>CANIUD010000584.1:0-35000 GCA_947470075.1 Closterium sp. Yama58-4 | reverse complement strand
GGGAGCGGCGAGGGGGGCGTGGCCTGCAGTGAGGTGGAGGGGGGTGGTGGGCGGAAGGAGCGGTTGGGAGAAGGGCGTGGAATGGGATGTGATTACCGCCCTTGTACAGAGTGCCGTGCAGGAGAGGCGTGCAATCGGGACGGAAGGAGCGGTTGGGAGGCAGTAAGTAAGCGAATGGCGCGACCTGGTGGATAGGCGAATGGTGGAAGGCTAAGGGGCATGCGTGTCAACTCACTCATGTGCCCGCAAGCCTGACTCTCACCTGCAGCCACACGCCTCTCACCTGCAGCCACACGCCTCTCACCTGCAGCCACACGCCTCTCACCTGCAGCCACACGCCTCTCACCTGCAGCCACACGCCTCTCACCTGCAGCCAGACGGGGCGGCGCGGCGCGTAGTAGACCTTGAGGCCGTTGGTGAGGTAGCGCACGCCCACGCGGTCGCCGTACTCGTGAGTCAGCACCACCACCTGCGGCACGGCACGGCAGGGAGGGGTTGAAGCGTGAGGCTCAACGCGGGCACGGCTGTGACTCCGACGAGCAAAGGTCATTCACTTGGCGTGGCGGCATTGGGACCCCATGCGCGCGGGCGTGACGTCACCTTGTGGCGGCGCTACATGCGGGCGTGGCGTCACCTTGTGGCCGCGCTACAGGCGGGCGTGACGTCACCTTGTGGCCGCGCTACAGGCGGGCGTGACGTCACCTTGTGGCCGCGCTGCAGCAGGCACTGCGCGAGCAGGTAGATGTGGCTCTCCACGCCGCCGAAGTTGGGGAAGAAGAAGTCGCACACCATCAGCACGCGATGTCGCCTGCGACCGCTCGCGACATTAGGATCGTCGTCAGAGAGTAAAGGCGCGCTGCTATCGCTTACGGGGCTGCTCTCCGCCATTCGCCTTCGCGACTACTTCCGCCTACGTCTCGCGCGCGACTAGTTTCGCCTGCGACTCGCGCGCGACTAGTTTCGCCTGCGACTCGCGCGCGACTAGTTTCGCCTGAGACTCGCGCGCGACGAGTTTCGCCTGCGACTTGCGCGCGACTATTTCCGCCTACGACTCCCGCGCGACTAGTTTCGCCTACGACTCCCGCGCGACTAGCTTCGCCTACGACCTGAGGGTGTTTGCCCTGGGCGCAGCCAGCAATCGCGGAAAGGTCGGTAGCTAGGGGTCGCGCTGGAGGGTATTGCGAGCGACGAACGTCGTCAAGCCTACGTCGCAACGAAGCAGGAGGTTCGGAAAAAACTAGGTTTGCTTGCACTGACCGTTTGGCAGCTAATGATAGTTTGTCTTTTCTCACCTCAAAAGTGTAGAGGATTTTACTGTAAATTTAGAGCTACTATTGAGGAAGGAGCTCTCCAAGCTCAGCCAATGTGGTGCCACGCAGACTGCAAGATTTTCGCTGCTGGAACGTTTCCCACCAGAATCTCAACCAATCATGGCCCACGCACGAGTCAGCATACGAGCCGCCATGAATTCACAGCTCCTTCCAGGCCCCCAGTGACGTAACGACAATGCCCGAGGAGGGCTGGAGCGCAAGGAGCTGCTCCTAAGGGCGATGTCAGGTTATACATTTCTCATGGGTTTACAGTTCTTGAATTGTGGTTCAACATGTTCCAACACGGTAGAAAGCGGTTCGCGACATTTACCGCTCTGCACCGTGTTGAAACAAAGTAAACCGCAGTGGCCGTACAAAATGTTGAACAACCTGACATCGCCTGAAGGAGCGTGAGGAGAATTCACTCACAGAGGGAGGAGCAATCCAGGTTCGATGATCGGCTCGAGTGCCAAGCCGTCAGCAGCCAACCGGAGAGCATTCAGCAGGGAGGAAGCTCGAGTGCTTTCGGCATTCTCAAGGCTCCACCGCAGCGAGCTTCCAACAACCCATGGCGTGCTGGCGCGCCCAAGCATGGAGCACCGCACCACCCTCTTTCAGGCCGCAACAGCCCGGCAGCTTGCTTGCTTGTGCGACCGTTATAACCCGCCATTCTTGCTCAGAGCGTTGTGATCGCAACCCAAGCGCACCCAACACGCACTCAGCGGACCGTCGGAGCCCGAGAGGCTCTCCGTCCCCTCCACCGCACACGCTCACCGCCGCACGGCTGAGAGGCGCACACACCGCGTCACCTCCTTGACTCGCATCGCACTCTTCTTGCCGCGCATCCCGCTTTGCGATGGAGCTCTCTCAGGCCTCAGGCGCCGCCACCTGCACCGCCGTCGTGGTGACGTCAGCGCTCGTCGCCGCAGGAGTCGCCGCGTTCTCCAGCGGAGCGCTCTCGCGCACCGCGGCAGTCGTGACTGCGGGCGGCGCGGGGAAGGAGGCTACTGATTCCCGGTCCGACGCGGGTTCGTTGAAAGCGTGCAAGGCGATGGAGGGCGTGGTGGCGTGGCTGCCAGCGGAGATCGCCACGTCGCTCGACGACTTCCCCTTCTTCCTCAAGTCTGCCGCTTTGCCCTCGTTAAAATCGTGTTTGATTAATCTGCAAGTCAACGCGTCGAATCTGACTCACGTTCGTTTGTCACCTCGCAGCAAGAAGACGCGCGAGCTGCTCACCGCGTCGGCCGGGAGAACGTTCATTCGCGAGGGCGCGTCGAAGCGGTCCCACTCCATCACCGTGCGAGGCCCCGAAGGTAGTACCCCCCGCATCGCATCTCGCCGCGGATCGGATCGGAGTCTTTTCTGTGCTCGTCGTGTGCTCGTCGTTTCGTGCGCGTGACTGACGAGCGGCGGGTGTGCGGTGCGGTGCGGTGCGGGGTGCAGGGTCGGTGCGGTACGCGGCGGAGCTGTGCAAGGGGCTGGCCAAGAGGTTCGACGCCGCGCTCTTCCTCCTCGACGCCTCCTTCGTGCACCTGCTCTCGCAGGTACGAGCTCGGATCTTTCTTGCCGCGCCGTTGTATCCGTCAAGGCTTCTCCTTACTCACGACGTGGCAAAGCCGGTCGTCCCTATGTGGGCAGCAGAGGTCGTACTGGCGGGGTGCGTCGAGCAGCCGCAGCAAGCCCGCCATCTGGACTGGAGGTGAGCATCCCGCGGCTTCATCCCCTTCTGGGTGGTCCGCACACTGGTTTGGCTTCCACGTGCTGGGACATCTCTCCCTGCTTCACGCTCACGCTCACATGGACTCTCGTCCTTGGTGGCATGGCAGGGTCGGGCTTCGCCTACTTCACGGAGAAAGGGGATGCAGCTGCCACGCTGCAGGTGAGCTACGACGCACCTCGTCTGGCCTTGAATGCCCATCTGCTCCACCTGTTACGAAAGAGAAATGATTCTGAACGTCTCGTTGGTTTGTTCTTCCGCAGGCCATCTCGAGGACCGCTCGTGCGCGGCCAGTGGTCTGCCTGGTGGCGAGCGCGGATGGCTGTGCGGCAGCGGTGGCGCAGACCCTGGCGAAGCGGGTGGAGGGCCCCCATGGCGTGCTCGTCATTGCCTCCTGCACCGCCGCCTGCGAGGTCAGCCCAGCCCAGCACATTTGCCTACCTGCTCTCCACCTGATTCGCTTAGCCATTTTTCTTGTTGATGGATATCCGTGGCAACCGGCCTTACCACCATGCATGCATGTTGATGTGCACAGGACGTGCATGCAGCATCTTACTCGGATGTGGAAGTGCGTGCTCCCAAGGTACGCCAGCAAGCCTGCTGAGTGATTTCTCCATGGTCAGGCTGACAGTGTCTCAGAGGGTGCTGATGAGTGAGTGAGTTGTGATGCGTGCAGGAGAGTGAGAAGGTGCGGGCGTGGGAGGCGATGCTTAAGGAGCAGAGTCACTACATGGTGTGCGAGCGGAACCTGCAGGCCATCTTCCTGGTGCGTGCGGGTATTGAATATTAGCTTTCACATCCGCAGCATCCTTCACAAGTAATCTCACGTTTTTCATTCGTTTCGGCGTGCAGGCGCTCAAGGCGCGCAAGGTGACGTGGGATGAGGACGTTGCTGATGCGCGGTTCAACTTCACCGCCGCCCTCACTGCCCATGGTACGCTGCGCTGCTCCCTGTCATGTGCACGCAGAGGATCCACTTAGCCCAGTCAAAAGATTTTCTAATCGGTTGTGTGTGGTGCGTGGGCGTGCAGAGGTGCAGGACATCATCAACATGGCCCTGTCGGAGCAGATGCTTGCCGGCCGCACCAACGCACAGCTGCACGTCACACGCGACAGGTGCGTTGCTCTCTCTTCACGCCTTTACGCTGCTCATCTGTGGCCACGGCAGCACACTCGACAGCGTGTGACATTGTGCGTGCAGGCTGGAGTACTCGCTGAGTCTCTTCTTTGACGAGGATGGTGCGTGCCATGAGAAGACCGCCGTCACCAACGGCCAGGTCAGATCTTCAATCCTTGCGCACATGCACATGTACGTTTGCACTCAGTCATTCCTTACGATGTTGTATTGATTCAAGCTGGCTCATCATGTGTGTGTTGGAGCAGGTGGGGCAGGGCAAGGAGGCAGTGGCGGTGCACAAGGCGGTGCTGCGTGTGGGCATCCCCAAGGGCGACGAGGGCGGGGGCTCCAAGGTGGGCACGCCCAGGGGCGACGCCGTGAAGACGCCCAGGGCAGCGGAGGCACTCGCTGCCAAGGTCGCCTCTCCCAAGGTGGCCACGCCTAAGAAGCCGGCTCCGGCCCCTGCCCCGGCAGCAGCCTCTGTAAGGCCACAACTATCCCGCTCTGCATCATGCTCCCAGCTCCTGCTTCCAAACTCGCATGTTGTTGCTAAACTGATCTGGTGGTGTGTTGGAACATATGTGCTGTGCTGTGCCGTGCAGGACGACAATGACTTTGAGAAGCGCATTCGCCCGGAGATTCTGGCGCCGGGCAGCATTGGCGTGACGTTTGAGTCCATCGGCGCGCTGGAGAGCGTCAAGGAGTCGCTGCGAGAGCTGGTGCTCGTGCCACTCAAGCACCCCGACATCTTCAACAAGGGCGGCCTGCTGCAGGTGAGATCTTCAACAAGGGCGGCCTGCTGCAGGTGACCGCGCACTCTGCTGTCTACTTCATTTGCTCCTTCTATCCTCACTTTGAACGCCACTGACGCGCGCTGCTTGCTGGTGGCAGGCGTGCAAGGGCATTCTGCTGTTCGGCCCGCCGGGCACGGGCAAGACGATGCTGGCCAAGGCAGTGGCCACGGAGTGTGGGGCGAGCTTCATCAACGTGTCCATGGCCACCATCACCTCCAAGGTGAGCTTCATCAACGTGTCCATGGCCTCCATCACCTCCAAGGTGAGCTTCATCAACGTGTCCATGGCCACCATCACCTCCAAGGTGAGCTTCATCAACGTGTCCATGGCCACCATCACCTCCAAGGTGAGCTTCATCAACGTGTCCATGGCCACCATCACCTCCAAGGTGAGCTTCATCAACGTGTCCATGGCCACCATCACCTCCAAGGTGAGCTTCATCAACGTGTCCATGGCCACCATCACCTCCAAGGTGAGCTTCATCAACGTGTCCATGGCCACCATCACCTCCAAGGTGAGCTTCATCAACGTGTCCATGGCCACCATCACCTCCAAGGTGAGCTTCATCAACGTGTCCATGGCCACCATCACCTCCAAGGTGAGCTTCATCAACGTGTCCATGGCCACCATCACCTCCAAGGTGAGCTTCATCAACGTGTCCATGGCCACCATCACCTCCAAGGTGAGCTTCATCAACGTGTCCATGGCCTCCATCACCTCCAAGGTGAGCTTCATCAACGTGTCCATGGCCACCATCACCTCCAAGGTGAGCTTCATCAACGTGTCCATGGCCACCATCACCTCCAAGGTGAGCTTCATCAACGTGTCCATGGCCACCATCACCTCCAAGGTGAGCTTCATCAACGTGTCCATGGCCACCATCACCTCCAAGGTGAGCTTCATCAACGTGTCCATGGCCTCCATCACCTCCAAGGTGAGCTTCATCAACGTGTCCATGGCCACCATCACCTCCAAGGTGAGCTTCATCAACGTGTCCATGGCCACCATCACCTCCAAGGTGAGCTTCATCAACGTGTCCATGGCCACCATCACCTCCAAGGTGAGCTTCATCAACGTGTCCATGGCCACCATCACCTCCAAGGTGAGCTTCATCAACGTGTCCATGGCCACCATCACCTCCAAGGTGAGCTTCATCAACGTGTCCATGGCCACCATCACCTCCAAGGTGAGCTTCATCAACGTGTCCATGGCCACCATCACCTCCAAGGTGAGCTTCATCAACGTGTCCATGGCCACCATCACCTCCAAGGTGAGCTTCATCAACGTGTCCATGGCCACCATCACCTCCAAGGTGAGCTTCATCAACGTGTCCATGGCCACCATCACCTCCAAGGTGAGCTTCATCAACGTGTCCATGGCCACCATCACCTCCAAGGTGAGCTTCATCAACGTGTCCATGGCCACCATCACCTCCAAGGTGAGCTTCATCAACGTGTCCATGGCCACCATCACCTCCAAGGTGAGCTTCATCAACGTGTCCATGGCCACCATCACCTCCAAGGTGAGCTTCATCAACGTGTCCATGGCCACCATCACCTCCAAGGTGAGCTTCATCAACGTGTCCATGGCCACCATCACCTCCAAGGTGAGCTTCATCAACGTGTCCATGGCCACCATCACCTCCAAGGTGAGCTTCATCAACGTGTCCATGGCCACCATCACCTCCAAGGTGAGCTTCATCAACGTGTCCATGGCCACCATCACCTCCAAGGTGAGCTTCATCAACGTGTCCATGGCCACCATCACCTCCAAGGTGAGCTTCATCAACGTGTCCATGGCCACCATCACCTCCAAGGTGAGCTTCATCAACGTGTCCATGGCCACCATCACCTCCAAGGTGAGCTTCATCAACGTGTCCATGGCCTCCATCACCTCCAAGGTGAGCTTCATCAACGTGTCCATGGCCACCATCACCTCCAAGGTGAGCTTCATCAACGTGTCCATGGCCACCATCACCTCCAAGGTGAGCTTCATCAACGTGTCCATGGCCACCATCACCTCCAAGGTGAGCTTCATCAACGTGTCCATGGCCACCATCACCTCCAAGGTGAGCTTCATCAACGTGTCCATGGCCTCCATCACCTCCAAGGTGAGCTTCATCAACGTGTCCATGGCCACCATCACCTCCAAGGTGAGCTTCATCAACGTGTCCATGGCCACCATCACCTCCAAGGTGAGCTTCATCAACGTGTCCATGGCCACCATCACCTCCAAGGTGAGCTTCATCAACGTGTCCATGGCCACCATCACCTCCAAGGTGAGCTTCATCAACGTGTCCATGGCCACCATCACCTCCAAGGTGAGCTTCATCAACGTGTCCATGGCCACCATCACCTCCAAGGTGAGCTTCATCAACGTGTCCATGGCCACCATCACCTCCAAGGTGAGCTTCATCAACGTGTCCATGGCCACCATCACCTCCAAGGTGAGCTTCATCAACGTGTCCATGGCCACCATCACCTCCAAGGTGAGCTTCATCAACGTGTCCATGGCTACCATCACCTCCAAGGTGAGCTTCATCAACGTGTCCATGGCCACCATCACCTCCAAGGTGAGCTTCATCAACGTGTCCATGGCCACCATCACCTCCAAGGTGAGCTTCATCAACGTGTCCATGGCCACCATCACCTCCAAGGTGAGCTTCATCAACGTGTCCATGGCCACCATCACCTCCAAGGTGAGCTTCATCAACGTGTCCATGGCCACCATCACCTCCAAGGTGAGCTTCATCAACGTGTCCATGGCCTCCATCACCTCCAAGGTGAGCTTCATCAACGTGTCCATGGCCACCATCACCTCCAAGGTGAGCTTCATCAACGTGTCCATGGCCACCATCACCTCCAAGGTGAGCTTCATCAACGTGTCCATGGCCACCATCACCTCCAAGGTGAGCTTCATCAACGTGTCCATGGCCACCATCACCTCCAAGGTGAGCTTCATCAACGTGTCCATGGCCTCCATCACCTCCAAGGTGAGCTTCATCAACGTGTCCATGGCCACCATCACCTCCAAGGTGAGCTTCATCAACGTGTCCATGGCCACCATCACCTCCAAGGTGAGCTTCATCAACGTGTCCATGGCCACCATCACCTCCAAGGTGAGCTTCATCAACGTGTCCATGGCCACCATCACCTCCAAGGTGAGCTTCATCAACGTGTCCATGGCCACCATCACCTCCAAGGTGAGCTTCATCAACGTGTCCATGGCCACCATCACCTCCAAGGTGAGCTTCATCAACGTGTCCATGGCCACCATCACCTCCAAGGTGAGCTTCATCAACGTGTCCATGGCCACCATCACCTCCAAGGTGAGCTTCATCAACGTGTCCATGGCCACCATCACCTCCAAGGTGAGCTTCATCAACGTGTCCATGGCTACCATCACCTCCAAGGTGAGCTTCATCAACGTGTCCATGGCCACCATCACCTCCAAGGTGAGCTTCATCAACGTGTCCATGGCCACCATCACCTCCAAGGTGAGCTTCATCAACGTGTCCATGGCCACCATCACCTCCAAGGTGAGCTTCATCAACGTGTCCATGGCCACCATCACCTCCAAGGTGAGCTTCATCAACGTGTCCATGGCCACCATCACCTCCAAGGTGAGCTTCATCAACGTGTCCATGGCCACCATCACCTCCAAGGTGAGCTTCATCAACGTGTCCATGGCCACCATCACCTCCAAGGTGAGCTTCATCAACGTGTCCATGGCCACCATCACCTCCAAGGTGAGCTTCATCAACGTGTCCATGGCCACCATCACCTCCAAGGTGAGCTTCATCAACGTGTCCATGGCCACCATCACCTCCAAGGTGAGCTTCATCAACGTGTCCATGGCCACCATCACCTCCAAGGTGAGCTTCATCAACGTGTCCATGGCCACCATCACCTCCAAGGTGAGCTTCATCAACGTGTCCATGGCCACCATCACCTCCAAGGTGAGCTTCATCAACGTGTCCATGGCCACCATCACCTCCAAGGTGAGCTTCATCAACGTGTCCATGGCCACCATCACCTCCAAGGTGAGCTTCATCAACGTGTCCATGGCCACCATCACCTCCAAGGTGGGCGGCTCTTACAATTTGATCTACTCAGGATTTTACTAGTTATTCGAATATTTGCGGTTCTGGTATCAATGTGTGATTGGTGCATGGCGTGCAGTGGTTTGGCGAGGATGAGAAGAACGTGAGGGCGCTGTTCACCCTGGCGGAGAAGGTGGCGCCCACCGTCATCTTCATTGACGAGGTCAGCTCCCCTCCCCTCCCACACCCTCACGCACTCGCACGCCATCAGCCCTCAACCCCCCGTTCACACCCATTAGCGTTTCAACTGACTGGGTTCATGTTCCTTTTGGTGGTTCATGGTGACCCGTTTGGCGTGCGGTGGTGGCAGGTGGACAGCATGTTGGGGCAGCGCAAGGGGGCGGGGGAGCATGAGGCGATGAGGAAGATAAAGAACGAGTTCATGACGCACTGGGACGGGCTGGCGTCCAAGGCGAGCAGCCGTGTGCTCGTGCTGGCCGCCACCAACCGCCCCTTCGACCTCGACGAGGCCATCATCCGCCGCTTCCAGCGCCGGTCAGACCACACCCCTCCCATACTCGCTCGCCCTCTTGCCTCTCATGCACATCGTTTACTCTCTGTCTATCATGTCATCCTATATTCTTCATTATGTATTTACCGCATCTCTTTGCAGCATCATGGTGGGGCTGCCGGACGCGGTCAACAGGGAGCTCATCCTGCGCTCCATCCTCAAGCACGAGCAGGTGGACGCTGACGTGGACTACCGTGAGCTCGCGCAGCTTACTGAAGGCTTCTCTGGGAGCGACCTCAAGGTGATTCTCCGTGTGTGCGTTTTTTTTTCTTCTCGGTGCTAATGCAAGAGTGCTATTTTAATGCAAGAGTGCTATTTTAATGCAAGAGTGTTATCCTGCATGGTGTTTCGCAGACTCTCTGCACCGCAGCAGCTTATGGCGTACTGAGGGAGGCTCTTGCAGCAGCAGTAAGTGTAACTCCTCACCTTTGCATCTGTTCCCTTTTTGCACTGCCTGAGCACTCATGTCTTTCCCTGCCCTCGTTTTCAGGATGGTGGTGCAAATGAGGAAGCATTGAAGCTCAGGCCACTGACGTTGGAGGACTTTCGTGAAGGCAAGAACCAGGCAAGTTGTGCCACGGATGGTATCCTCACTTGCACCCGTGATATACGGAACACGCATGGTTATTATTAACCATGCTGCTGTGTGTGTGTGCTGCAGGTCTCGGCCAGTGTGGCTGGCGAGGCGCAAAGCATGCAAGAGCTCAAGGAGTGGAACAACCTTTATGGGGAGGGTGGGAACCGCAAGAAGGCTACACTTTCCTATTTTCTGTGATTGTAAAACATTTTTTACAATAGTAACAGCTGTTTCCTACTACAGTACTGGTGCATGAGCGAAAAAGTCTTCCTGTAATGTTGGCGAACATTGCCAAATCGTACTGGTAAGGTTTGGTTTCCTGGCAAAAAAAATCTCGAGGGAATAATGTTTGAATATCTTACCTTTTGCACATCCATCTCTCCAACTTCTTTCCCGCCATACTCGCTCAATAGCTTGTGTCATCAGCAAAATTTCACAGCATTAGCTATACAGTAGCTCTCACTAGCTGGCTTCCCCATCACACATCCACGGCGATGATTAGCAACACTTGACGTCTATCAACGGTGCGTGCTTATTCCAAAGACCTTTTCCCATCCATCAACGTCTAGTCCCTTAACAGTTGGAAAATAATTATAAAGTAAATAGAAAAAACGAACGGTCTGCCATAACGATGGGCCAGCAGTCGAACGTCGCTGCGCGCATCGCGACTATCTGGCCAGACTAGGCCGCTGTCCAAGTTATATCTCATATGCTTGTTAAGCCTGTAGTAGTGAGTTACCTGTTAGGGGTACTTCACTTCTCTAGATACCCATCTTGTATCCCTCCCTTGACAATTCCCTCACTACATTCTTACATGATTAATTGTTTAAGAGGCCCACCGCTAAAATTTCTCCTGCCCAAGCGCGATTGCACTGCCCTCCCCTGCCAAAGAGCGCCGCGCTGCCCTGTTGCCCCTTTGCAGTCGCACGCTCCTTGTGCTGCCCCGCGTGCTGCTCGCGCTGCTACCTGCGCCTCGCACGCTCGCGGCCTTCTCGCGCCCCGCTCGCAGCCTTCGCGGCCTTTGCGCGCCCTCCCTGCAGTGCGCACTGCGTGCTGCCCCACGCGCCCCTACGCACTGCCAGCTACTGCGCGGGCTGCTGCCCCGGCCCCTTACGCGCATGCACCCGGCCCCTGCACGCTGCCGCTGCCGCCGCACACTCCGCTGCTGCTGCGCAAGCGCCTGTGCTGCTGGTGCTGCTGCGCTACTGCGCTGCTGCTGCTGGCCCCCGCACGCGCACCCGCTACTGCAGCTGCTGCTCGCGCTGCTGCGCCGACACTGCTGAGCTGCAGCGGCCACATGCGCTCCTGCACCCTACGCTGCCTAGCCGCGCTGCCCAGCCCGAGCCGCGCCGCCCTTCCCGAGCTGTGCCGCCCTACCCGAGCCGCGCCGCCCAGCATGTGCCGCGCTGCTTTGTAGAACCGCGCTGCCCTGCTACTTTTCTACCCACTGCTACTGCCCACTATCGCTGCGATTAATGTCCTTACCTTTGACGCAGATGGTCACCCAAATAGGTTTCGCTGTTGGCTCGAGGACCTCGAGCTGTACCTGCAAAGCAAGGCTAGTGACGCCGTCTCTCTGTTAGAGCACACGCCTGTTTCCCTCCCTGCCCCTCTTGAATCCGCTGACCGAGCCCTCCGTTCTCAGTGGCTCACAAGAGATGCTGCCACGCGCCTCGCTGTCCGTCGTGCGCTCCCGCTAGATGAGCGTGTTCACTTTAGACGCTGTAGTCGCTCGCTACTCCTCCCCCTCTACTGCTGCCCTCGGCCGACTCATGCTGCCGTATCTCTTTCCTGAGCTCACAGACTTCCACACAGTCGCTGATCTCTTCACCCACCTTCGCGCTAGTGAGACTCGCTACCCCGCCGCTCTCAAGTCGGCCTTCCTCACTGCGAACCCCCCACCGTTTTATATCACGCTGTACTTTCTCGTCACTCGCCTCCCTGACTCCCTTCGTACCATTAGGGGCCACTTTCTCACCCTTAACCCCACTGAGCTCACGCTTACCTCGCTGGAGAAGTACATTCTCGAGGCTGAGACCAGTATTGCGGCTGTCGCTGTCGCTCGTTGCACTCCCCACTCTTCCTTCTTTGAAGGGTGTGCTCCCTCCCCTCTCACACCCTCAGTTGCCTCTGCTGCTGCTGTTGACTTCCTTGGTGCTGAGGAGGTCGGCGCTGCGTCTGCTCCTAGTGGGAAGCGCCACATCGGCAACGATAGAGGGGGTAAGGGTGGTGGGAATAGCACTAGTGGGGGTGGTAGCGGGGGTGGTGGTGGTGGTGGTGGAGGCGGGGGTGGAGGGGGTGGTGGTGGTGGCAGCGGTGGAGGTGGCGGGGGTGGCAGAGGAGGTGGGGTGGGTGGAGGGGGCTCGGGTGGTGGTCGAGGTGGAGCTGGCAGGGGTGGAGGCTACGGGAATTCAACTAGTGGCAGCGGAGGCTTTGGGGGTGCGCAACAGCAGCTGCCGTGTCTCCCGGACACACCCACACCTCAGCAGCTTCGTGAGTGGGTTGTCCAATGTAATTCCCCTGCGTGTCCTGTTCGTTGCCCGTACATCCGGAAGACAGGTCTCAAGAAGGGTGAGGCCTGCGGGAAGACTGGGCATACTGAGTACCGGTGCTTCTTCCATCTTGAGGATGCCTGGCGCGCTGAGTATGGTGATGAGTAGGAGATCCCGAACTGGCTGGGATTGCTAGCAAGGGGAGTGTGCTCTAGACTTTGCTCAAATCAACAAGGGACTTTATGCTATAAGTGCTGAGGTGCCTGTTACTCGTGTGTGCCTTGCGCTGCTGGTGTCCAGGCTACAGCTCTAGGTGCTAGTGAATCTGCAGCTGCACATGTGTCCCAGTCTCCCTATCTAACCCCTCTAGGGACCCCGTCGTCGCACGAGCATCCACTGTCCTCCCGTGTTCGGTAGTCCCCTCTGGTTCTCTACTGTCAGGTCTCCACCTCCCCTCGTTCTCGATGAACATGGTGAACAACGCAGTTCTTCAGGTTGTCTGGGTTGATACCTTTACCCCTGGAGGGCAGCGTGTGGCGATCTGTACGTGCTCCCAGACTGGCCGTCACCTTGCTACGTTCACTCGGTAGCCTGGGTCCAGTCTGTACACCCTAACCATTGCGTCTGCACAGGTGGCTGCGTCAGGTCAGGTGGCTACGTCGCATCAGGTGTCTGCGTCTGGTTAGCTTGCGACGTCTTGCTCGTGTCGGGTAATCTCCCACCAGACTAGGTCACCACCGACTAGGTCACCCCTCTTTGCAGCATGCACTCTCGTCTCCTTGTCTCTGGTCTTCCCGGATCCCTGCCCCCCCTCCCGCACTCGCTTGCCCCACTTTGTCTTCCCTGCGTCGAGGGGCGGCAGCGCGCCACTCCTCACTCCTCCTCGTTTCCTCCGACCACTGCTCCTCTAAAGTCTCTCCTCACGGACGTGCAGGGCCCAGCCCCAGTTTGTGGGACGGACCAGGAGCGCTACTTTCTGCTAGTTGTTGACGACTACACGCACTTTACCATGGTCTTCCGCTTGCGGAGCAAGGCGGACGTCTACGGTATTCTAATCTCGTGGATCTGCACTACACGAGCGGTTTTGGCGGGACCTTCTGCACTCTGAAAGGGGCGGTGAGTTCTGTCGAGACAAGGGCATCGCCCAGTCGTTCACGCTTCTGTCCTCTCCGCAACACAATGGGATTGCTGAGCATTGCATTGGCTTGATCATGGAGGTTGCTCGTACCTCCATGATCCATGCAGCTGCTCCCCATTTTCTGTGGCCGTTTACGGTCCGATTACGCTACGCATCAGCTCAACCTCTGGCTCCGTGTCTCTGTGCCAGAGACCTTGCACACACTACTCTGGACGGGGGAGGTTGGCGATGCGTCGGCGTTTCAGGTCTGGGGCGCACTCTCCCTTGTTCGCGATACCACCGCAAGCAAGCTCTCTCCTCGCACTCTCCGCTGCGTCTTCCTTGGCTTCCTCACCGACGCCCCATCGTGGCAGTTTTACCACCCTCCCTCGCACCACGTCCTGTCCTCCCAGGACGTCACCTTTGACGAGTCGGTTTGCTTCTACCGTCTCCAACCCCACGCGTCTCACCCAGTCCCCACGCCGCCCCTCATCCAAATTCCGGTCCCCCCCCCCCTCATAGGGTCCTGCTCCCTCAGGCGTGTCTCATGTAGACCCACCCCTCTTGGTTGAGCCTTTGAAGGCCTCCTCTGACACCTCTGGCCCAGCTGAGGGGGGTGACCCCGTCGCTGACGACACAGTGGCGAGTCATCACTCTCCACGCTTTGAGACCCCTCCTAGTTTTCCGCCTCGAAATTCTTAGCCGCCTCCGCAGCCGGTAGCTGTGGACTCTGGTGTTGCTGGGGTTGGTGACACTGGGAGTGAGGACTCTGAAGGTGCTTGTCCTGGAGGTGCTGAGACTGGGGGTGAGGGTTCTGGGGGTGCTGATTCTGGGGGTGCTGACTCTGGGGGTGCTGCGAGTCCTAGTGGTGGTGGGGCCATGGATGCTCCTGCTGGAGGTCCTAGCATTGGATAGCAGCAGCCGCCTAGTCGACTCGAGACACTCTCGCCGTAGCAGCTTCGTGAGTGGATCGTTCGGCTCTGGAGCAGCTCTGGTCGCTCTGGTGCTGGAGCTTGGAGCTTTACAGGGCCGGAGCTGTGGTGCTGGAGGTACTGCTGATGCTGGAGGTGCTGGAGCTGCAAGATTTGGAGGTGCTAAAGGTACTACTGGTGTTGGACCTGCTAATTCAGGAGGTGCTTGAGCTAATGGTGCTGGAGGTGCTGGTGCTACTCATGCTGGAGCTGCTGGTGCTGGAGGTGCTAGAGCTGGAGGTGCTGGAGGTACTGGAGCTGGAAGTACTAAAAGTAGGTGCTGGAGCTGCTGGTGCTGGAGGTGCTGGAGCTGGAGGTGCTTGAGGTGTTGGTGCTGGTGACGGTACAAGTATTGCGCCGCGCCGACCGTTTTTCTACCCGCAGCCGCAGTCGTCCCTACCACCACCTGACTCGGCACTTTGTCAGGTTCGTAGTCTTTCGTTTTCCACTGGCCTTACTCTGCCTCTCCTGTGTCCTCCGCCTGACCAGTCACAGCCGTAGTTACTGCATGGCTCTTCGCTGCCTGCTCCTTCTCCTTACCCCGCACAGATAGGCTCCCTGGCAGACCGTGATGAGCCTGAATCTCATCCTACATCCCCTGTTTGCACTGTCAGTCGTGCTCGTCGTTCTCATCCTCCACCTGTCCCCGGCACGCACACTATGGCACTTCGTCCTTCCTCTGATCCACAATGTGCTCCTCTGCCGTCTCCTCCGGCGTCCTCCCTTTCTGGCGTTCCTGACCCTGAGTCCGACCTTGCTCGTGCTGCTAGTTCTACAATCACTCGTTTCCTTGCCACTGTTGACGCTGAACATTCCTTTACGTCTACTGCTGCGTTCGCCCTGGTCTCTGAGCTGGTCGACTTTGCTGCTATCTGACATCCCCACTACGTCGCGAGTCTTGTTGCTGAGTCTGAGTCTGTATGTCCTCCGTCCGTCGGGGGTGAGCTTGCCCTTGGCTGTGACGTCCTTGAGGACATGCAGTTTGAGATTGAGTGTCTCGTGGCCGCATTACCCCATTTTGCGTCCATGCTGATTGCCCCTGAGGGAGACCCGGATGCACTTGACATCCCCACACCACGCTCATACGCAGAGGCGATCATGTGTGAGTATTCCTCTGAGTGGCAGATAGCTATGGCCGAGATGGCTTCCTAGAAGTCCACAGGCACCTACGTCGACGAGGTTCCCCCTCCTGGGGCGAACATAGTCGATGGCATGTGGATTTTCAGAGTGAAGCGGCCGCCGGGTTCTCCGCCTGCCTTCAAGGCGCGTTACGTTGCTCGAAGCTTCAATCAGCGACAAGGGGTCGACTTCTTCCAGACTTTCTCCCCCACCCCGAAGATGACCACTCTTCGGATGTTACTGCACGTTGTAGCACAGCGTGAGTATAAGCTGCACTCCCTTGACTTCTCCACAGCCTGCACGAGGAGATCTGGCTGCGCTGCCCACCTGGCTTCACTGGGTCGTTTCCTGAGGGTACCTAGTGGAGCCTCCGGCGGCCTGTCTACGGAGGCGCCCCGCGAGTGGCACGACACACTGAGGACGACACTTGCGACTCTTGGGTTTGCTCCTTTGATTGCTAACCTGTCGTTGTTTCTACGCACCAACCCTTCTTTGCCACCATTCTACATCATCGTGTACGTCGACGACTTGGTCTTTGCTACTGCTAACACAGAGGCGCTGGCCCTTGTGAAGTTGGAGCTGCAGAAGAGACACACTTGGACTGACCTGGGTGAGCTGCGCATCTATCTTGGCTTGCAGATCACTTAGGACTGAGCAAGGCACACCATCACGTTGACTCAGTCACACATGGTGCAGCAGGTCCTTCAACGCTTTGGCTTCCAGTTCTTCTCGCCACAGCCCCCTCCTCTGCCTATGGGCCACTCGCTCTCAGCTCCACCTTCGAACGAGTCCGTAGAGCCGAGTGGTCCGTATCCAGAGCTTGTGGGTTGCCTCATGTACCTGATGACATGCACACGACCTGGCCTCGCGTATCCTCTCAGCCTCTTGGCTCGCTACGTGGCTTACGGTAGACAGAGAAAGGTGCACTGGGATGCTGCTAAGAGGGTACTACGCTACTTGTGCAGTACATCGGGCATGGGGCTCGTGCTTGGAGGAGGGGACTCAGTGGTACTCACAGGTCACTCAGACGCTTTCAGGGCCGACGACCAGGCGACTCAGCGGTCGTCACAGGGTTACACATTCAGTCTTGGCTCTGATCCATCTCGTGGAGGTCCACTCGTTCGTCTTTTGTGATTCGATCTAGCTGTGAGGCCGAGATCTGTTGGTTCAACCCTACGGCTTGTTGTCCGTGTGCGTGCATCCATGTATGCATGGAGTGGTATCAGGGCATGAAATAATATATATTTCATGCTTATAATAGTGTGTGCATGATGGGTCATGATGTCGAGTGTGTGTGTTGAGTCAATAGCGAGTTATCGCTAGTCGCGTGTTACGCGGTCATTCGTGTCTTGCGCACGGTTTCTGTTTTGTCGTGTGTCTCATGCGCAGTTTCTATGTTGTCCGATGTCAAACGTTCGGCGTGTCGTAGGTGTGTGCAGCAGATCCATCTCAAGGATGAGTTTTGTGATGAAGAACCCGAGCCTTGGTTTCAAGCTTCAAGTGATTTCGAAGCTGGCCAAAAGGGTACACCTCAAGATAGTGAAGATAGTTACATTACTTTGTGTAGTGTAACATTCCCTTTGGTGTAGGCCCTTGTGAAGGGTAGTTTCAAGACCCTTCTTGGTTGGGGACAGTGTGGCACTGTTCCACATCACTGTACCTCGGCTCTTCAGGTTTGTAGGAGCTGGGAGTCATTCCCAACTCGTAACTCTTCCTAGCTCTTCCTAATTGTGTGTTCTAAGACTATGTTGATGCCATAGTGCCATTCGTTCAATGTGACGCCGTGTCGTCAATTCTTAATCAAATCGTGCGATCTAAATTGCTAATTGTAGAGGACGTCAAGACGCTCCAAATCCAAGTTGAATCCGGTTATTTGGAGCTGTGACCAGATCGCTATGAACGTTTAAAGCCGCTGTGCAGAAATCCGACTGTGCACACTATCCTTGAAGCCTACTGTGACTATAACAAGTGGTATCAGAGCGCCTTGGAGCAGCTTGGACGATGGCTGGACCTGAAGAAAGGGGTGACAGGGGTGCTGGTGGTAGTGGAGAACCCCAAGCACAAGCTCAACCTCGTGATTCAGCCACGTCGCCCGTGCAACCTACTCTTGGACCTTCAAGGGATGAACCAAGAGTGTTCGGGCTTCAAGGTTGACAAGTTCAACGGTGACAACTTTGCTGAATGGTCCTTCAGAATGGAGAATGTGTTTGACCACTATGACCTGCTGGAGGTGATGGAAGGAACAAAAAAGCGTCCCGAGAACGACCCGGAGAAGAGCCCGTGGGTGCGGAAGAGCGCACAAGGCTACCTCCTACTTGGGCAAGCGTTGGGGAGCAGTCAAATCCGTCACATCAAACTTTTCCAGCGTGAACCAGAGAAGGGACCAAAGGCATGGGCTGCTCTCAAGGGTGCACACGCTCCTGCAACAACGACGGTAGCTGTGGTGTTGGAACGGTAAAAGGCAACGCTACGAATTGAAGAAGATGAATCTGTGGAAGAAGGGGTGCAGAAATTCTTCGACTTGTTGACCCGACTTGAGGGAGCTGATTTGAACTATAGTGAGCTCCAGAAGAAGACCAAGTTGCTGGCCCTACTCCCCGAGTCATGGTCCTCGCTCATCATCAACTTGAACCGTGATCTCGCTTGAAGATGTGAAACGCTCAATCCTATAAGAGGGCTTCCGACGCCGTGAGTTGGCGAGTGCGGATGGCGCTGGGGCAGCAAGCGTCGGCCGTGGATATGGCCGAGGAAGAGGCAGAGGACGAGGGAGAGGAAGGTTTGGAGGCAGTAACTTCAGTTGAGGCCGTGGAAATGGCGGATACGCCAGCTACGACAAGAGCTACGGTCACGGTCGCGGACGATTCTACGGTGAATGTCGTTATTGCCACAAGAGCGGACATATGTGGCGCGAGGCCGTGGAGGCCGTAATCGTCTACGAGGGGGCTGCAATCTCCTGGTCGAGCCAGCGCATGAAGTGCGTGATGTTGTCGTCGACTGAGTCGGAGTACGTTGCGGCCACCGACGCCGGAAAGGAGGGACGCCGACTTCGCTTCCTCTTGGCAGATTTTCGGTAGCTGGATGCCGGGAAGCCGACCATCCTTCGGGTGGACAACAAGCCGACTATCACCGCCGCCGAGGGCATAGGGTTGACGGGCAACCTCAAGCACATGAAGCGGCTGCAGGCCTGGCTGCAGCACGTGGTGAAACGCGGGAAATTCACACTGAAGTACATCCCGACCACCGAGCAGCCAACCAACTTCCTTATGAAGGCGCTGCACTACCCAGTCTTCAACCGGTGCTCCGTTACAATCGGCCAAGTTCGCCTGGCCGACGTGGGCGAAACCGACAACGACGTGCAGCAGTAGGTGCCATGCCCTCTTGCATGGCTGGTGCGGTGACCGGCGTGCTGTGTGTTGGGTGCACGTTGACGGGCTTTTCTCCGAGAGGTACTGCCGTGTGGGCTGGGGGCCCAAGCGTGAACGCAGCAGGGGGCGTTAACGGGAGTTGGGTTTGGCCCCATCCTCGCTTAAGCGGAGCCGACTATTTGATCGGGTGTGTTGGGGGAAGCAGCCGACCTGCAGCAGTGAGCATGCGGGTCGACGAGGCTGGTCGACCTGCACGGGGGCCACTGCAAGGGCGCCGACTTCGGAGGGCGCCGAGTTTGGGATGGTCGACCTGGCGAGGCCGACCTGGCAAGGCTTTGACTTCAGAGCGTCGACCTTGGGTGGCCGACGACTTAACAATGTCGGCGGCCCAGTCCCGAAGTGGTCGACGAGGGGATGCCGACCAGGGAGGACGGCGACCTGACGGTGTCGATCTGGTTGCCTGGTCGACCAGGATACCGTGGCAACGGATTTCTGCGGAGGCGCGCGAATGTCGCCGAGGGTGGCTTCTACGAGACCGACTTCGGGAGTGGTATCCCGAGGTCGACGTGGCTGGTGGGCACAGTCGCTGGCGTGGACTCTGCCAGGCGTCTGCGCTATGTTCATGACGTGGCGTGGAGCACCAACCAGCTGCACGCACCTGCGAAGCTGGTGCACCGTTGTCATGCGGGTGCAACGCTGTGCAGCCGACTTGCTGCAGCGTTGGCGCACCGCAGACTTGCAATGTTGGCAAGCCGCATCCTTGCACTACTGGAAAGCGGTCAACCAAGTTGTGCTAGAATGTGTTCGACTGAGCTGCACTGGCAGACGTCTTGCTTGCATGCTTGCTCTGATGTAGTAAGAATTGCCAACTTCATTGTACCTTGGTGAAACTCTTGCCAATTTTCCCCAGTGAAATAGCAAGTAATTATAGCACAAAGAAACGACTAAGGAACGAACGCAAAGATCACTCCTATCCCGTGCCTAGCCCATAGTCCAGCTCCCGTTGATGGAGTTATTTTCACACTGGAGGTGCTGTGGCTACTAACGGTACGGGTATTGCGTCGCGCGGACCGTTTTTCTACCCACAGCTGCAGTCGTCCCTACCACCACTTGGCTCGGAACTACGTCAGGTTCTTAGTCTTCCGTCTTCCACTGGTCATAGTCCGCCTCTCCTATATCCTCCACCTGACCAATCACAGCCGCAGTTACTGACTGGCTCTCCACTGCCTGCTCCTTCTCCCTATCCTGCACGGACATGCTCCCTGGTAGAGCCTCGTGAGCCTGAGTCTTGTCCTGCCTCCCCTGTTCACACTGTCAGTCGTGCTCGTCGTTCTCGTCCTTCACCTGTCCCCGTCACGCACATGATGGCACTTCGTCCTTCCTCTATTCCACAGCGTGTTCCTCTGCCATCTCCGGCGTCCTCTCTTCCTGACGTTCCTGACCCTGAGTCCGACCTTGCTCGTGCTGCTAGTCCCACTGTCACTCGTTTCCTCGCCACAGTTGTCACCGACTCTTCGTTTGAGTCTACTGCTGCGTCTACCCTAGTCACTGAGCTACTCGACTTTGCTGCTACCCGTCGTCTTGACTACGATGTGGATCTTGTTACTGAGTCTGAGTCTGTCTGTCCTCTGTCCGTCGCGGTGAGCTTGCCCTTGACTGTGACGTCCTTGAGGAGAGGCAGTTTGAGCTCGAGTGTCTCACGACCGTTTTACCCTGTTTCGCGTCCATGCTGCTTTGCCCCGGGGGAGACTCAGATGCACTTGAAATTCCCACCCCGCGCTCTTATGCAGAGGCGATTACGGATGAGTAGTTCTCTCAATGGCAGACAGCCATCGACGCAGAGATGACTTCCTAGAAGTCCGCAGGCACCTACGTCGGTGAATTACACCGGCAAATACCGTATTCTCCCGAACATAACACCCTAGGGTAGATATAAAAATATATGGAAAAAGGGGGTGTCTTCTCATAGGAAAAGGCCACATAATACCAGGGTGCATAAATAGAGTATATTTTAGTGTAAGATTTTTTTTTATTAGACAAGTTGAGTGTCTCCATGGGCCTTTTAACATCATGCCCTATCTGTCCGTGCCACCTGCCTGCCTACCCCTAGAGCCTGCCGCGGCCCTGCCCTTTGAGTGGGCTTGCGTTCATCCACTTGCCGCCTCTTCCCTTTGTGCTCTTTGCAAGCCTGCCCTTAGAGCTCACTGTACCGGCCTTGTAGTTTCTGATTTCGCTATGGCGACCCCTAGGGTCCTTCGCTTTGACGCCGAGGGTAGGCCCCTCGAGTTCTTTGTCTGGCTCCAGCGTGTGCAGCGTCTCCTAGAGAGTCAGGTGCAGGCAAACGAGTCTCTGTGGGCGCACGCATCCGGTGACCTCCCCACGCCCCCCGATCCTGCTACCCTAGGACTTGACACTACCCCTGAGGACAGAGAGCGTGTTGCGCGTCAGCGTGCTGACCTGACTGTCTGGCGATCACGCGACGCTGCGGCCTGCATCGCCCTCAGCAACCTCCTCTTGAGTCCGAGGAGACCCATTTCGCACAGATTCGCACGGCTAGTGAGTTCCTCAATGCGATCAGGGCCTGCTATGCTACTCCTTTCACCGTCTCTCTAGGCCACTTGTTCATACCCTTCTGGTTCCCTGACCTCGCCTCGTCTGAGCGCTCACTTGACACTAGCTTTCGCGCTGCTTGCACTGACGCACAGCTTGCACTGCTGCCTCCCCCCATGGCGATCACTATCTATTTCATCGCCACTAGCCTCCCTGACCGCCTTGCTTCGGTCCGTTACGCGCTTCTTCTGAAGAACCCTAGCGAGCTCATTATCGTCGTCCTTGAGTCTGCTCTCAAGGACGTCGAGAGCAACCTCCGCTCGATAGCCTCCGCTGGTGCTGTGCCCCCTCCACTTTTTCACGAGTGCATGGTCCCTCAGCTGCCCACCTTCACTGCCTCCCTTGCCACTGCCACGACTGATGTAACCGTCGCTACTGCTACAGCTTCTTCGCGGTCTAGGGGTCGGAGTGGCAGGAGGGGCGGACAGGGTGCGGGTGGCGGTGGTGGTGGTGGCGGAAATGGAGCTGCGGGTGGTGGTGGCGGGAGTGCTGGAGCTGGTGGAGAGCCAGGAGCTGCGTCGCGTTACCCCCCTCCTGCGGCTGGTGGAGGGACCGCCCGGGTTCCTGCGAGACTGCCGCCTTCAGGTACAGGAGTGGCAGCGTGGTACCTGACTCAGCGACAGCAGCAGCCGCCTTTGTCGCAGCGCCCGCAACAGCAGCAGGTGCAGCAGCAGGGTCAGCAGCCGGAGCCAGGACTGCGTCACCAATCACGTGGTGACGTCCACCCTCCCTGCCCCTACATGATCCAGACAGGTTCTCGCAGTGGCTCCCGCTGTGTCCGCCGCCACCCGCCTGGTCAGTGCTTTGCTCGGCTCACTGACACCGTTCGTGTGGCCTACGGCGTTCACGTCCCTGCTGCCCCTGACTGGCTTCCTCTTGTTCAGTCACACGGTGCTGCTTTGTGGTCCATGTCTGCTTCTCAGTTAGTTGATCTCTTAGGAACTCCTCATGCTTTGTATGCTGTTGTTGACTCTAGTGCTTCTGACTATGTTTACTCGTCTGTTGTTAGCTTAGGTGCTAGTGCTGATCCTGTGACTGTTGCTAGCGTAGGTACTTACTTAGGTGCTAGTCCAGGCACTACTCCGGAGCCCTCTTCACTGTCTTTCACCCTCGACTCCGGAGCTTCGCACTGCTTCTTCCGCGACCGCATGACCCCGGTCTCGGTCTCACTAGCTGATCCCACTTTGGGACCAGTCACTGCTCGCTACACTACCACGCTTCCGTGCCCGGCTGTACCCTCGGGTGTCCTGACCGGCTTTCATGTCCCCTCGTTCCCAAGAACTTGGTGGGTGTGAGACCACTCGTGGACAGTCACGTGGGTCGAGCCTTCTGGGGACACTGCGACTTGTGTAGATGGTGACGCATACGCGCCTCTGGCCACCTTTGTTGCTGAGCCGGGCTTTGGTCTCTACATACTTCACACTGGCCCCAGCGAGACCCAGCAGCAGCCGCGACTGCCCCCGCCACCTGTCGCAGCCCTCCGCCAGGTCCCCGCGTCTCACCAAGTAGCCGCCTTCTTCCAGGTAGCTGTGTCTGGTCGGGTCCCAGTGTCGGGTCCAGTCGCTGCGACTTGCTCGTCTTGGTCGCTTGCCCACCCCACAGTTCTGTACCCCCACCAATCTTGGTTACCCGTCTCTTCCCCGCCTTCGCACTATGTCTAGTCAGGGTCTTGTATTAGGCCTCCTGCAAGTCCGTCGCTGCCGCCTTCGCTTGCACTGCCTTGTTCCCCTTGTGTCGAGGGTCGGCTGCGCGCCACCCCTCACTCCTCCTCCCTTTGTCCAGCCACCGAGCCCTTCCACACTCCCCACTTGGACGTCTGGGGCCCCGCCTCTCGCCCTGGCCCTGAGCGAGAGAGTTTCTTTCTGGTGGTCGTTGACGACTACTCCCGCTACACCACCGTGTTTCCTCTGGCGAAGAAGTCTGACGTGACTTCTACGCTGATCAGGTGGTTACTCACCACTGAGGACACTCGTGGGCGTCATGTCAGTTGTCTTCACTCCGACCGTGGGGGTGAGTTTCGCTCCGGCATTCTCGCTAGATTCTGTTGCAAGCAGGGCATCCGTCACCCTGGACGCTTCTAGAGTCCCCACAGCAGAATGGGGTTGCTGAGTGCCGCATAGGCTTGGTCATGGAGATCGCCCGCACCTCCATGACTCACGCCCGTGCCCCCCATTTTCTGTGGCCCTACGCGGTTCGGTACGCCGCTCACCAGCTGAACCTCTGGCCTCGTGTCTCCCGGCTAGGGCTTCACCGACCAGTCTTTGGACCGGGTCCCCTGGTGATGCGTCGCGTTCCGTGTCTGGGGCTCTTGGCGCGTGTTCGCGACACCTCTGCGGACAAGATCTCGCCTCGCGCCATTCCCTTTGTCATCCTTGGTTTCCCCGAGGACTCCTCTGACTTCACCTTTTACCACCCTCCCCTTCACCGGTTCTTTGACTCCCGTGACGTCCGTTTTGACGAGTCGGTCCCCTACTACACCCGGTGCCCCTGTCGCAGTCTCCTGGTCCCTCCTCCCCCCCTCTTTCTGGCTCCCGCTCCCCCTCAGGCTCCTCAGGTACTAGGGGTGCTGGAGTTGGAGCTGAGCCCGTGCTTGAAGAGGTTTCTAGTCTTCAGGGAGCTAGTGCTGGTCGAGCTGTCTCTGGGGGTGCCCCGACCCCCTCTGGACCAGGAGAGTCTGGGTGGTGCTGGCTCTGGGGGTGGTACGACTGGTGCTTTCGAGACCAGCAATAGGGCTAGCACCGCCGCGGACACTACTCCTTCCCCCCACCCCTACCCGACCCGGCACCAGGCTCGTGTTCGCCGTGCCCGTGAGGAGCAGCTGGAGTTGGAGTGAGAGGAGAGAGAGTTGGAGACGCAGAAGCTGGAGCTACAGCGGCTGGAGAGCAGCAGCAGTAGGAGTAGTAGCAGCAGCAGCCGCAGCTGGAGGAGCAGCCGCAGCAGGAGCAGCCACAGCAGGAGCAACCGCAGCGGCAGCCGATGTAGCAGTAGCAGCCGCAACTGGAGGAGCAGCGGTTGTAGTCGCAGCAGGAGCAGCAGCAGCTGCCACATCTTCCTCCTGTCTCTGGTCTTCGGACCCTCGGTCTCCCCTCTCCCTCTCCTCCCTCCTCCCCCTCTCCTCCTGTCTCTAGTCCCCCACTTCCTTCTCCTGACCCCTCCCCAACTGTGCTCCCTCGTTCTCAGCCTCCGTTGTCCCCTCCTCTTTCTCACACTTGGGCCTCTCGTCGCTCTCCTCGTGCTCGTCCCTCGTCCCCTGTCCCTCTCACTGACCTTCGTACTGTCCTGTTCCGTCCTAGTCCACCTCATTTGTCACCGACTGTGCTTCCTTCTCCTCCTGAGTCGGCCCTCATTGCTCTCCCCTCTACTCCTGTCACTGACTACTACCGCACGTACCGTCCTCTTCTCTCTCGTGTTCTCGCCTCTCTTGTTACGGACCCTCGTGCCTCTCTGTCTTCTGTGTCCGCTCTAACTGCCGTAGTCACCGAGTTTGCCTTTACTGACCGCCTTGACTACGCCACCAGTCTTGTGGCTGCTTCTTCTACCAGTCCTCTGGCCGTCGGGGGTGAGTCTGCCCTTGGCTGTGACGCCCTAGAGGACAGGCAGTTTGAGCTAGAGATCCTGGCAGCCGGTTCCCCTTATCTCTGTGCCACGCTGCTAGCTTCTGAGGGAGACCCCGACGCCCTTGACATACCGACTCCTCGCACTTATGCTGAGGCAGTGTCAGGGCCTTGGGCCTCTCAGTGGAGAGCTGCCATGGACTCAGAGATGGCCTCCTACAGATCCACAGGCACCTACATCGACGAGGTTCCCCCCCTTGGGGCGAACGTAGTCGATGGCATGTGGATTTTCAGGGTGAAGTAGCCACCGGGATTTCCTTTAGTTTTCAAGGCGCGCTATGTGGCTAGAGGTTTCAATCAGCACGAAGGATTTGACTTCTTTTAGACCTTCGCGCCTACCCCGAAGATGACCACTCTTCGGGTGTTACTGCATGTAGTACAGCACAAAGAGACTACGAGCTTCACTCTCTTGACTTCTCCACTGCCTTCCTTCAGGGTAGCCTACATGAGGAGGTCTGGTTGCGTCGTCCCTCTGCCTTCACCGGCACTTTTCCTCCTAGGACCTAGTGGAGGCTGAGGCGACTGTTCTATGGTCTCCGTCAGGCTCCTCGTGAGTGGCACGACACCCTTCGTTCTACCCTGTCTGACCTCGGTTTCCAGCCGTCTTCTGCCGACCCGTCGCTGTTTGTTCGTCGTGGCTCCACACCGTTCTTTGTACTGGTCTACGTCGGCGACTTGGTTCTTGCCAGGGTTGCTTTGGCTGACGTGAATCGCAAACTGCAGAAGAGACACACGTGCACTGACCTTGGTGAGCTGCGCCACTACCTTGGCCTGCAGATCACCAGGGACAGAGCCGCTCGCACCATTACACTCTCATAGTCACACATGGTGCAGCAGGTCCTTCAGCGGTTCGAGCTTCAGCACTCCACAGTACAGCGCACACCTCTTGCTATTGACCACAGACTCACTAATCCCTTCCCTGATGAGCCGTTTGAGCCGACTGGTCCCTACGCAGATCTTTTGGGCCGCCTCATGTACCTGATGACTTGTACTCGCCCGAACCTCGCCTACCTTCTCAACGTCTTTGCACGCTTTGTTGCGCCAGGGAGACACCGTCCTATTCACTGGACCGCTGATGTGAGGGTGGCGAAGTACCTAGCGACGACATCAGGCATGGGGTTGGTACTTGGAGGGAGACAGGACGACCTGCTTACTGGTCACTGTGACTCTTCTTACGCCGACAGCGCTGAGACTCACAGGTCTACTCAGGGTTACTGTTTCAGCCTAGGCTCTGGAGCTGTTTCGTGGAGGTCCACGCGCTCCTCCTCGGTCTGTCAGAAACTAGAGACAGGAATGAGAATGGGTTTGGTACAAATATGACACCCTAATGGGGTTGTACCCCACATGGGCTACCCCACTACAGCCTACATAACTATATAACATACATATAAGTTTGACACACCCCCATAGGCAAAGTGGGGGAGAGCAAGGGGTCACAAGACCAGTCAAGAAAGGCAAAGCAAGCTCAGGGTGGATCACAACGTCACCACACACACTGAGCACAAGCAAAGGGCCATAAGGCCAGTTCATATGCAGAGGTATATATGCAACAATAGCATCACAGTGATCACTACCTAGCAAGAGCAAGCATGCAGGTATATGTATATAGATCACAATACAAGCAGAGACTACAGCAAGTGCGGAAACGTAGGCACAAGGCCTAACAGAGTACAAAAGCGCTGATGATCACCAGACGGAAGTGCCTTGGTGAATATATCAGCGGTGTTGGCCCGAGTGGCCACGTGAGCAAGACGAAGCTGACCTCGCTGCTGCAACTCTCGAGCCAAGAAGTAACGCAGAGCGATGTGCTTCGTTCTGTGCTCCAGTCTGTGCTCCTGACACAAGGCAATGGCGGCCTTGTTGTCGACATACAGAACTGGAGGAGAACGAGGCCTCTCTCCCAAGTCAGTTAGCAGGTAGGCAGCAGATAGGTAACTCCTGAGAAGCCATGGCTGTGGCGCAGATCTCAGCCTCACAACTGGAGTTGAGAACAGAAGACGAGCGCGTAGACCGCCAAGAAACAGAGCCAGAGCCAAGGCTGAACGTGTAACCCTGTGACGACCCCTACGTAGCCTGGTCGTCAACCCAAGACGCGTCAGAGTGTCCAGTGAGGACAACGTCGCTCCGTCCTCCAAGCACGAGCCCCATGCCCGACGTACTGCACAGGTAGCGCAGTACCCTCTTCGCAGCATCCATGTGCACCTTTCGGTGCCGACCAGGAGCCACGTAGCGAGCCAAAAGGCCAAGAGGGTATGCAAGGTCAGGTCGAGTGCAGGTCATCAGGTACATGAGGCAACCCACTAGCTCTGCGTAAGGACCACTCGACTCTGCGGACTCGTCCGAAGGTGGAGCTGAGAGCGAGTGACCTGTAGCTAGAGAAGTGGACTGTGCGGAGGACCAAGTGAAGCCGAAGCGCTGAAGGACCTGCTGCACCATGTGTGACTGAGTCAGTGTGATGGTGCGGCGTGCTCTGTCCTGGGTGATCTGCAAGCCAAGGTAGCTGCGCAGCTCACCCAGGTCAGTGCACGTGTGTCTCTTCTGTAGCTCCGACTTCACCAGGGCGAGAGCCTCAGTGTCAGCAATGGCAAAGACCAAGTCGTCGACATATACGAGGATGTAGAACGGCGGCAGAGAAGTGTCGGTGCGCAGAAACAGCGACGGGTCAGCTGTCGAAGGAGCGAACCCAAGAGCCGCAAGTGTAGTCCTCAGTGTGTCGTGCCACTCACGAGACGCCTGGCGGAGACCGTAGACTGGCCGCCGGAGGCTCCACTGGGTACCAGGAGGGAACGACCCAGTGAAGCCAGGTGGGCTGCGCAGCCAGATCTCCTCGTGCAGGCTGCCTTGTAAGAAGGCTGTGCTGAAGTCAAGAGAGTGAAGCTCGTAGTCACGCTGAGCGGCAACGTGCAGCAGCACCCGAAGAGTGGTCATCTTCGGGGTAGGGGAGAAGGTCTGAAAGAAGTCAACTCCCTCACGCTGACTGAAGCCTCTAGCAACATAACGAGCCTTGAAGACAGGCGGAGAACCCGGCGGCCGCTTCACCCTGAAAATCCACATGCCATCGACGATGTTCGCCCCAGGAGGGGGAACCTCATCGACGTAAGTGCATGTGGACTTCCAGGATGCCATCTCTGCGTCCATGGCTGTCTGCCACTGAGAGGAGTACTCACCCGCGATCGCCTCAGCGTAAGAGCGCGGGGTCGGGATGTCTGGTGCATCCGGGTCTCCCTCAGGGGCAAGCAGCATGGCCACGAGATGAGGCGCAGCGGCTGCAAGACACTCAAGGTCCTCGTGCCTGTCCTCAAGGACGTCCGTGCCAAGAGTACACTCACCCCTGACGGACAGAGGACAGGCAAACCCAGACTACAACAAGACTTTCTAGACGACAGGCAGCAGCAAAGTCAACAAGCTCAGCGACTAAGGCAGACGCAGCAGCAGACTCAAATGACGGGTCAGTGAAAACAGTGGCTAACAGACGCGTGACAGTAGGGTGTGCAGCACGAAACTGGTCAGACTCAGGGTCCGGAACGTCAGGCAGAGAGGATGCAGGAGGAGACGGCAGAGGAACACGCTGCGGAGCTGAGGAAGGACACAAAGCCATGAGGTGTGTGCCGGGGACAGCCGGCGGACGCGGACGAGGAACACGACTACCAGTACGACCAGTGCGACCATTGCGAACAGGCATGACAGGACGCGACGCAAGCTCACGACGCTCAGCAAGACCACCAGCCTGCTCAGTGTAAGGGGAAGGAGCAGGCAGCGGTGAGCCAGGCTATAACGGAAGACCAGTAGACGACAGGAGGCTAAGAACCTGACGAAGTACAGTGTCAGGCGGTGGCAGAGACGACGGAGACGGCGGAGCGAAGAACAGTCGTGGCTCTGTAGTGCCACCAGCACCAGCAGCTCCAGCACCTCCAGTAGCTCCAGCACCTCCAGCAGCTCCAGCACCTCCAGCAGCTCCAGAACCTCTAGCGCCAGCACCTCCAGGACCAGCGTCACCAGCAGCAGCACCCCCAGAACCGGCACCTCCAGTCCCAGGGTCTCCAGCCTTAGTGTCTCCACCAGCAGCAGCACCCCCAGAACCGACACCTCCAGTCCCAGGGTCTCCAACCTCAGTGTCTCCAGTAGCAGCACCCCCAGAACCAGTACCTCCAGTCCCAGGGTCTCCAGCCTCAGTGTCTCCAGCAGCAACACCCCCAGACGCAGCACCCCCAGCCCCAGCAGCTCCAGTACCTCCAGTACGAGCACCTCCGGGACCAGCGACTCCAGCAACCTCCTGTAGACAAAGTACCAGCACCACTCCCAGCTCCAGCGACGACAGCAGAAACACCCTCCAGCTGCAGAGCCCCTAGCTCCAGCAGTGCGACCCTGACAGCGACCGTACCAGTCGTGCAGCTGCTGCGAGGTGAGAGGCACACGCGGACGAAGGCGGCCACTCCAAGGAGACCGCGGACCAGCAGTCTCAGTACTCGTAGGCGCCGAACCCCCAGACTCAGCACTCTCAGGCTCAGCACCCCCAGACGCAGCACCCCCAGGCGCAGTACCTCCAGTCTCCTCACGCACAGGCTCAGCACCTCCAGGCTCAGCACCCTCAGGCTCCTCACGCTCAGGCTCAGCACCCCCAGACTCCGCACCCCTAGGCTCAGCACCCCAAGGCTCCTCACGCTCAGACTCAGCACCCCCAGGCTCAGTACCCCTAGAGACAGCAACACGAGCAGGACCACCCCCAACAGGTCCCGAGTCACCAAAGACCTCAACAGGCGCAGGCACGGGAGGGTCTACCTGAGAAACACCTGAAGGAGCGGGACCTGGCGCGGGGAGTGGGTCTACTACCTGGGGAGGACCTGGAGCGAGAAAGAGCGGCGGGGGGGGGCGAGGGGCAGTGCGGTAGGGAAAGAGACGGTTGAAGGTGACAGACTCGTCAAAAGTGACGTCCTGAGACGCAAAGACATGGCGCGAGGTGGGGTCGTAAAACTGCCAGCCAGGCGCGTCAGGAGGAAAACCAAGGAAAAGCAGGGAATGGCGTGAGCGGAGAGCTTGTCCGCGGTGGTATCGCGGACAAAGGCACGAGCACCCCAGACCCGGAATCGCGACGCATCGCCAACCTTCCCCATCCACAGCAGTGTGGGCGAGGTCTTCGGCAAGGAGACATGGGGCCAGAGGTTGAGCTGATGCGCGGCGTACCGGACCGCAAACGGCCACAGAAAATGGGGAGCCGCCGCATGGATCATGGAGGTACGAGCAACCTCCATGACTAAGCCAATGCGGTGCTCAGCAACCCATTCTGCTGCGGAGAGGCCGGAAGCGTGAACGACTGGCGGATGCCGTGCTCCGCACAGAAGGCTGCCAAGAGGTCGGAGGAGAACCCACCACCTCTGTCAGAGTGCAGACGCAGGACAGGAAAGTCCGACTCGAACCGCTCGCAGAGCTGGAGACGAACAGCGCGGATCCAAGGGATCAGGACAGCAGGGACATCCGCCTTGCGCTGCAAGGGGAAGACCGTGGTGTAACACGTGTAGTCGTCGACAACCAGCAGGAAGTACCGCTCGCGGCCCTGTCCCTCGACGCGGACTGATCCCCACACGTCCAGGTGGAGGGTCTGCAGAGGAGCCTCTGTGGAAGGGAACGAGGAGGAGTGAGGAGCGGCGCGCTGCCGCCCCTCGACGCAAGGAATGCAGGGCGGCGCAGGCGAGGGAGGGAGGGCAGGTAGAGACCTGGGAAGACCAGAGACCAGGGAGCGAGAGTGCATGCCACGAAGGCGAGGCAGGGAGGGGTGACCAAGGCGGTGGTGCCACAGGAGAGTCTGGTGCGACAGGCGGCGACACTCACACTGGGTAGCTACCTGAGCACACGCCTACAGCTGAGGAGACAAAGGGGTGTAGCGCGACGCAGTGGTGAGGGTGTACAGACTGTACCCAGGCGCACGTGTGAACATGGCCAGGTGACGGCCGGTCTGAGAGCACGTACAGATCGCCACACACGCTGCAGCCCAGGGGTGAAGGTATCCACCCCCGCATCCTGGAGGACAGCGTTGCTCACCAAGTTTGTAGAGAACGAGGGGAGGTGGAGACCAGACAGCTCACCAGACGGGACCGCCGGACACGGAAGCACAGTGGTGGACCGTGCAAGCACTGGGCCCCCAGAGGGGTCAGCCAGTGAGACAGGGACAGGTGCAGGGAGGGGTGTGACTGTGGTACTGTCACGAAAGAAACAGCGCGAAGCACCAGAGTCAAGTGTAAAGGTGTGCAAGGCTGAGCAGACGAAGTACCAGAGAGAGCAGACCCACTAGCACCTAAAGCTGCAGGCGATATACCTGGGTCTATACCGGGGTCAGGCGGCACACACAAGTAGCAGTCACCCTCAGCACTAACAGTCAATGCATACATGGCAGCAAGAATAACATCATAGTCAAGATCAAAGATAGGAACACCACGCCTAAGCAGGTCTGCCCAGTTGGGGAACTCAGTAGCCTCAGGAAACTTGACGCGCCAGGCGTCGCTAAGCCGAGCAAAGCAGCGATACTCAGTGTGAAAACCATTGCATGGGCGACCAGTGCAGGGACCTGCGCGAATAATAGGGGCAGCGACCAGCACTCCCAGATGCCCCACGCCCGGCATACCAGTCATGAAGCTACTGAGACGGAGGGCCCGGCGCTGACGCTGCTGCTGCTGCTGCTGCTGCCGCTGCTGCTGCTGCTGCTGCTGCTGCTGCTGCTGCTGCTGCTGCTGCTGCCGCCGCTGCGCTGCCGCCGCTGCTGCGCTGCTGCTGCTGCTGCTGCTGCTGCTCTGCTGCTGCTGCTGCTGCTGCTGCTGCTGCTGCTGCTGCTGCTGCTGCTGCTGCTGCTGCTGCTGCTGCTGGTGCTGCTGCTGCTGCTGCGGCTGCTGCGGCTGCGGCTGCTGCTGCTGCTGCTGCTGTCCCTGGCCACCACTGCTGCCACCACCACTGGCTCCTCCCACTACTACCGCCGCTGCCACCGCCACTGCTCCCGGTACCACCGCCCGCCTCCACACACCGCCACCACCCCGACCACCCCCACCTCCTCCACCTCCCCACCGCCACCTAAAACCCCCTCCCCGCCGCCACCTCCACCCCCCCTGCCAGCCCCAGCCCTCTGCCCTGCGTACTGCGGCGCTTCCCACTAGGAGCGAAAGAACCCCCAACCTCCTCAGCACCAAGGAAGTCGACAGCAGCAGCAGCAGAGGCGTAGGAGGGGGCAAGGGGGGAGGGGGAGCACCCCTCAAAGAGGGGAGTGCGAGGAGTGCCACGAGCAGCACCGACAGCAAGAATGTTCTTCTCAGCTTCTAGGAGGTGCTTCTCGAAGTCGTCGACGGTGAGAGCGGTAGGGTCTAGAGCGAGAAAGTGGTCCCTGACTGAGCGAAGAGTGTCAGGGAGGCGGGTGACGAGGAAGTAGAGCGTAAAGTACATCGGAGGGGTGTTCTTGGCGAGGAACTCGTCGGTAAGGGCGGTACGGAAACGAGTGTCACTAGCGCGCAGGTGAGCGATGAGGTCCTCAGCAGTGTGAAACGAGGACAGGTCGGGGAACAGGTAGGGTAGCATGAGACGGCCTAGCGTTGCAGTGGCCGGGGAGGAGTAGCGCGCAACTACAGCGTCGTACAGTGCCTTAGCAGTCTTGTGCTGGCTGAAATGCGCGCGCTCAGTGATCGGCAGATGGTTGCAAATAGCGAGGCGCGCAGCAACATTGTGAGTCTGCCACTGTGAGCGTTCTAGAGCAGGAGCATCGTCAGCAGGAGCAACGGCAGTGCCAGATGTGTGATCGAACAGTGAAACGCCGTCTTTGGCATCAGTCATAAGAAACAGTGTGAGATCGTCGAGCCAGGTGGCAAACTCTATCGAGCGACCGTCAGGCTCAAACGCAAGAACATTAAACGTCGCCATAATCGCATTGCAGGCAGAGGCAGTAGGCAAGACTATGTGCGAGGCCGCTAAGTGAGCGCGCAAGCCGCAAGGGCGGCATGCAAAGTAGCCGCAGGCAGCGCAGGCAGCGCGCGGAGGAGCAGGAGGCTGCGTGCAGGCTGCAGCGGCGCGGCGCAAGCAGGTAGGGCGGCGCGCGGGGCTGCGGGGGGCCGTGCGCGGGCAGCTAAGGCGCGGCGCGGGCTGCGCGGGCGGTGCGCGGGGCAGCTGCGGGCCGCGCGCGGGCTGCGCGGGCTCGGCGCGGGCTGCGCGGGGCAGGAGCGGGCCGCGCGCGGGGGCTACGCGGGCTCGGCGCGGGCTGCGCGGGGCTGCGGCGGGTCGCGCGTGGGCTGCGCAGGCTCGCCGCGGGCTGCGCGGACGGCGCGCGGGGCTGCTGCGGGCCGCGCGCGGGCTGCGTGGGCTCGGCTGACGTGAGCTGCGCGGGCGGTGCGCGGGGCAGCAGCAAGGCGCGTGCGGGCTGCAAAGGCGACGCGCGCGGGGCAACAGCAGACAGCAGGCAGCAGACAGCAGGCAGCGCGCGTAAATTAGGTCTGCGCGCGAAGCAGCAGCAGACACAGACGCAGACAGCAGGCAGACGACGCGTGCAGCGCAGCACGTCACAGTCACAGTCGTGGGGTAGCGGTAGGTGGGCCCGAAAAAAAAAAAAAAAAAAAAAAAAAAAACGGTCCTACGGACCTACTGCTCTGAAACCATGTCAGAAACTAGAGACAGGAATGAGAATGATTAGTCAGGGTTTGGTACAAGTATGAAACCCTAATGGGGTTGTACCCCATATCAGCTACCCCACTACAGCCTATACAACTATATAACATACATATAAGTTTGACACAGTCTCGACCTCTACTGCTGAAGCTGAGTTCTACGCTGGAGCCATGGCTGTACAGAAGTTGTGTTGGTTGACCTTCTTGCTCACTGACCTTGGTGAGCGGCCGAGCTCTGCACCGACCTTGTTCACTGACAACAAGGCGGCGATTCTTCTCTATCGGGAGCCTCGGATGGAAAAAGAGTGAAGCACATCAACGTCAGGTACTTTCTTCTGCGAGAGTTGCAGAGGCGTGGACAGGCTCGCTTGGACTTCGTCTTAATTCTAAGACGAGCATTTTTCCCATCTCCCAATTAACCGTCACTTACCGCAAAGTAGAACTATCCTTTGTGAAATTCTGAAATTCATACAAACACAGTACAACTGAAACGCATATTGTACAAAACTACTATACTACTGTATGCGCTTTCAAAGGGTACATGGAACATCTGCTGACTGTTTGTGCGGACACAAACGGTATGGATATGCACGATCAGATTTCACCTACTATTTTTCCTTTCGACATTTTTGGGATGCGCCTTTCCTTTATGGTATGCTGATTCGCAGGTCCCTTATTCTCGGTTGACACCAAGCACCTATCCCGCAAATTGGGGAAACGCATTTCTCCGTGCGATGCGTTAGACAAACCATTAAAAGATTGTACTTCTCTGCCAGCAGCAATGAAGAAACTATTGAGCGTGCCACCGCAGGTAGCTGTCATTGCAGCACTGATCGCGGTGCGATGTGCGGCGGAGGTTCCTCCAGCTGCCGTGATCTTCGGCATGGAGTCGGATCTCGAGCCAGCCATGTTCTCTCTATCGTGTGAGTCGACCTCGAGCATGCCATGTCTCTC
>CANIUD010000583.1:2897500-3375985 GCA_947470075.1 Closterium sp. Yama58-4 | reverse complement strand
GCAGATAGCTATGGCCGCACAGATGGCTTCATAGAATCCACGGGCACCTACGTCGACGAGGTTCCCCCTCCTTGGGCGAACATAGTCGATGGCATGTGGATTTTCAGAGTGAAGCGGCCGCCGGTTCTCTCCCTGCCTTTCAAGCGCGTTACGTTGCTCTCGAAGCGTCAATCAGCGACAAGGGGTCGACTTCTTCCAGACTTTCTCCCCCACCCCGAAGATGACCACTCTTCGGATGTTACTCTGCACGTTGTAGCACAGCGTGAGTATAAGCTGCACTCCCTTGACTTCTCCACAGCCTGCACGAGGAGATCTGGCTGCGCTGCCCACCTGGCTTCACTGGGTCGTTTCCTGAGGGTACCTAGTGGAGCCTCCGGCGGCCTGTCTACGGAGGCGCCCCGCGAGTGGCACGACACACTGAGGACGACACTTGCGACTCTTGGGTTTGCTCCTTTGATTGCTAACCTGTCGTTGTTTCTACGCACCAACCCTTTCTTTGCCACCATTCTACATCATCGTGTACGTCGACGACTTGGTCTTTGCTACTGCTAACACAGAGGCGCTGGCCCTTGTGAAGTTGGAGCTGCAGAAGAGACACACTTGGACTGACCTGGGTGAGCTGCGCATCTATCTTGGCTTGCAGATCACTTAGGACTGAGCAAGGCACACCATCACGTTGACTCAGTCACACATGGTGCAGCAGGTCCTTCAACGCTTTGGCTTCCAGTTCTTCTCGCCACAGCCCCCTCCTCTGCCTATGCCACTCGCTCTCAGCTCCACCTTCGAACGAGTCCGTAGAGCCGAGTGGTCCGTATCCAGAGCTTGTGGGTTGCCTCATGTACCTGATGACATGCACACGACCTGGCCTCGCGTATCCTCTCAGCCTCTGGCTCGCTACGTGGCTTACGGTAGACAGAGAAAGGTGCACTGGGATGCTGCTAAGAGGGTACTACGCTACTTGTGCCTACATCGGGCATGGGGCTCGTGCTTGGAGAGGGGACTCAGTGGTACTCAAAGGTCACTCAGACGCTTTCATTCAAGTGCGACGACCAGGCGACTCATCGGTCGTCACAGCAACGTTACACATTCAGTCTTGGCTCTGATCCATCTCGTGGAGGTCCACTCGTTCGTCTTTGTGATTCGATCTAGTGTGAGTCCGAGATCTGTTGGTTCAAACCCTACGGCTTGTTGTCCGTGTGCGTGCATCCATGTATGCATGAGTGGTATCAGGGCATGAAATAATATATATTTCATGCTTATAATAGTGTGTGCATGATGGGTCATGATGTCGAGTGTGTGTGTTGAGTCAATAGCGAGTTATCGCTAGTCGCGTGTTACGCGGTCATTCGTGTCTTGCGCACGGTTTCTGTTTTGTCGTGTGTCTCATGCGCAGTTTCTATGTTGTCCGATGTCAAACGTTCGGCGTGTCGTAGGTGTGTGCAGCAGATCCATCTCAAGGATGAGTTTTGTGATGAAGAACCCGAGCCTTGGTTTCAAGCTTCAAGTGATTTCGAAGCTGGCCAAAAGGGTACACCTCAAGATAGTGAAGATAGTTACATTACTTTGTGTAGTGTAACATTCCCTTTGGTGTAGGCCCTTGTGAAGGGTAGTTTCAAGACCCTTCTTGGTTGGGGACAGTGTGGCACTGTTCCACATCACTGTACCTCGGCTCTTCAGGTTTGTAGGAGCTGGGAGTCATTCCCAACTCGTAACTCTTCCTAGCTCTTCCTAATTGTGTGTTCTAAGACTATGTTGATGCCATAGTGCCATTCGTTCAATGTGACGCCGTGTCGTCAATTCTTAATCAAATCGTGCGATCTAAATTGCTAATTGTAGAGGACGTCAAGACGCTCCAAATCCAAGTTGAATCCGGTTATTTGGAGCTGTGACCAGATCGCTATGAACGTTTAAAGCCGCTGTGCAGAAATCCGACTGTGCACACTATCCTTGAAGCCTACTGTGACTATAACAAGTGGTATCAGAGCGCCTTGGAGCAGCTTGGACGATGGCTGGACCTGAAGAAAGGGGTGACAGGGGTGCTGGTGGTAGTGGAGAACCCCAAGCACAAGCTCAACCTCGTGATTCAGCCACGTCGCCCGTGCAACCTACTCTTGGACCTTCAAGGGATGAACCAAGAGTGTTCGGGCTTCAAGGTTGACAAGTTCAACGGTGACAACTTTGCTGAATGGTCCTTCAGAATGGAGAATGTGTTTGACCACTATGACCTGCTGGAGGTGATGGAAGGAACAAAAAAGCGTCCCGAGAACGACCCGGAGAAGAGCCCGTGGGTGCGGAAGAGCGCACAAGGCTACCTCCTACTTGGGCAAGCGTTGGGGAGCAGTCAAATCCGTCACATCAAACTTTTCCAGCGTGAACCAGAGAAGGGACCAAAGGCATGGGCTGCTCTCAAGGGTGCACACGCTCCTGCAACAACGACGGTAGCTGTGGTGTTGGAACGGTAAAAGGCAACGCTACGAATTGAAGAAGATGAATCTGTGGAAGAAGGGGTGCAGAAATTCTTCGACTTGTTGACCCGACTTGAGGGAGCTGATTTGAACTATAGTGAGCTCCAGAAGAAGACCAAGTTGCTGGCCCTACTCCCCGAGTCATGGTCCTCGCTCATCATCAACTTGAACCGTGATCTCGCTTGAAGATGTGAAACGCTCAATCCTATAAGAGGGCTTCCGACGCCGTGAGTTGGCGAGTGCGGATGGCGCTGGGGCAGCAAGCGTCGGCCGTGGATATGGCCGAGGAAGAGGCAGAGGACGAGGGAGAGGAAGGTTTGGAGGCAGTAACTTCAGTTGAGGCCGTGGAAATGGCGGATACGCCAGCTACGACAAGAGCTACGGTCACGGTCGCGGACGATTCTACGGTGAATGTCGTTATTGCCACAAGAGCGGACATATGTGGCGCGAGGCCGTGGAGGCCGTAATCGTCTACGAGGGGGCTGCAATCTCCTGGTCGAGCCAGCGCATGAAGTGCGTGATGTTGTCGTCGACTGAGTCGGAGTACGTTGCGGCCACCGACGCCGGAAAGGAGGGACGCCGACTTCGCTTCCTCTTGGCAGATTTTCGGTAGCTGGATGCCGGGAAGCCGACCATCCTTCGGGTGGACAACAAGCCGACTATCACCGCCGCCGAGGGCATAGGGTTGACGGGCAACCTCAAGCACATGAAGCGGCTGCAGGCCTGGCTGCAGCACGTGGTGAAACGCGGGAAATTCACACTGAAGTACATCCCGACCACCGAGCAGCCAACCAACTTCCTTATGAAGGCGCTGCACTACCCAGTCTTCAACCGGTGCTCCGTTACAATCGGCCAAGTTCGCCTGGCCGACGTGGGCGAAACCGACAACGACGTGCAGCAGTAGGTGCCATGCCCTCTTGCATGGCTGGTGCGGTGACCGGCGTGCTGTGTGTTGGGTGCACGTTGACGGGCTTTTCTCCGAGAGGTACTGCCGTGTGGGCTGGGGGCCCAAGCGTGAACGCAGCAGGGGGCGTTAACGGGAGTTGGGTTTGGCCCCATCCTCGCTTAAGCGGAGCCGACTATTTGATCGGGTGTGTTGGGGGAAGCAGCCGACCTGCAGCAGTGAGCATGCGGGTCGACGAGGCTGGTCGACCTGCACGGGGGCCACTGCAAGGGCGCCGACTTCGGAGGGCGCCGAGTTTGGGATGGTCGACCTGGCGAGGCCGACCTGGCAAGGCTTTGACTTCAGAGCGTCGACCTTGGGTGGCCGACGACTTAACAATGTCGGCGGCCCAGTCCCGAAGTGGTCGACGAGGGGATGCCGACCAGGGAGGACGGCGACCTGACGGTGTCGATCTGGTTGCCTGGTCGACCAGGATACCGTGGCAACGGATTTCTGCGGAGGCGCGCGAATGTCGCCGAGGGTGGCTTCTACGAGACCGACTTCGGGAGTGGTATCCCGAGGTCGACGTGGCTGGTGGGCACAGTCGCTGGCGTGGACTCTGCCAGGCGTCTGCGCTATGTTCATGACGTGGCGTGGAGCACCAACCAGCTGCACGCACCTGCGAAGCTGGTGCACCGTTGTCATGCGGGTGCAACGCTGTGCAGCCGACTTGCTGCAGCGTTGGCGCACCGCAGACTTGCAATGTTGGCAAGCCGCATCCTTGCACTACTGGAAAGCGGTCAACCAAGTTGTGCTAGAATGTGTTCGACTGAGCTGCACTGGCAGACGTCTTGCTTGCATGCTTGCTCTGATGTAGTAAGAATTGCCAACTTCATTGTACCTTGGTGAAACTCTTGCCAATTTTCCCCAGTGAAATAGCAAGTAATTATAGCACAAAGAAACGACTAAGGAACGAACGCAAAGATCACTCCTATCCCGTGCCTAGCCCATAGTCCAGCTCCCGTTGATGGAGTTATTTTCACACTGGAGGTGCTGTGGCTACTAACGGTACGGGTATTGCGTCGCGCGGACCGTTTTTCTACCCACAGCTGCAGTCGTCCCTACCACCACTTGGCTCGGAACTACGTCAGGTTCTTAGTCTTCCCGTCTTCCACTGGTCATAGTCCGCCTCTCCTATATCCTCCACCTGACCAATCACAGCCGCAGTTACTGACTGGCTCTCCACTGCCTGCTCCTTCTCCCTATCCTGCACGGACATGCTCCCTGGTAGAGCCTCGTGAGCCTGAGTCTTGTCCTGCCTCCCCTGTTCACACTGTCAGTCGTGCTCGTCGTTCTCGTCCTTCACCTGTCCCCGTCACGCACATGATGGCACTTCGTCCTTCCTCTATTCCACAGCGTGTTCCTCTGCCATCTCCGGCGTCCTCTCTTCCTGACGTTCCTGACCCTGAGTCCGACCTTGCTCGTGCTGCTAGTCCCACTGTCACTCGTTTCCTCGCCACAGTTGTCACCGACTCTTCGTTTGAGTCTACTGCTGCGTCTACCCTAGTCACTGAGCTACTCGACTTTGCTGCTAACCCGTCGTCTTGACTACGATGTGGATCTTGTTACTGAGTCTGAGTCTGTCTGTCCTCTGTCCGTCGCGGTGAGCTTGCCCTTGACTGTGACGTCCTTGAGGAGAGGCAGTTTGAGCTCGAGTGTCTCACGACCGTTTTACCCTGTTTCGCGTCCATGCTGCTTTGCCCCGGGGGAGACTCAGATGCACTTGAAATTCCCACCCCGCGCTCTTATGCAGAGGCGATTACGGATGAGTAGTTCTCTCAATGGCAGACAGCCATCGACGCAGAGATGACTTCCTAGAAGTCCGCAGGCACCTACGTCGGTGAATTACACCGGCAAATACCGTATTCTCCCGAACATAACACCCTAGGGTAGATATAAAAATATATGGAAAAAGGGGGGTGTCTTCTCATAGGAAAAGGCCACATAATACCAGGGTGCATAAATAGAGTATATTTTAGTGTAAGATTTTTTTTTATTAGACAAGTTGAGTGTCTCCATGGGCCTTTTAACATCATGCCCTATCTGTCCGTGCCACCTGCCTGCCTACCCCTAGAGCCTGCCGCGGCCCTGCCCTTTGAGTGGGCTTGCGTTCATCCACTTGCCGCCTCTTCCCTTTGTGCTCTTTGCAAGCCTGCCCTTAGAGCTCACTGTACCGGCCTTGTAGTTTCTGATTTCGCTATGGCGACCCCTAGGGTCCTTCGCTTTGACGCCGAGGGTAGGCCCCTCGAGTTCTTTGTCTGGCTCCAGCGTGTGCAGCGTCTCCTAGAGAGTCAGGTGCAGGCAAACGAGTCTCTGTGGGCGCACGCATCCGGTGACCTCCCCACGCCCCCCGATCCTGCTACCCTAGGACTTGACACTACCCCTGAGGACAGAGAGCGTGTTGCGCGTCAGCGTGCTGACCTGACTGTCTGGCGATCACGCGACGCTGCGGCCTGCATCGCCCTCAGCAACCTCCTCTTTGAGTCCGAGGAGACCCATTTCGCACAGATTCGCACGGCTAGTGAGTTCCTCAATGCGATCAGGGCCTGCTATGCTACTCCTTTCACCGTCTCTCTAGGCCACTTGTTCATACCCTTCTGGTTCCCTGACCTCGCCTCGTCTGAGCGCTCACTTGACACTAGCTTTCGCGCTGCTTGCACTGACGCACAGCTTGCACTGCTGCCTCCCCCCATGGCGATCACTATCTATTTCATCGCCACTAGCCTCCCTGACCGCCTTGCTTCGGTCCGTTACGCGCTTCTTCTGAAGAACCCTAGCGAGCTCATTATCGTCGTCCTTGAGTCTGCTCTCAAGGACGTCGAGAGCAACCTCCGCTCGATAGCCTCCGCTGGTGCTGTGCCCCCTCCACTTTTTCACGAGTGCATGGTCCCTCAGCTGCCCACCTTCACTGCCTCCCTTGCCACTGCCACGACTGATGTAACCGTCGCTACTGCTACAGCTTCTTCGCGGTCTAGGGGTCGGAGTGGCAGGAGGGGCGGACAGGGTGCGGGTGGCGGTGGTGGTGGTGGCGGAAATGGAGCTGCGGGTGGTGGTGGCGGGAGTGCTGGAGCTGGTGGAGAGCCAGGAGCTGCGTCGCGTTACCCCCCTCCTGCGGCTGGTGGAGGGACCGCCCGGGTTCCTGCGAGACTGCCGCCTTCAGGTACAGGAGTGGCAGCGTGGTACCTGACTCAGCGACAGCAGCAGCCGCCTTTGTCGCAGCGCCCGCAACAGCAGCAGGTGCAGCAGCAGGGTCAGCAGCCGGAGCCAGGACTGCGTCACCAATCACGTGGTGACGTCCACCCTCCCTGCCCCTACATGATCCAGACAGGTTCTCGCAGTGGCTCCCGCTGTGTCCGCCGCCACCCCCCGCCTGGTCAGTGCTTTGCTCGGCTCACTGACACCGTTCGTGTGGCCTACGGCGTTCACGTCCCTGCTGCCCCTGACTGGCTTCCTCTTGTTCAGTCACACGGTGCTGCTTTGTGGTCCATGTCTGCTTCTCAGTTAGTTGATCTCTTAGGAACTCCTCATGCTTTGTATGCTGTTGTTGACTCTAGTGCTTCTGACTATGTTTACTCGTCTGTTGTTAGCTTAGGTGCTAGTGCTGATCCTGTGACTGTTGCTAGCGTAGGTACTTACTTAGGTGCTAGTCCAGGCACTACTCCGGAGCCCTCTTCACTGTCTTTCACCCTCGACTCCGGAGCTTCGCACTGCTTCTTCCGCGACCGCATGACCCCGGTCTCGGTCTCACTAGCTGATCCCACTTTGGGACCAGTCACTGCTCGCTACACTACCACGCTTCCGTGCCCGGCTGTACCCTCGGGTGTCCTGACCGGCTTTCATGTCCCCTCGTTCCCAAGAACTTGGTGGGTGTGAGACCACTCGTGGACAGTCACGTGGGTCGAGCCTTCTGGGGACACTGCGACTTGTGTAGATGGTGACGCATACGCGCCTCTGGCCACCTTTGTTGCTGAGCCGGGCTTTGGTCTCTACATACTTCACACTGGCCCCAGCGAGACCCAGCAGCAGCCGCGACTGCCCCCGCCACCTGTCGCAGCCCTCCGCCAGGTCCCCGCGTCTCACCAAGTAGCCGCCTTCTTCCAGGTAGCTGTGTCTGGTCGGGTCCCAGTGTCGGGTCCAGTCGCTGCGACTTGCTCGTCTTGGTCGCTTGCCCACCCCACAGTTCTGTACCCCCACCAATCTTGGTTACCCGTCTCTTCCCCGCCTTCGCACTATGTCTAGTCAGGGTCTTGTATTAGGCCTCCTGCAAGTCCGTCGCTGCCGCCTTCGCTTGCACTGCCTTGTTCCCCTTGTGTCGAGGGTCGGCTGCGCGCCACCCCTCACTCCTCCTCCCTTTGTCCAGCCACCGAGCCCTTCCACACTCCCCACTTGGACGTCTGGGGCCCCGCCTCTCGCCCTGGCCCTGAGCGAGAGAGTTTCTTTCTGGTGGTCGTTGACGACTACTCCCGCTACACCACCGTGTTTCCTCTGGCGAAGAAGTCTGACGTGACTTCTACGCTGATCAGGTGGTTACTCACCACTGAGGACACTCGTGGGCGTCATGTCAGTTGTCTTCACTCCGACCGTGGGGGTGAGTTTCGCTCCGGCATTCTCGCTAGATTCTGTTGCAAGCAGGGCATCCGTCACCCCTGGACGCTTCTAGAGTCCCCACAGCAGAATGGGGTTGCTGAGTGCCGCATAGGCTTGGTCATGGAGATCGCCCGCACCTCCATGACTCACGCCCGTGCCCCCCATTTTCTGTGGCCCTACGCGGTTCGGTACGCCGCTCACCAGCTGAACCTCTGGCCTCGTGTCTCCCGGCTAAGGGCTTCACCGACCAGTCTTTGGACCGGGTCCCCTGGTGATGCGTCGCGTTCCGTGTCTGGGGCTCTTGGCGCGTGTTCGCGACACCTCTGCGGACAAGATCTCGCCTCGCGCCATTCCCTTTGTCATCCTTGGTTTCCCCGAGGACTCCTCTGACTTCACCTTTTACCACCCTCCCCTTCACCGGTTCTTTGACTCCCGTGACGTCCGTTTTGACGAGTCGGTCCCCTACTACACCCGGTGCCCCTGTCGCAGTCTCCTGGTCCCTCCTCCCCCCCTCTTTCTGGCTCCCGCTCCCCCTCAGGCTCCTCAGGTACTAGGGGTGCTGGAGTTGGAGCTGAGCCCGTGCTTGAAGAGGTTTCTAGTCTTCAGGGAGCTAGTGCTGGTCGAGCTGTCTCTGGGGGTGCCCCGACCCCCTCTGGACCAGGAGAGTCTGGGTGGTGCTGGCTCTGGGGGTGGTACGACTGGTGCTTTCGAGACCAGCAATAGGGCTAGCACCGCCGCGGACACTACTCCTTCCCCCCACCCCTACCCGACCCGGCACCAGGCTCGTGTTCGCCGTGCCCGTGAGGAGCAGCTGGAGTTGGAGTGAGAGGAGAGAGAGTTGGAGACGCAGAAGCTGGAGCTACAGCGGCTGGAGGAGCAGCAGCAGTAGGAGTAGTAGCAGCAGCAGCCGCAGCTGGAGGAGCAGCCGCAGCAGGAGCAGCCACAGCAGGAGCAACCGCAGCGGCAGCCGATGTAGCAGTAGCAGCCGCAACTGGAGGAGCAGCGGTTGTAGTCGCAGCAGGAGCAGCAGCAGCTGCCACATCTTCCTCCTGTCTCTGGTCTTCGGACCCTCGGTCTCCCCTCTCCCTCTCCTCCCTCCTCCCCCTCTCCTCCTGTCTCTAGTCCCCCACTTCCTTCTCCTGACCCCTCCCCAACTGTGCTCCCTCGTTCTCAGCCTCCGTTGTCCCCTCCTCTTTCTCACACTTGGGCCTCTCGTCGCTCTCCTCGTGCTCGTCCCTCGTCCCCTGTCCCTCTCACTGACCTTCGTACTGTCCTGTTCCGTCCTAGTCCACCTCATTTGTCACCGACTGTGCTTCCTTCTCCTCCTGAGTCGGCCCTCATTGCTCTCCCCTCTACTCCTGTCACTGACTACTACCGCACGTACCGTCCTCTTCTCTCTCGTGTTCTCGCCTCTCTTGTTACGGACCCTCGTGCCTCTCTGTCTTCTGTGTCCGCTCTAACTGCCGTAGTCACCGAGTTTGCCTTTACTGACCGCCTTGACTACGCCACCAGTCTTGTGGCTGCTTCTTCTACCAGTCCTCTGGCCGTCGGGGGTGAGTCTGCCCTTGGCTGTGACGCCCTAGAGGACAGGCAGTTTGAGCTAGAGATCCTGGCAGCCGGTTCCCCTTATCTCTGTGCCACGCTGCTAGCTTCTGAGGGAGACCCCGACGCCCTTGACATACCGACTCCTCGCACTTATGCTGAGGCAGTGTCAGGGCCTTGGGCCTCTCAGTGGAGAGCTGCCATGGACTCAGAGATGGCCTCCTACAGATCCACAGGCACCTACATCGACGAGGTTCCCCCCCTTGGGGCGAACGTAGTCGATGGCATGTGGATTTTCAGGGTGAAGTAGCCACCGGGATTTCCTTTAGTTTTCAAGGCGCGCTATGTGGCTAGAGGTTTCAATCAGCACGAAGGATTTGACTTCTTTTAGACCTTCGCGCCTACCCCGAAGATGACCACTCTTCGGGTGTTACTGCATGTAGCAGCACAGAGAGACTACGAGCTTCACTCTCTTGACTTCTCCACTGCCTTCCTTCAGGGTAGCCTACATGAGGAGGTCTGGTTGCGTCGTCCCTCTGCCTTCACCGGCACTTTTCCTCCTAGGACCTAGTGGAGGCTGAGGCGACTGTTCTATGGTCTCCGTCAGGCTCCTCGTGAGTGGCACGACACCCTTCGTTCTACCCTGTCTGACCTCGGTTTCCAGCCGTCTTCTGCCGACCCGTCGCTGTTTGTTCGTCGTGGCTCCACACCGTTCTTTGTACTGGTCTACGTCCGCGACTTGGTTCTTGCCAGGGTTGCTTTGGCTGACGTGAATCGCAAACTGCAGAAGAGACACACGTGCACTGACCTTGGTGAGCTGCGCCACTACCTTGGCCTGCAGATCACCAGGGACAGAGCCGCTCGCACCATTACACTCTCATAGTCACACATGGTGCAGCAGGTCCTTCAGCGGTTCGAGCTTCAGCACTCCACAGTACAGCGCACACCTCTTGCTATTGACCACAGACTCACTAATCCCTTCCCTGATGAGCCGTTTGAGCCGACTGGTCCCTACGCAGATCTTTTGGGCCGCCTCATGTACCTGATGACTTGTACTCGCCCGAACCTCGCCTACCTTCTCAACGTCTTTGCACGCTTTGTTGCGCCAGGGAGACACCGTCCTATTCACTGGACCGCTGATGTGAGGGTGGCGAAGTACCTAGCGACGACATCAGGCATGGGGTTGGTACTTGGAGGGAGACAGGACGACCTGCTTACTGGTCACTGTGACTCTTCTTACGCCGACAGCGCTGAGACTCACAGGTCTACTCAGGGTTACTGTTTCAGCCTAGGCTCTGGAGCTGTTTCGTGGAGGTCCACGCGCTCCTCCTCGGTCTGTCAGAAACTAGAGACAGGAATGAGAATGGGTTTGGTACAAATATGACACCCTAATGGGGTTGTACCCCACATGGGCTACCCCACTACAGCCTACATAACTATATAACATACATATAAGTTTGACACACCCCCATAGGCAAAGTGGGGGAGAGCAAGGGGTCACAAGACCAGTCAAGAAAGGCAAAGCAAGCTCAGGGTGGATCACAACGTCACCACACACACTGAGCACAAGCAAAGGGCCATAAGGCCAGTTCATATGCAGAGGTATATATGCAACAATAGCATCACAGTGATCACTACCTAGCAAGAGCAAGCATGCAGGTATATGTATATAGATCACAATACAAGCAGAGACTACAGCAAGTGCGGAAACGTAGGCACAAGGCCTAACAGAGTACAAAAGCGCTGATGATCACCAGACGGAAGTGCCTTGGTGAATATATCAGCGGTGTTGGCCCGAGTGGCCACGTGAGCAAGACAAAGCTGACCTCGCTGCTGCAACTCTCGAGCCAAGAAGTAACGCAGAGCGATGTGCTTCGTTCTGTGCTCCAGTCTGTGCTCCTGACACAAGGCAATGGCGGCCTTGTTGTCGACATACAGAACTGGAGGAGAACGAGGCCTCTCTCCCAAGTCAGTTAGCAGGTAGGCAGCAGATAGGTAACTCCTGAGAAGCCATGGCTGTGGCGCAGATCTCAGCCTCACAACTGGAGTTGAGAACAGAAGACGAGCGCGTAGACCGCCAAGAAACAGAGCCAGAGCCAAGGCTGAACGTGTAACCCTGTGACGACCCCTACGTAGCCTGGTCGTCAACCCAAGACGCGTCAGAGTGTCCAGTGAGGACAACGTCGCTCCGTCCTCCAAGCACGAGCCCCATGCCCGACGTACTGCACAGGTAGCGCAGTACCCTCTTCGCAGCATCCATGTGCACCTTTCGGTGCCGACCAGGAGCCACGTAGCGAGCCAAAAGGCCAAGAGGGTATGCAAGGTCAGGTCGAGTGCAGGTCATCAGGTACATGAGGCAACCCACTAGCTCTGCGTAAGGACCACTCGACTCTGCGGACTCGTCCGAAGGTGGAGCTGAGAGCGAGTGACCTGTAGCTAGAGAAGTGGACTGTGCGGAGGACCAAGTGAAGCCGAAGCGCTGAAGGACCTGCTGCACCATGTGTGACTGAGTCAGTGTGATGGTGCGGCGTGCTCTGTCCTGGGTGATCTGCAAGCCAAGGTAGCTGCGCAGCTCACCCAGGTCAGTGCACGTGTGTCTCTTCTGTAGCTCCGACTTCACCAGGGCGAGAGCCTCAGTGTCAGCAATGGCAAAGACCAAGTCGTCGACATACACGAGGATGTAGAACGGCGGCAGAGAAGTGTCGGTGCGCAGAAACAGCGACGGGTCAGCTGTCGAAGGAGCGAACCCAAGAGCCGCAAGTGTAGTCCTCAGTGTGTCGTGCCACTCACGAGACGCCTGGCGGAGACCGTAGACTGGCCGCCGGAGGCTCCACTGGGTACCAGGAGGGAACGACCCAGTGAAGCCAGGTGGGCTGCGCAGCCAGATCTCCTCGTGCAGGCTGCCTTGTAAGAAGGCTGTGCTGAAGTCAAGAGAGTGAAGCTCGTAGTCACGCTGAGCGGCAACGTGCAGCAGCACCCGAAGAGTGGTCATCTTCGGGGTAGGGGAGAAGGTCTGAAAGAAGTCAACTCCCTCACGCTGACTGAAGCCTCTAGCAACATAACGAGCCTTGAAGACAGGCGGAGAACCCGGCGGCCGCTTCACCCTGAAAATCCACATGCCATCGACGATGTTCGCCCCAGGAGGGGGAACCTCATCGACGTAAGTGCATGTGGACTTCCAGGATGCCATCTCTGCGTCCATGGCTGTCTGCCACTGAGAGGAGTACTCACCCGCGATCGCCTCAGCGTAAGAGCGCGGGGTCGGGATGTCTGGTGCATCCGGGTCTCCCTCAGGGGCAAGCAGCATGGCCACGAGATGAGGCGCAGCGGCTGCAAGACACTCAAGGTCCTCGTGCCTGTCCTCAAGGACGTCCGTGCCAAGAGTACACTCACCCCTGACGGACAGAGGACAGGCAAACCCAGACTACAACAAGACTTTCTAGACGACAGGCAGCAGCAAAGTCAACAAGCTCAGCGACTAAGGCAGACGCAGCAGCAGACTCAAATGACGGGTCAGTGAAAACAGTGGCTAACAGACGCGTGACAGTAGGGTGTGCAGCACGAAACTGGTCAGACTCAGGGTCCGGAACGTCAGGCAGAGAGGATGCAGGAGGAGACGGCAGAGGAACACGCTGCGGAGCTGAGGAAGGACACAAAGCCATGAGGTGTGTGCCGGGGACAGCCGGCGGACGCGGACGAGGAACACGACTACCAGTACGACCAGTGCGACCATTGCGAACAGGCATGACAGGACGCGACGCAAGCTCACGACGCTCAGCAAGACCACCAGCCTGCTCAGTGTAAGGGGAAGGAGCAGGCAGCGGTGAGCCAGGCTATAACGGAAGACCAGTAGACGACAGGAGGCTAAGAACCTGACGAAGTACAGTGTCAGGCGGTGGCAGAGACGACGGAGACGGCGGAGCGAAGAACAGTCGTGGCTCTGTAGTGCCACCAGCACCAGCAGCTCCAGCACCTCCAGTAGCTCCAGCACCTCCAGCAGCTCCAGCACCTCCAGCAGCTCCAGAACCTCTAGCGCCAGCACCTCCAGGACCAGCGTCACCAGCAGCAGCACCCCCAGAACCGGCACCTCCAGTCCCAGGGTCTCCAGCCTTAGTGTCTCCAGCAGCAGCACCCCCAGAACCGACACCTCCAGTCCCAGGGTCTCCAACCTCAGTGTCTCCAGTAGCAGCACCCCCAGAACCAGTACCTCCAGTCCCAGGGTCTCCAGCCTCAGTGTCTCCAGCAGCAACACCCCCAGACGCAGCACCCCCAGCCCCAGCAGCTCCAGTACCTCCAGTACGAGCACCTCCGGGACCAGCGACTCCAGCAACCTCCTGTAGACAAAGTACCAGCACCACTCCCAGCTCCAGCGACGACAGCAGAAACACCTCCAGCTGCAGAGCCCCTAGCTCCAGCAGTGCGACCCTGACAGCGACCGTACCAGTCGTGCAGCTGCTGCGAGGTGAGAGGCACACGCGGACGAAGGCGGCCACTCCAAGGAGACCGCGGACCAGCAGTCTCAGTACTCGTAGGCGCCGAACCCCCAGACTCAGCACTCTCAGGCTCAGCACCCCCAGACGCAGCACCCCCAGGCGCAGTACCTCCAGTCTCCTCACGCACAGGCTCAGCACCTCCAGGCTCAGCACCCTCAGGCTCCTCACGCTCAGGCTCAGCACCCCCAGACTCCGCACCCCTAGGCTCAGCACCCCAAGGCTCCTCACGCTCAGACTCAGCACCCCCAGGCTCAGTACCCCTAGAGACAGCAACACGAGCAGGACCACCCCCAACAGGTCCCGAGTCACCAAAGACCTCAACAGGCGCAGGCACGGGAGGGTCTACCTGAGAAACACCTGAAGGAGCAGGACCTGGCGCGGGGAGGGGGTCTACCTGGGGAGGACCTGGAGCGAGAAAGAGCGGCGGGGGGGGGCGAGGGGCAGTGCGGTAGGGAAAGAGACGGTTGAAGGTGACAGACTCGTCAAAAGTGACGTCCTGAGACGCAAAGACATGGCGCGAGGTGGGGTCGTAAAACTGCCAGCCAGGCGCGTCAGGAGGAAAACCAAGGAAAAGCAGGGAATGGCGTGAGCGGAGAGCTTGTCCGCGGTGGTATCGCGGACAAAGGCACGAGCACCCCAGACCCGGAATCGCGACGCATCGCCAACCTTCCCCATCCACAGCAGTGTGGGCGAGGTCTTCGGCAAGGAGACATGGGGCCAGAGGTTGAGCTGATGCGCGGCGTACCGGACCGCAAACGGCCACAGAAAATGGGGAGCCGCCGCATGGATCATGGAGGTACGAGCAACCTCCATGACTAAGCCAATGCGGTGCTCAGCAACCCATTCTGCTGCGGAGAGGCCGGAAGCGTGAACGACTGGCGGATGCCGTGCTCCGCACAGAAGGCTGCCAAGAGGTCGGAGGAGAACCCACCACCTCTGTCAGAGTGCAGACGCAGGACAGGAAAGTCCGACTCGAACCGCTCGCAGAGCTGGAGACGAACAGCGCGGATCCAAGGGATCAGGACAGCAGGGACATCCGCCTTGCGCTGCAAGGGGAAGACCGTGGTGTAACACGTGTAGTCGTCGACAACCAGCAGGAAGTACCGCTCGCGGCCCTGTCCCTCGACGCGGACTGATCCCCACACGTCCAGGTGGAGGGTCTGCAGAGGAGCCTCTGTGGAAGGGAACGAGGAGGAGTGAGGAGCGGCGCGCTGCCGCCCCTCGACGCAAGGAATGCAGGGCGGCGCAGGCGAGGGAGGGAGGGCAGGTAGAGACCTGGGAAGACCAGAGACCAGGGAGCGAGAGTGCATGCCACGAAGGCGAGGCAGGGAGGGGTGACCAAGGCGGTGGTGCCACAGGAGAGTCTGGTGCGACAGGCGGCGACACTCACACTGGGTAGCTACCTGAGCACACGCCTACAGCTGAGGAGACAAAGGGGTGTAGCGCGACGCAGTGGTGAGGGTGTACAGACTGTACCCAGGCGCACGTGTGAACATGGCCAGGTGACGGCCGGTCTGAGAGCACGTACAGATCGCCACACGCTGCAGCCCAGGGGTGAAGGTATCCACCCCCGCATCCTGGAGGACAGCGTTGCTCACCAAGTTTGTAGAGAACGAGGGGAGGTGGAGACCAGACAGCTCACCAGACGGGACCGCCGGACACGGAAGCACAGTGGTGGACCGTGCAAGCACTGGGCCCCCAGAGGGGTCAGCCAGTGAGACAGGGACAGGTGCAGGGAGGGGTGTGACTGTGGTACTGTCACGAAAGAAACAGCGCGAAGCACCAGAGTCAAGTGTAAAGGTGTGCAAGGCTGAGCAGACGAAGTACCAGAGAGAGCAGACCCACTAGCACCTAAAGCTGCAGGCGATATACCTGGGTCTATACCGGGGTCAGGCGGCACACACAAGTAGCAGTCACCCTCAGCACTAACAGTCAATGCATACATGGCAGCAAGAATAACATCATAGTCAAGATCAAAGATAGGAACACCACGCCTAAGCAGGTCTGCCCAGTTGGGGAACTCAGTAGCCTCAGGAAACTTGACGCGCCAGGCGTCGCTAAGCCGAGCAAAGCAGCGATACTCAGTGTGAAAACCATTGCATGGGCGACCAGTGCAGGGACCTGCGCGAATAATATAGGGGCAGCGACCAGCACTCCCAGATGCCCCACGCCCGGCATACCAGTCATGAAGCTACTGAGACGGAGGGGCCTGGCGCTGACGCTGCTGCTGCTGCTGCTGCCGCTGCTGCTGCTGCTGCTGCTGCTGCTGCTGCTGCTGCTGCTGCTGCTGCTGCCGCCGCTGCTGCTGCCGCTGCTGCTGCTGCTGCTGCTGCTGCTGCTGCTGCTGCTGCTGCTGCTGCTGCTGCTGCTGCTGCTGCTGCTGCTGCTGCTGCTGCTGCTGCTGCTGCTGCTGCTGTGGCTGCTGCTGCTGCTGCTGTGGCTGCTGCGGCTGCTGCTGCTGCTGCTGCTGCTGTCCCTGGCCACCACTGCTGCCACCACCACTGGCTCCTCCCCCACTACCGCCGCTGCCACCGCCACTGCTCCCGGTACCACCGCCGCCTCCACCACCACCGCCACCACCCCGACCACCCCCACCTCCTCCACCTCCCCCACCGCCACCACTAAAACCCCCTCCACCGCCACCTCCACCTCCCCTGCCAGCCCCTCTGCCCCTGGTGCTGCGGCGCTTCCCACTAGGAGCGAAAGAACCCCCAACCTCCTCAGCACCAAGGAAGTCGACAGCAGCAGCAGCAGAGGCGTAGGAGGGGGCAAGGGGGGAGGGGGAGCACCCCTCAAAGAGGGGAGTGCGAGGAGTGCCACGAGCAGCACCGACAGCAAGAATGTTCTTCTCAGCTTCTAGGAGGTGCTTCTCGAAGTCGTCGACGGTGAGAGCGGTAGGGTCTAGAGCGAGAAAGTGGTCCCTGACTGAGCGAAGAGTGTCAGGGAGGCGGGTGACGAGGAAGTAGAGCGTAAAGTACATCGGAGGGGTGTTCTTGGCGAGGAACTCGTCGGTAAGGGCGGTACGGAAACGAGTGTCACTAGCGCGCAGGTGAGCGATGAGGTCCTCAGCAGTGTGAAACGAGGACAGGTCGGGGAACAGGTAGGGTAGCATGAGACGGCCTAGCGTTGCAGTGGCCGGGGAGGAGTAGCGCGCAACTACAGCGTCGTACAGTGCCTTAGCAGTCTTGTGCTGGCTGAAATGCGCGCGCTCAGTGATCGGCAGATGGTTGCAAATAGCGAGGCGCGCAGCAACATTGTGAGTCTGCCACTGTGAGCGTTCTAGAGCAGGAGCATCGTCAGCAGGAGCAACGGCAGTGCCAGATGTGTGATCGAACAGTGAAACGCCGTCTTTGGCATCAGTCATAAGAAACAGTGTGAGATCGTCGAGCCAGGTGGCAAACTCTATCGAGCGACCGTCAGGCTCAAACGCAAGAACATTAAACGTCGCCATAATCGCATTGCAGGCAGAGGCAGTAGGCAAGACTATGTGCGAGGCCGCTAAGTGAGCGCGCAAGCCGCAAGGGCGGCATGCAAAGTAGCCGCAGGCAGCGCAGGCAGCGCGCGGAGGAGCAGGAGGCTGCGTGCAGGCTGCAGCGGCGCGGCGCAAGCAGGTAGGGCGGCGCGCGGGGCTGCGGGGGGCCGTGCGCGGGCAGCTAAGGCGCGGCGCGGGCTGCGCGGGCGGTGCGCGGGGCAGCTGCGGGCCGCGCGCGGGCTGCGCGGGCTCGGCGCGGGCTGCGCGGGGCAGGAGCGGGCCGCGCGCGGGCTGCGCGGGCTCGGCGCGGGCTGCGCGGGGCTGCGGCGGGTCGCGCGTGGGCTGCGCAGGCTCGCCGCGGGCTGCGCGGACGGCGCGCGGGGCTGCTGCGGGCCGCGCGCGGGCTGCGTGGGCTCGGCTGACGTGAGCTGCGCGGGCGGTGCGCGGGGCAGCAGCAAGGCGCGTGCGGGCTGCAAAGGCGACGCGCGCGGGGCAACAGCAGACAGCAGGCAGCAGACAGCAGGCAGCGCGCGTAAATTAGGTCTGCGCGCGAAGCAGCAGCAGACAGCAGACAGCAGGCAGACGACGCGTGCAGCGCAGCACGTCACAGTCACAGTCGTGGGGTAGCGGTAGGTGGGCCCGAAAAAAAAAAAAAAAAAAAAAAAAAAAAACGGTCCTACGGACCTACTGCTCTGAAACCATGTCAGAAACTAGAGACAGGAATGAGAATGATTAGTCAGGGTTTGGTACAAGTATGAAACCCTAATGGGGTTGTACCCCATATCAGCTACCCCACTACAGCCTATACAACTATATAACATACATATAAGTTTGACACAGTCTCGACCTCTACTGCTGAAGCTGAGTTCTACGCTGGAGCCATGGCTGTACAGAAGTTGTGTTGGTTGACCTTCTTGCTCACTGACCTTGGTGAGCGGCCGAGCTCTGCACCGACCTTGTTCACTGACAACAAGGCGGCGATTCTTCTCTATCGGGAGCCTCGGATGGAGAAAAGAGTGAAGCACATCAACGTCAGGTACTTTCTTCTGCGAGAGTTGCAGAGGCGTGGACAGGCTCGCTTGGACTTCGTCTTAATTCTAAGACGAGCATTTTTCCCATCTCCCAATTAACCGTCACTTACCGCAAAGTAGAACTATCCTTTGTGAAATTCTGAAATTCATACAAACACAGTACAACTGAAACGCATATTGTACAAAACTACTATACTACTGTATGCGCTTTCAAAGGGTACATGGAACATCTGCTGACTGTTTGTGCGGACACAAACGGTATGGATATGCACGATCAGATTTCACCTACTATTTTTCCTTTCGACATTTTTGGGATGCGCCTTTCCTTTATGGTATGCTGATTCGCAGGTCCCTTATTCTCGGTTGACACCAAGCACCTATCCCGCAAATTGGGGAAACGCATTTCTCCGTGCGATGCGTTAGACAAACCATTAAAAGATTGTACTTCTGCCAGCAGCAATGAAGAAACTATTGAGCGTGCCACCGCAGGTAGCTGTCATTGCAGCACTGATCGCGGTGCGATGTGCGGCGGAGGTTCCTCCAGCTGCCGTGATCTTCGGCATGGAGTCGGATCTCGAGCACGCCATGTCTCTCTATCGTGTGAGTCGGACCTCGAGCATGCCATGTCTCTCTATCGTGTGAGTCGCGCGTCGCGTTGTCTGTCTCGCGAGTCTCACACTCGTGTTCTCCCCATGCCGGTCGTACCTACATTCGGTCGTTGGTGGAGTATATTCACCTCGGCGAACTTTCCAGGAAGCCTCTCCATGCACAAGGAGCTTCTTGTTCGCATCAAGAGTCCTCCTTGCCTGGCGGATAGCCATCGGCGCGGCTCGTTTGTGCCTTGATACTTTAATTCTCACGCCTTGCGTTTCCGCAATCCCATGCCGCACAACTATTTGGGAATCACTTCTGAGAATTGTCAAAAGTGCCCCTCTCGCTCCGTTTGGTAGCGCTCCTCCTCGTGCCACCTACTTCCCACCTTCCGCCTCCCCCCCGCACCCTCCGCCTTTCTTCCTTCCCTCCCCCGCAGGCGTGGGAGCGCGCGTACGACTTGGCGGAAGGCACGATCCGCCCGCCCGCCAAGATCTCTCTTCCGCCAAACGTCCCCCCTCCGCCGCACCTGGAGGACTGCGCGGCGCGCACTGCGTTCCGCGAGGCGACGGAGAAGCGCGCGGCCAGTGGGGAGTCGCCCAAGTGGTCCACCTCGTCCGAGGCGTGCGGCTGGGTGCCGCAGCCGCCCTGGGTGGGTCACGCCTGGACGCTCTTGGAAACAGATCATAGTTCCTCACTCACCATAGGTGGCGGAGGGCTGCTCGTAGGCCGCACTGACGCCTCACGCTCTCCCCCTTTTCCGACTTCCCCCGTTCCCCGCCCATGCTCGTCACTCCACACCACACCCCCTCTTTCCCCCGTCTTTTCCCCCTTCTTTCCCCCCTCTTTCCCCCCCACCACCTTCCCTAATTTTCATACCACGATCACCCCCTCCTCTGTCTTTCTCCGCCTTCGCAAACTCCCCCTCCCCCTCCCCTCCCCGATCACCCTACCGCAATCTCTCCCCTCACCCCCTCCGCCTCCTGCGCAACCCCCCCAATCCCCCCTCCCCGCTTATCCCCGCGCCCAGATCCGCGGGTCGGACGCGGGCAACCTGGCGGCAACGCGGCGGGTGCAGCGCGACCTGTGGGAGCGGCAGTTCCCCGCGTCGTGCCGGGAGCGGCGGCTGGTGCTGATCGAGTGGTCACCGCTGGAGCGGCACGGGCTGGGGTCGCAGGTGCACATCATGACGGCGCTCTTCAGCCTTGCTGTCAGCTACAACCGCACCTTCGTGCCCATGCCCGGCTCCTACATGCGCGCCAACCACTCCGAGTGCCAAGGTGGGTCGCTTGCTTGCTGGGTGGGAGGCTAAGTGGACGGGTGGGTGGGTGGGTGGGTGGGCGGGCGTCGAGTGGGTTGCAAGGCAGCAGCATGTGGGGGAGGTACACGTGAGGGGCAGCGTGAGTGGTAACCATGACCACACCGAGATGCCCTTTCTCTCGCCCTCGTACCTCCATCCGTGCACTCTCCTCCCCCCTTTTCCACGGTGGTCAAGGCGCCCATGTGTGGGTGCTACATCTTTCTCCCAGTGGGGCAACGATTGCGACGACTGCCAACTCATCCCTTCACCCCTTCTTTTCCTTCCCTGTCGCTGGCTCTCCCTTCCTCCTTCCCTGTCGCTGGCTCTCCCTTCCTCCTTCCCTGTCGCTGGCTCTCCCTTCCTCCTTCCCTGTCGCTGGCTCTCCCTTCGAAATTCCTCCTTCCCTGTTCGCTGTTCCCCTTTCCCTTTCTCCGCTCCCCCCTTCCTCCTTCCCCTCCCTTCCCTCTTCCCCCTTCCACCTTCCCCGTCCCCGCCCCTGTCCCCCCGTCCCCATTTTCCTTCCCCCTTCCCCTCCCATCTCCGTCCGTCCCAACGCACCGCGTGCAGCCCTGGGCAAGGCGTCAACCTTCGAATGCTACTTCTTCCCCATGGTATCCAGGGAGTGCGAGGACATGGCCATGGCGGAGCACAAGGCGGGCCGCATCCCGCCGTGCGCTGACTTCTGCGGGCTGGAGGGGGCGCTGAGGTCGGACAGCCCAGTGGTGTGCGCCAACGACGACGACTACAACTTCCTTCGCCTGCGCGGCGATGCTGCCAGGTGTGCTAGGCTGGGTGGTTGCTGTAAGAGGGTTGCTACACACATTCAAGGCACACAGCTTGTGGTATGCGCGCGCCAAGAAGGACGAGATGACAACTTTTCCGTCTGTGATGAGGAGGCAGGTGAATCAATGATGGGTACTTCCCCCAAGGTGCACGGAGCACATCTTCTTGGCCGCCCCAGAGGCTCATCCCGCCAGGCAGACAGACTCGTGCTGTGCTGTGCTGTGCTGTGCTGTGCTGTGCGCTAGGATGCGTATGAGTCGTTGCTGGGACATGTGAGTTGACTCAAGAGGCACCTTGCTGAAAGGCTGCAATGGCACGAGCGGTGCTCTCCTCTCCTCCTTTCCCCCCTCCCTTTCTCCCTCCTTTTCCCCCTCCCTTTCTCCTTCCTTTTCCCCCTTTCTATCTCCCTTCTTTTCCCTCTCCGTTTCTCCCTCTTTTTCCCCCTCCCTTTCTCCCTCCTTTCCCCCTCCCTTTCTCCCTCCTTTTCCCCCTCCCTCTCTCCCTCCATTTCCCCCTCCCTTTCTCCCTCCTTTTACCCCTCCTTTCCTCCCTCCTCCTCGACCCTTTTACCGTCCCTTTCCGCCTCCCTTTCCCGCTCCCTTTCTCCCCCTTCCCTTCCCACTTCCGTTCCCCCTCCCCAGGCCTCACCGCTCCCCCTGTCTCCCCCCCTCCTAGGGAGCTCCACCGGACCACACGTACCGACAACGGTGGTGAAGCTTACAACTTCTTCATCCCACTCACAACAACCCCCCTCTCCTTGAGTCGACTCAACACATTCCCCGGGCCTCTGCCCCTGGCCTCCCCTCTTCCTTTCCTGCTCCCCGTGCCGGTAACCGTGTCGGTCCGTCCGTGGCAGGGAGTGGGGCGACGCGTACCTGCAGCGGCCCAACAAAGTGGAGCTCACCGGCTCCATGCAGCCCGTCAACCCCGCGCAGCGCCAGGTGGGCTCGCTGTGTCATGCCCTCAGGTGGGGTGTGTCATGGCCGCAGGTGGGGTGTGTCATGGCCGCAGGTGGGGTGTGTCATGGCCACAGGTGGGCTGTGTGTGTTATGTTCTACACGTGGGGTGTGTGACGGCTCAACACACAGGAGCGTGTGTGAGGGGCTGGGTATGGTGTTTGCTTGACTTGATGCACTTCATGCAGCCGATTAGCCCCATGCAGTGACGGGTGGGTTTTGAGCTGTGATGAAGCTCAAATGCTTCATGCAACCCGATACCCTCCTGGCCATGGCCTTGTTCATTGCGCTTCGGGTCACTCTCTACTCTACACGGCTCTGCTCTTGCATGCTTTGATGGATGCAAAGATTCGCCCAGTCAGTCCACTCCAGTCCTCTTCACTCCACTCCACTCCACTCCACTCCACTCCACAGGCCCCCTTATTCTCTTTTGAGTCGACTCGAAGGTCACCTTCTCCCCTTCCCTCCTCTCATCTCCTCTACATCCCCCCTCCTTCCAACCCCACGCACACCAGGTGCACTGGTGGCGAGCCCAGGCGATCCGTTTCATGCTGCGCTGGCCGTCGGCATACATGTGCCACATCACCAACCGCGTGCGGCACAATGCGTACGGCCAGCAGGTCGCCATCCACATGGCCAAGGCGGCAGCGGAGCAGGACGCCATCATTAAAGCCCTCAAACCGGACGATGCGCACAAGGGCCTGGCCATCAACTACGGGCAGGAGATCAACACGCTCTCCCACATGAACTTCTCCACGCCCAACCTCGAGAATGAGGTCTGGCCGGGCCTGGACTATGCTGGGTGTTCGCTGGACAACCATACGGACCCCGAGGCGCCAAAGCACGCGGCTGACTCGGTGTACGAGGGGGTGGGTGGCGAGCCGTATATCCCGCGCCCGATTGTGAGCATGCACGTGCGGCAAGGGGACAAGGCGGGCGAGATGCGGCTCATCTCCTTCCCCTCGTTCATGTTCATGGCCAACAGGCTCAGACGCAGGGTACCCTTCCTCAAATAGGTCTGGCTCAGCACTGAAATGCAGGTCAGCCACGGGCCGTTGCTGCATGGAATTGATCTTCTTTCCAGAAATTCCTTCGCTGCTCGTTTCTTCGTTTGCCTTGTCCTCTCACCTTGTCGAGCTTCAACTCACTCCTCCACATGTCCCCCCTTCGGCGCCAACATTCTCCCTCTTTCCTTCCTCCAATGGGAGGATGGTGGATCAGTGGCAGCAGTTATAAGGCTCACACATCTCCCCTGTCCTTGTAATGCCAACTTTCTAGTCCATTGTGCCTCCCGTGGCCTCCCTTTCTCCGCCCCGCTGTCCCTCCTGAGTGGGGCGGAGCAGTCACTGCAATACAAGAACCAAGCCTCTTTCTGCTCCACTTGCCTAATTCACTCACCATTCATCTCGTTCAATTCTTTGACTTCCCCACTCCCCTCTCCTCCCTCTCCCCTGTAAACCAAACAATCATCGCATTTCATTCTCGCTCTCCCACTCACCCTCCTCCCTCTCTTCCCCCCTATCTCTCCCTTTCAGAGTGTAATAGACCAGTCACAGCAGTACAAGGACTGGGCCTTCCTCTACTCCACGAACCCCCGGCAGAACGGCACAACCTCCATCTTTGAGTATGAGCAGACGGCAGGAGTGGCGAAGCTGGCGGGGATCAGCCTGGCGAACCTGCTCATCTCATCGCAGGCGGATTTCTTTGTGGGCGCGCTGGGCTCCAACTGGAACCGCCTCATCAGTGAGCTCAAGGCCACCAGTGGAAGGCTCTATGCGTCCGTGAATTTCGACGAGTGGTAGTCATGCGAATGGATGAGTGTACTGTGTTTGTTGATGTACTTTTGAGGATGATGTGTGGGTGGATAGGCATTATTGGTAGACCCTGTCGAATCAGAGTTCCAGGCTGGGCCAACCCTGACTCCTAAGGTAAAAAACGGGGAAAAATAAACCTAACCTGGTTATGTCAGTGTATTAGGAGTCAGAATCTAGAGCAGGAATGGTTGACTAGAAGCATGAGATGAGATGGGTACAAGTACCCCTAAAGTGTTGTACTCAGTAGAGGCTACCCCAATACAGCCTACAAAGATAGAAAGGTAGTTTGACGCACTCCTGTGGGCAACGTGGGGGATAACAAGAACAACCTATGGTTATAAGGCCAGTCAAGCAAGAGGGCAAAGCAAAACAAAGCTTAGGGTGAATCACGAAGTCACTAGACAGTCTGAGCACAATTCGAAGGCCATAAGCAGACCCTCAGATATCAGCGTAAAACACGCTGATTAGGCTGATTTTGAAGCTGCGATTTTCCTTGTCCCTAAAAAAATAGTATCCTGTCTATCTTATCGGCAGCACTGGATCTTCAGTTTAATGTTTCAAATCACACTGACAAATTAGTGTAGTGGTGTACTGCTAATACTGTTCAATCAGTATAGTGATGGGGACCACACTGATTGAGTACACGTGTACTTGGGAAGTTCGGCCTTGATATCGGGCAATAACCTCTGCTCATCTAATCCAATTCAGGGCACGGATTTATTACTTCCGTTCACTGAATTCAAACCCGCGATCTACCGTAAACGCCCGGATATAAGACAGTGTTGAATAGTAGACAGGGGTTGTCTACTATACGGGTGTCTCTTATAAACAGGCTAGCCTCATTATAAGACACCTATTTGTGTGTACGAGATAAGACATATATGTCTTATAATCGAAACTTCAATACATTATAGCGAAAGTTGAAATAACGCGTACATTTTTACCCTTGCGAAGCGCGAATTCTTCCACGCGCTGACCCAGGACCTACCAAATTTGCCTCTGCAGGTGTTCTCCATGACGTGGCGTCCCGGGCAGTGGTTGCCGAAGTGGCACCTTCGCAACATCCACACTCATTATGAGGAACTCTTTTTCAAGAAGTACGGAAAAAATTCTAAGTAGATTAATACAAAAGTTTCCATTTATAAGACTTATAAGACACCCTAAACCATCCCGTTTACAAGATAACTCAAGCATTTTTGCCCGTGTACGAGATAAGACATATATGTCTTATATCCGGGCGATGACGTACTGCGTTCTACACTGATATAAACCCAATAGTCTAGTGCCATGTAAGCAAGACAAAGCTCACCATGCTGCTTCAACTCTCGTGCGAGGAAGTAGCGCAGAGCGATATGTTTCGTTCTGTGCTCCTGTTTGTGCTCGTAACACTAGGCATTCATGGCGGCCTTGTTGTCGACGTACAGAATTGGAGGAGAACGAGGCTGCTCTCCCAGGTCAGTAAGCATGTACGCCAGCCAGCGAAACTCATGTGTAGCAGAATAGGACTGTCAGGATACTGATAGGGTATGCGAAGTCTGGTCGAGTGCAGGTCATCAGTTACATGAGGCAGCCCACAAGCTCTGGATACTGACCACTCGGCTCTACAGGCATGTTCTAAGGTGGAGCTGAGAGCGAGTGGCCTATAGGCAGAGGAGTGGATTATCGCGAGGAGAACTAGAAGCCGAAGTGCTGAAGGACCTGGTGCACCATGTGTGACTGAGTCAGAGTGATGGTGCGACGTGCTCTGTCCCGGGTAATCTGCAAGCCAAGATAGCTGCGCAGCTCACCAAGGTCAACACAGGTTTGTCTCTTCTGCAGCTTCGACTTCACAAGGGCCAGTGCCTCAGTGTCAGCAGTGGCAAAGTCCAAGTCGTCGACGTACACGAGGACGTAGAACGGCGGCAGAGAAGTGTCGGTGCGCAGAAACAGCGACGGGTTAGCAGTCGAAGGAGCAAACCCAAGAGCCGCAAGCGTCGTCCTCAATTTGTCGTGCCATTCGCGAGGCCTGTGGCGCAGATTGTAGACTGGCTGCTGGAGGCTCCCCTCGATACCCTCAGGAAACGACTCTATAAGGCCAGGTGGGCGGGGTAGTCAGATCTCATCGTGTAGGCTGCCTTGCAAGAAAGCTATGCTGAATTTAAGTGAGTGGAGCTCAAAGTCGTGCTGTGCTGCAACGTGTACCGTATTCCCTCGGATAGAAGACCCCCCCAAAATACAACACCCCCGGGTACCTAATACGGGGAGGGTCTTTTATTTAACCACTTTATCGTTATACCCCCCCTTTGGGGGTTAATTAATAAAAGACCCCCCCTCTCCCCTAGAGGGGGGTTTCTGATGAACTTTTCCAGGCAAAAAACACTAATAGAGCAGGAAACAACAGATTCTAGCATGGAAGACGACTACTATGTTACACATCAAGTGCTGCACCCTATCTAGAGCATCAACTGGTTCGTTCTAACATAGCTTCTAGTTATCATCAGCCCCCGCAACCCACACTTCCACCTCCTCCCCTTCATAGCGGCCAGGAGCCCACCACTCATCCTCCGGGTCAGAATCACCACATGCACCACCGGTGGCTCCCTCTAATCCCTCATCTGCCTCGTCAGCGTAGTCTTGGTCTGCCATATCTTCGTCATCGTTGTCCTCCTCGTGAGCGTTGTCCTCCTCGTCAGTCAGGCTCCTGTCAGCATGCACCTCCTGCTCCGTTGCTGTCTGGGGGCTGGCTCGCGCGGCGACCTCCTCAGGGTCCTCGTAGAAGGGGTTGGGATGAGTCACGTCCTCCTCCTCCTGCACGTCCTCCAAGACGTCGATATTCGCCTTGTCCCGCAGGTGTGCGAGGATGAGGTGGTCCTGGTCGCCGTTCAGCGCGTTGGAGATGCCGCACGTTAAGAACGCCTTCCTGACGAGCTCCTCCGGCACGGCCTTCCAGGACTCATCGATCCACCGAAGGGTGAGTTCTGCCGGTGGTTTCTTCAGGTTCCCGGCAAGCAACAACAAAGAAGACACATCGTTAGAAGATTAAAGGACACTTTACAAAAAGGACGAGGCAAACAACATGAACTCACCAGCGCGGGTCCTGTGGTTCACGCCATCTTCTTCGAACCACGTTGCATAGCAGTGTCTCATCCCCGCTTTAAAGGCGCGGTTAATCGCCACGTCAAGAGGCTGCAGGAGCGGAGTGCAGCCTCCCGGGATGACCGCGCAGGTGATCCTGAACATCCTCATGATCTGCCTCACGGATTCCGTGAGGTGACCACGATAGGAGTCCAGCGTAAAGAGAGCCTCCCTGCGCCGACCCCCTCCCTCCCGCAAAGGACGCAGGAAGGGGACAAGGACCTGAGTGGTCCAGTCCTGGACGAAGGACTCGTCCATCCATCCCTTGGCTTGGGCGCGCACCACGATGCCTGCAATGCGCACAAGCGAGACATTAGTGAACGGTTTCAATGAACTGAGCACACAATTAAGTGCTTACCCTCGGGAATAGGGATCTTCGGCAGGGTCTTCCGCTTGAAAACAACGTAGGGAGGCAGCTTCATTCCACCCGCCGTCACCGCCAGCATGACGGTGAGTCGCTCCTTCTCATAGCCGGCAGAGCGCACTTGGACTGTGCGCGCACCCTTCATCTCGAGCGTGCGTTCAGACGGCATCTCAAAAAATAGCGGGGTCTGGTCCACGTTAACGATGAGATTCGGAGGGTAATCGTGGAGCGTACGCATCTGACGCACGAACTGCCAAAACGACTCCGCCTTTGGCTTGCAATCTGCCATGCACAAAAACAAAAAGCGTAAAGAATCGTTAGATGCCACGAATCAAGAAGGATGTGGAGGAGTTCGAGGGCAGATCGATGTGGGATTAAACCAATGCTTACCGGCGGTCAACTTCTGGCCCATCTTGGTCTTGACTCGCCTAGCCAGAGACCACCGGCGACGAAATCGGAATGTCCAGCGCGAAGAAGCCTTCCATGTCACCCCAGGAAGCTGGTGCTTCATCCAAGTGCGGCCCACTTTTGAATCTGCGCAATCGATACGGGCAGGCCCTTCGAACGTGCAGCCAAGAACTGCCAATAGACGGCACGTTCCATGGAACCGCCGAGGCGACAGCGACAACCCGCGGCCACCTTGAGCCTCTCAGCGAGCTTCTTCCACCCTCGGATCTGGCACGGCTGCACGTTCGCCATCCACGCGAGCTTGCGATCGGAAAGGTCTGGCTGAAGCTCTTGCATCTTCAGCCAGTGAAGCTTTTCTGTTGCCGTGTACGCGTGACGCTTCTTCTTCGACATGCGATGACGTGGTGAAGTCGTCTGCACATCCGCGTTCCTCTCCTTCTTACCTTGCGGCCTGGTTTGGGTAGGGAAAGCAGGCACGCGCACGCTAGTGTCAAACATTATATATGTTGTGTTTGTTTAGGCTACAGTGGGTTAGCCTATAGGGGGTACACAATTCTAGGGTTAGGTACTTGTACTGATTTCACTGTTAGTTCAATCATTCCAGTCCGTTCATTCTGACATGGTTTCAGAGCAGGTCCTTCGCTAGGACCTAAGTTCTCTTCGGGCCCACCACTACCTACTACCTACTAGCGCCCTCGTGCGCCCTACTATCGGAGTGCGCTTTAGCGCCTCCCCCCTTAGTGCCCTCGCGCGCTTCTCCTTTTTTTTTTCCGGCCCCGCTGGCCCCGTCGATCGCGCCCCGCTTAGAGGCCCCGCGGCCCCGTCGCGCTCCGCCTAAAGGCCCCGTCGCGCTCTTCTTAGAGGCCCCCCGGCCCCGTCGCGCCCCACCTAACGGCCTCGCGGCCCCGTCGCGCCCCGCCTAGAGGCCCCGCGGCCCCGTCGCGTCCCGCTTAGAGGCCCCGCGGCCCCGTCGCGCCCCACCTCACGGCCCCGCGACCCCGTTGCGCCCCGCTTAGCGGCCCCGCTGGCCCCGTCGATCGAGCCCCGCCTAGAGGCCCCGCGGCCCCGTCGCGCCCCACCTCACGGCCCCGCGACCCCGTTGCGCCCCGCTTAGCGGCCCCGCGGCCCCGTCGAGCCCCGCTTAGAGGCCCCCGCGGCCCCGTACCGCCCCGCTTAGCGGCTCCGCGCAGCCGCGCAGCCCGAACCGAGCCGCGCCGCCCGACCGAGCCGCGCCGCCCGTACTAGCAGCCCCGTCGATACTGCTGCTCCTACTACTGCTCCTACTGCTACTACAACTGTTGCTACTGCTGCTACTGCTACTGCTACTGCTACTACTGCTACTGCTGCTGCCACTATGGCCAGTCCTCCCGTACTTGCTTTTGATGCTGAGGGCTGCCCAGTGAAATTTGACACCTGGCTAGATGACCTGCACCTCTTCCTACAGCTCACTGCCAAGGAGGATATTTCTCTGTACGACCATGCTCTCGGCCACGCTACTGCCCCTCCTACCACTGCTGACAGCACTCTGCGCTCCCAGTGGCAGACCCGTGACGCGCACGCTCGCTTCGCTATTCGCAACTCCCTACCGCTAGACGAGCGCGAGCACTTCGGCCAGTGCAAGACTGCTAAGGAACTGTACACAGCCGTAGTTGCTCGTTACTCCTCACCTGCTTCTGCCGCACTAGGCCGCCTCTCACTGCCCTACCTGTTCCCCGACCTGGCCTCCTTTCACACTGTTGCTGACCTCATCACCCACCTCAAGACTAGTGAGGCCCGCTTTCGCGCTGCTATGCCTGCCGAGTTCCTTGCTAGCAACCCCCCCCCGCTCTGGATCACTCTCTACCACATTGTCACCCGCCTCCCTGACTCTCTGCGCGCAGTCAGGGATTCCTTTCTAGCTCGCTCCCCTACTGAGCTCACCATTGCCCTCCTCGAGAAGGACCTACTTGCAGCTGAGGCGAGCATCGTCGCCGTAGGTGCCTCTCGTGGCGAGCCCCGCACCCCCTTCTTTGAGGGGTGTTCCCCTTCCCCCCTTCTCCCCTCTGTCGCCTCTGCTGCTGCTGTCGACCTCCTTGGTGCTGAGAAGGTCGGGACCGCGTCTGCTTCGAGCGGGCGCCGCAGGAGCAAGGGGGGCAAGGGTGGAGGTGGCGGCGGGGGAGGCGGGGGTGGAGGCGGTGGGGGTGGAGGTGGGACTGGAGAGGCTAGTGGCGGCAGTGGGGGTGGTGACAGCAGCGGCGGGAGCGGTGGCAGGGGCGGAGGCGGCAGCGGAGGCGGAGGTGGTCGTGGCGGCGGCAGGGGTGGAGGTGGCCGAGGCGGTGGCGGCGGCGGTGGTGGTCGTGGAGGCGCTGGCGGTGGCCCAAGCCAGCAGCACGCCCCGTCGCTTCAGGAGGCACGTGAGTGGTATTCGCAGCGGGGGGGGGCGGGTGGCTTTACCTGCACGTACGTCATCCGCACTGGTGACCGCGCTGGCCAGACGTGTGGGAAGCCGCACCCCACGCAGCGCTGTTTCTCGCGCCTTACCGACGCATGGCGCGCCCAGTTTCCTGCTGGCGCTGAGCTGCCCCGCTGGGATGATCTGGAGAGGCAGGGAGTTGATATCTGGGCTCTAGACTTTGATGCTATTCTCACTGCCATGTATGCGATGTTTACTAGTGGAGAGGGTGCTCAGTACTTGCGTGTTCCGCCCGACCCGGGCATTCTGACCAGTCCGACTGCCGCTCTAGGTGCTAGTGAGTCTGCTGCCCCAGGTCCTGGTGAGGCTGCTGCTCTAGGTGCTAGTGAGTCTGTGCCCCTTGGTACTGAGTCGACTGCAGCACTGCACACCTTCACACTGGACTCAGGTGCTTCTCGCTGTTTCTTTCGTGACCGCACTGTCCTTGAGCCTCTCGCTCGGCCAGTTGCTGTCTCCCTCGCTGACCCCTCTGGGGGTCCGGTCATTGCGACCTCCTCCACTGTCCTTCCTTGTCCTGCGGTCCCGTCAGGCACACTGTCAGGTCTCTACCTCCCCTCGTTCTCTACGAACTTGGTGGCAGGTAGTGCGCTCCAGGACGGGGGTGTTCACCAGTTCACCCCTGCATACGAGCGCGTGACGCACTGCACGTGTGCTCGGACGGGCCGTCACCTGGCTACCTTCACTCGGCAGCCGGGGTCGGACCTGTACACACTGACCACTGAGTCCCCTCAAGTAGCTGCGTCCGCGTCTGCGTCTGCGTCAGGTCAGCTGTCCGCCCCCTGCTCGTGTCGCTCTCTGGCGCATGAGACTGTCCTCTGGCACCACCGACTTGGCCACCCGTCTGTGCAGCGCCTTCGGGCCATGCACAAACGGGACCTTGTTGCTGGTCTTCCCAGGGTTCTCCCTCCCCTCCCACCCTCGCCTGCTCCTCCCTGTCTTCCCTGTGTCGAGGGGCGGCAGCGCGCCGCTCCTCACTCCTCCTTTCCCCCGACGACTGCTCCTTTGCAGACGCTCCACATGGACGTGTGGGGCCCAGCCCGCGTCCGTGGTCAGGGTCAGGAGAGGTACTTCCTGATTGTTGTTGACGACTTCTCGCGCTACACCACGGTCTTCCCCTTGCGCACCAAGGGTGACGTCCCTGATGTCTTGATCCCTTGGATCCGCAGATCTCATCTCCAGCTCAGTGAGCGTTTCCGCTCCGACTTCCCTGTCCTGCGTCTGCACTCTGACAGAGGTGGGGAGTTTTCCTCTGGCCTCTTGGAGGCCTTCTGTCAGCAGGAGGGCATTGAGCAGTCGTTCACGCTTCCGGCCTCTCCACAGCAGAATGGGGTTGCTGAGCGCCGCATTGGCTTGGTCATGGAGGTCGCTCGTACCTCCTTGGTTCATGCGGCTGCCCCCCACTTTCTGTGGCCGTTTGCAGTCCGATACGCTGCGCATCAGCTCAACCTCTGGCCCCGTGTCTCCTTACCTGAGACTTCTCCGACACTGCGTTGGACGGGAGAGGCTGGCGATGCATCGCGTTTTCGGGTCTGGGGATCTCGAGCTTTTGTTCGCGACACGTCTGGGGATCTCTCACATTGCGCAGTCCCCTGTGTCTTCCTTGGCTTTGTCCCGGACGCCCCTGGTTGGCAGTTCTACCACGCCACCTCGCGTCGTGTCCTGGCCTCTCAGGATGTCACTTTTGACGAGTCCGTCCCCTACTACCGCCTCTTCCCCTACCGCACTGCCCCACTCCCCCCCCCGCCTCTCTTCCTCGCTCCAGGTGCTGAGGTACCAGACCCCCTCCCCCCTCAGGGTGCCGCTCCCTCAGGTGTGTCCCAGGTAGACCCGGGTGAGCCTGTCGAGGTAGCTGTTGACTCTCGTCCTGCTGGGGGTGCTGAGCCTAGGGGTGCTGAGCCTGGGGGTGCTACGTCTGGGGGTGCTGAGCCTGGGGGTGCTGAGCCTGGGAGTACTGAGTCTGGAGGTGCGGAGCCTGGGGGTGCCGAGCCTGGGGGTAGTGCGCGTGGGGTTGCTGAGTCTGGGGGTACTACACCTGGAGGAGCCCTCTCCTCACAGCGGCTGCAGGAGAGGTACCTACAGTACTGCCGCCTCCGGAGAGGTACTGCTGGAGCTGGTCGCGGTGCTTCCCCTCCTGCCCGGGAGCTCCCCCCCCTCCAGCAGATCCGAGAGTGGTACACGAGGCGCTGCAGTCTTCGGAGTGGTGCTCCTGGTGCTGCGGACCCGGACGTTGGGGCTGCTGCTGGTGCTGAGGACCCGACTGGTGGAGCTGCTGCTGGTGCTGAGGACACGAGCGGTGGCACGACTGCTGGTGCTGAGGACCTGACCGGTGGCCCTGCTGCTGGTGCTGAGGACCCGGCTGGTGGAGTTCCTGCTGGTGCTGAGGACCCGCGCGGTGGAGCTGCTGCTGGTGCTGCGGACCCGGGCGGTGGAGCTGCTGCTGGTGCTGCGGACCCGAGCGGTGGAGCTGCTGCTGGTACTGAGGACCCGAGCGGTGGAGCTGCTGCTGGTGCTGAGGACCCGGGCGGTGGAGCTGCTGCTGGTGCTGAGGACCCTAGCGCTGGTGTCTCTGCTGCTTCTGGAGACGCTACGCGGCCGCGACCGTACTTCGTACCGCTCCTTCAGCAGGTTCTTGGTCAGGCTCCTCCTCCTCGTCCTCCTCCCTCCGTAGAGTGTCCTCCGCCTGTCCAGTCGCAGTCACAGTTACCGCCTGCCTCGCCTCTTCCTGGTCCCTCTCCCTACACTGGTCCCACAGGAGGTCTTGCAGAGCGTCGTGAGCCTGCGTCTCGTCCTGCGTCGCCTGTTCGTACTGCTCGCACTGGTCGTCGTGTCCCACGTGAGCGTCCTCCTCCTGTCCCTGGCACTCACTACATGACTCTGCGTCCCTCCACTGCTCCTCAGCGTGTCCCGCTGCCGTCTCCTCCTGCGTCCTCTCTGCCTACTCTTCCTGACCCGGAGTCTGACTCCCGTCGTGCTGCCAGTCCCACTGTCACCCGTCTTCTCGCCACTGTTGTCACTGACCCTACCTTTGAGTCCTCTGCTGCGTCTGCTCTGGTCGCTGAGTTGATAGACTTTGCTGCCCGGTGTCGTCTAGACTACGCCACTAGCCTTGTAGCTGAGTCTGAGTCTGAGTTTGTCTGTCCTCCGTCCGTCGGGGGTGAGTGTGCTCTTGGCACGGACGTCCTTGAGGACAGACAGGAGGAGTTCCGGTGTTTTGCTGCTGCTTTGCCCCACCTCGTGTCCATGCTAGTTGCTCCTGAGGGAGACCCGGATGCACCAGACATCCCGACCCCGCGCTCTTACGCTGAGGCGATGGCGGGTCCCTACTCCTCTCAGTGGCAGACAGCCATGGACGCAGAGATGGCTTCCTGGAAGTCCACACGCACCTACGTCGACGAGGTTCCCCCACCTGGGGCGAACATCGTCAGTGGCATGTGGATTTTCATGGTGAAGCGGCCGCCGGGTTCTCCTCCTGTCTTCAAGGCGCGCTACGTGGCTCGAGGCTTCAGTCAGCGAGAGGGAGTTGACTTCTTTCAGACCTTCTCCCCCACCCCGAAGATGACCACTCTTCGGGTGCTGCTGCACATAGCCGCTCAGCGCGACTACGAGCTTCACTCACTTGACTTCAGCACTGCTTTCTTACAGGGCAGCCTGCACGAGGAGATCTGGCTGCGCCGCCCTCCTGGCTTCACTGGGTCGGTTCCTCCTGGTACCCAGTGGAGGCTCCAGCGGCCGGTCTACGGTCTCCGCCAGGCACCGCGTGAGTGGCACGACACACTGAGGACGACACTTGCGGCTCTTGGGTTCGCTCCCTCTACTGCTGACCCGTCACTGTTTCTACGCACAGACACCTCACTGCTGCCGTTCTACATCCTCGTGTACGTCGACGACTTGGTCTTTGCCACTGCTGACACCGCGGCACTCGCCCACGTGAAGTCGGAGCTGCAGAGGAGACACACGTGCATAGACCTGGGTGAACTGACAAGCTATCTTGGCTTGCGGATCACCCGGGACAGAGCACGGCGCACCATCACCTTGACTCAGTCACACATGGTGCAGCAGATCCTTCAGCGCTTCCGCTTCACGTACTCCTCGCCTCAGTCCACTCCTCTGCCTACCGGTCACTCGCTCTCAGCTCTGCCTTCGGATGAGTCCGTAGAGCCGAGTGGCCCGTATCCAGAGCTTGTGGGCTGCCTCATGTACCTGATGACCTGCACTCGACCTGACCTTGCTTACCCTCTTAGCATCCTTGCACGCTATGTCGCTCCTGGCCGTCACAGGAAGGAGCACATGGATGCCGCTAAGAGGGTGTTGCGCTACCTGTGCAGTACGTCGGGCATGGGGCTAGTGCTTGGAGGGCGAGACCGAGTTGTACTTACTGGACACTCAGACGCTTCTTGGGCGGACGACCAGGCTACTCAGCGGTCGTCTCAGGGTTACACCTTCAGCCTTGGCTCCGGCTCAGTTTCATGGCGTTCTACACGCTCTTCTTCTGTTCTCAGCTCCAGTTGTGAGGCTGAGATCTACGCCACAGCCATGGCTGCCCAGGAGCTACGCTGGCTGACCTACCTGCTGACCGACTTGGGAGAGCGGCCTCGTTCTCCTCCAGTGCTGTACGTCGACAACCAGGCTGCCATTGCCTTGTGTGAGGAGCACAGACTGGAGCACAGAACGAAGCACATCGCCCTGCGGTACTTCCTTGCTCGAGAGCTGCAGCAGCGTGGTCAGCTTTGTCTGCGTTACGTGGCCACTGAGGCCAACCTTGCTGATGTGTTCACCAAGGCGCTCCAGCCTTGTGACCATCAGCGTTTTTGTACTCTTCTAGGCCTTGTGCCTGCTGGACCTCACTTACTTACTTCTTGACTCTGCTTGTACTGTGATCTTTATATATATGCCTGCATGCTTACACTTGCTAGGTTGTGATCACTGTATCTCTTGTTATATTATCAACCTGCATGTGAACTGGTCTTGTGACCACTTGCTTGTGCTCGGAATTTGTGTGGTATCCTTGAGATCCACCCCGAGTTTGTTTTGCTTTGCTTTGACTGGTCTTATGACCCCTTGCTCTCCCCCACTTTGCCTATGGGGGTGTGTCAAACATTATATATGTTGTGTTTGTTTAGGCTACAGTGGGTTAGCCTATAGGGGGTACACAATTCTAGGGTTAGGTACTTGTACTGATTTCACTGCTAGTTCAATCATTCCAGTCCGTTCTTTCTGACAGCTAGGCAACGGACGCCGCGATTCTTTCGAGTCGGAGGCACTGGAGCTACTTGATGGATTGCTAGAAGTCGGAGTCGGGAGAGAAGGACGAGGGCTAATCCTCGGAGTAGCCTAACTGGTGCTAGCTTGCGCCCGTCGGCGCCTAATGTGCGCTATGCCGGAGTCTGGACTTGACGCCATGGGAGCGACGATGTGGTGAGACACGATGTGCTGGAATTTGTACAAATGGGATGAGGGACATTGTGACGTGAAGAATGGCTGTCTCACAGCGAGCCGAGCATAAGGAAGAAATGTGAGGGGGGAGGGTGTCAAGGCGCGGAACCCCAACCCGCGCGTTGGTCGTGACGAAAGGGACGTGCCAGGCTGGGTCAGTGGTGCATCCCCCCTCGCCGAAGTGCGTGAGCACCACCAGGCCTAGCCTTTAGGTTCGACAGTGGGCACGACACGACGGTTGATGCCATGAGTGTGAATCCAAACCAGAGCCACCTGGTAGCATGTCAAGCCATAGACGATCCGCTGGCTTTATACTCACCAAAAGCAAACCCTCAGCATCAGTATTTGTTGTATTGTTCAGAACAAAAAAAAAAAAAAACTATGTCGTATGATAAGACCCGGGTGGTATAAATTTTTTCCTTTGTTAAGACCCCCCCCCCCCATTTTTTCAAAGGGATTTAGCATAAGACCCTAGGGTCTTATATCCAGGGGAATACGGTAGTAACTTCCGAAGAGTGGTCATCTTCGGGGTGGGGGAGAAGGTATGGAAGAAGTCGACCCCCTGTCGCTGACTAAAGCCTCGTACAACTTAACGCGCCTTGAAGACAGGCAGAAAACCCGGGCCGCTTCACCCTTTCAATCCACATGCCATCGACTATGTTCGCCCCAGCTAGGGGAAGTGCGTTGACATAAGTGCCTGTGGACCCCCAGGATGCCATCTTTGCGTCCATGGCTGTCTGCCACTGAGAGGAGTACTGACCCGTGATCGCCTCTGCGTAAGAGCGCGGAGTCGGGATGTCTATTGCATCTTGGTCTCTTTCAAGGGCAAGCAGTATGGCACTCGCAAGACACTCAATCTCAAATTGCCTATCCTCAAGGACGTCCATGCCATAGGCACACTCATCCTTAACGGATGAAGGACAGTCAGTCTCAAACGCAGTGACAAGACTCGTGACGTAGTCGAGGCGACAAGCAACCGCAAAGTCAATAAGCTCAGTGACTAGGCAGACATAGCAGTAGACTCAAAAGTAGGGTCAGTAACAAGTGTAGCTAGAACACGCGTGATAGTGGGACTAGCAGCACGAGGAAGGCCAATGTGAGGATCTAGGATTGAGCTAAAAAAAAAAGAGTTTCAATTGAATAATCCTTCTGGGTACAAGGCGAGGCTATATATAGGCTCGACACAAGGCAGGTAACCTAGGTGTTACGCGAATGTTCTAAGGGTCGCGAAGCGTCCCAAACAGAACCTTTCCGAACTCGGTAAAAAGAAATTCGGTGGCAACCGAATAAGCTTGAGTTCGGTACACGTAACCTGGTTCGGTGCTATAACTATAATAATAATCATTGGAACGCACCAAACGTTAGAAATCAAGCATATCTATGCATGATAAAGTATACCGTCATACCCCGGATAGAAGCGCCCCTGGGGTTGTAATAAAACACTGTTTTTTAGGGGGTGCGCTTATAATTGAGGAAATTTTATAAGCGCCGGCACTTATATAATGGCAAAATGAAATTGAGTTATATTTTAACACCAAACTGTAGATCTCGTTCTGCCAATTGTAATCGAGTCGAAAATATATGGGGTCGCGAATCTGAATCTCGAGCAACTTGGCAGGGATTGATTCCCTGCCAACACATGCTGACTAAGCGACAGCACGTGCTGACTAGACGCGCAGCAAGTGTGATGTGAGTGGGAAAATGGAACTGTACTTCGCTTCCCTGGTAAAATGAAATTCGTTTCTGTATTTCGACTGATTCTCAGATAATATTTGATATGCGCTTATAATAAATCATAAAATTTTAGGGGGTGCGCTTATAATCGAGGACCGGATATAAGTGCCCTCATCCCTTTATAAGCACCGGCGCCTATCTGAGGCCTGCGCTTCTATCCGGGGTATGACGGTAGGCTAGATGTAGCATAATAAAGTCCAAGCAAGCTAGCAAAGCCAGCATAAGCCGTCGTACTCTCACACGTCCCCCCCTCAAAGCTGGGTGGCGTGAGATACACCCTGCTTGACAAGATAATCCTTGAGAGCACGGTGTGCGTGTCAAACTATATGTGCTGCATATTGTCTAGGCTGTAGTGGGGTAGCCCATATGGGGTACAACCCAATTAGGGTTTACTACTTGTACTCCTGCATCCTGCTAGTTCATTCATTCCTGCTGCTAGATTCTAACATGGTTTCAGAGCACTAAGGTCCGTAGGACCGTTTTTTTTCGGGCCCACCTACCGCTGCGGTTACCGCGCTACCCCACGTACCTGCCTGCCTTGCCTTGCCTTGTGACGTGCTGCACTATGCGCGCCGTCCAGCAGCCCTAGCGCTGCCTCCTGCTGCCCTAGGCCAGCGCGCTGCCCCTAGAGGCCCGTAAGGCCCGCGCGCCGCCCCTAGAGGCCCGTAAGGCCCGCGCGCCGCCCCTACACGCCCGTCAGGCCCGCAAATAGCCCCTGCAGACCGTTAAGCATGCTGCTGCAGCCGCGCGCAGCCCGCACCGAGCCGCGCGCAGCCCGCTGCAGCCGCGCGCAGCCCGCACCGAGCCCACGCAGCCCGCGCCGAGCCGCGCGCAGCCCGCTGCAGCCGCGCGCAGCCCGCACCGAGCCGCGCGCAGCCCGCAGCTGCCGCGCGCAGCCCGCGCCGAGCCCACGCAGCCCGCGTCGAGCCGCGCGCGGCCTGCTACGGCCTCGCGAGGCCCGCGCGCGGCCCGCAGCAGCCCGCGCCGAGCCGCGCGCGGCCTGCTACTGCCTCGCGCGGCCCGCGCGCGGCCCGCAACAGCCCGCGCCGAGCCGCGCGCGGCCCGCTACTGCCTAGCGCGGCCGCGCGCGGCCTGCAGCAGCTCAGCGCGCTGTCAGCGCAGCCCGCGCCGAGCCGCGCGCGGCCCTCTGCCTCGGCCCCGACCTGCCGCTGATGCGGCCCCGCCCTGCAGCTGCCACGGCCCCGACCTGCCGCTGATGCGGCCCCGCCCTGCAGCTGCCACGGCCCCGACCTGCCGCTGATGCGGCCCCGCCCTGCAGCTGCCACGGCCCCGACCTGCCGCTGACGCGGCCCCACCCTGCTACTGCCGCTGAAGCGGCCCCGCCCTGCAGCTGCTTCGGCCCTGCTCTGCAGCCGGTGTTGCGGCCCCGACGTCGCCGCTGTCGTGCGCCTACTCGGCCGCCGCCCGTCGAGCGCCGGCCCTGCTCGCCCGGTGAGCGCCTGCTCTCCCAGCCTTTGGTGAGCGCCTGCCTGCCTGCCTGACGGCCTGCCTGTCTGCCTGCCTGCCTGCCTGCCTGCCTGCCTGGCTGCCTGCCGGCCTGCCTGCTTGCCTGCCTGCCTGCCTGTGCGCCTACCTGCCTGCCTGCCGGCCTGCCTGCCTGCCTGCCGGCCTGCCTGTCTGTCTGCCTGCCTGCCTGCGTGCCTGCCTGCCTGCCTGCCTGCCTGCCTGTCTGCCTGCCTGCCTGGCTGCCTGCCTGCCTGCCGGCCTGCCTGCCTGCCTGCCTGCCTGCTTGCCTGCCTGCCTGCCGCGCCTGCCCTGCCCGCGCTACTGCTGCTGCTACTGCTACTGGCAGGTGGCCAGATGCAGCTCCAGCGACGTTCACGCGAGCCTCTCACGCCCCAGCAGCTTAGTGAGTGGTATACTAGCTGGGGTTGTCGCGGTAGCCGTCGTAGCTGTCGCCCTGGAGCTGGTCAGTTGGGAGCGTCTGGCAGTGGCCAGCTGCAGCTGCAGGGGCGTCCACGCGAGACACTTACGCCCCGGCAGCTCCAGGAGTGGTACGCTCAGTGTAGCAGGTCTACGCGTACAGTTCGCTGCCCGTACGTCATTCGCACAGGTGCTAGGACTGGTCAGCCTTGTGGGACGCTTGGTCACACACAGTCCCGCTGCTTCGCCCGTCTGAGCGACGACTGGCGCACAGTGTTTGGCGACGAGGCTGAGCTCCCCACCTGGCTGGAGCTGCATGGACAGAGGGTAGATATCTTTGCGCTTGACTATGATGCTATTCTCACTGCCATGTATGCATTGCCTACTAGTGCTGACCGTGCCTGTTACCTGTGCGTACCGCCTGACCCTGGTGAGGCTGCTGCTCTAGGTGCTAGTGCGTCTCCTGCTCTAGGTGCTGGTGAGGCTGCTGCTCTCGGTGCTAGTACGTCTACTGCTCTAGGTACTGGTGAGGCCGTGGCTTCAGGTGCTCGTGAGTCTGCTCTCTCTGGTACTGCGCCCACTGCGGTCTCGCACACCTTCACCCTTGACTCAAGAGCTTCCCGCTCCTTCTTTCGCGACTGCACCACACTCACGCCGCTTAGTCGGCCAGTTCCAGTCTCCCTGGCGGACCCCTCCGGGGGTCCAGTCCTTGCCCACTACTCCACAGTTCTGCCGTGTCCGGCCGCCCCGTCCGGCTCGCTGTCAGGTCTTTACCTCCCCTCGTTCTCTACGAACTTGGTGAGTGGAGCTGACCTCCAGGATCGGGGGGTTGACCAGTTCACTCCTGCGAGTCAGCGAGTGACTCACTGTACGTGTGCTAGGACGGGCCGGCACTTGGCCACGTTCTCCCGTGCACCTGGCTCGAGTCTCTACACACTGACCACTGAGTCCCCTCAGGTAGCTGCGTCTGCGTCTACGTCTGGTCAGCTGGCGGCCCCCTGCGAGTGTCGCGCTTTGTCGCACGACACTCTCCTGTGGCACCACCGCCTTGGTCACCCCTCCTTGCCTCGCCTGCGTAGCATGCACTCTCGCTCCCTGGTCTCTGGTCTTCCCAGGTCTCTGACTGACCTCCCTCCCTCGCCTGCGCCGCCCTGCATTCCTTGCGTCGAGGGGCGGCAGTGTGTCGCTCCTCACTCCTCCTCGTTTCCTCCCATAGAGGCTCCACTGCAGATGCTCCACCTGGACGTGTGGGGCCCAGCCCGCGTCCAGGGACAGGGCCACGAGCGGTACTTCCTGCTGGTTGTCGACGACTACACGCGTTACACCACGGTCTTCCCCTTGCGGAGCAAGGCGGATGTCCCTGCTGTTTTGATCCCCTGGATCCGCGCAGTTCGTCTCCAGCTCCGCGAGCGGTTCCGGTCGGACTTTCCTGTCCTGCGTCTGCACTCTGACAGAGGTGGTGAGTTCTCCTCCGACCTCTTGGCAGCCTACTGTGCGGAGCGCGGCATCACCCAGTTGTTCACGCTTCCGGCCTCTCCGCAGCAGAATGGGGTTGCTGAGCGCCGCATTGGCTTAGTCATGGAGGTCGCTCGCACCTCCATGATCCATGCGGCTGCCCCCCATTTTCTGTGGTCGTTTGCGGTCCGGTACGCCGCGCATCAGCTCAACCTCTGGCCCCGTGTCTCCTTGCCGGAGACGTCGCCCACACTGCTGTGGACGGGGAAGGTTGGCGATGCGTCGCGTTTCCGGGTCTGGGGTGCTCGTGCCTTTGTCCGCGATACCACCGCGGACAAGCTCTCCGCCCGCGCTGTTCCCTGTGTCTTCCTTGGCTTTGTCCCTGACGCGCCTGGTTGGCAGTTTTACCACCCCACCTCGCGCCGTGTCTTTGCGTCTCAGGACGTCACGTTCGACGAGTCGGTTCCCTTTTACCGTCTCTTCCCCTACCGCACTGCCCCGCTCCCCCCCCCGCCGCTCTTTCTCGCTCCAGGTGCTCCCCAGGTAGACCCCCTCCCCGCTCCCGGTCCTGCTCCTTCAGGTGTTTCTCAGGTAGACCTTCCTCCCTTGACTGCGCCGGTTGAGGTCACTGGTGACTCAGGTCCTACTGAGGGTGGTCCTGCTCGGGGTGCTACTTCTGGGGGTGCTAAGCCTGGGGGTGCTGAGCCTGGGGGTACTGAGCCTGAGGGTGCGGAGCTTGAGGGTGTGGAGCCTGGTGGTGCTGAGCCTGAGTGTGAGGGGTCTGGGGGTGCTGAGCTTGGCGGTACTGACGCTGGAGGTTCTGGAGCTACTGAGGGTGCTGGCGCTGGAGGTTCGGGAGCTGCTGGAGGGCCTAGTACTGGTGGCGCTGGAGCTGGAGGTTCTGGAGCTGCTGAGGGTGCTCGCGCTGGAGGTTCTGGAGCCGCTGGAGGTACTGGTGCTGAGGGTACTGACACCGGAGGTTCTGGAGCCGTTGGGGGTGCGGGCGCTGAGGGTTCTGAGTCTGCTGTTGTGCGGTCTCCTTGGAGTAGCCGCCTTCGTCCACGTGTGCCTCTCACCCCACAGCAGCTGCAGGACTGGTACGGTCGCCGTCAGCGTCGCGCTGCTGGAGCTAGGAGTGGTGCTGGTCCTTTGTCTACTGGAGGTGCTGGAGTCGCTGGTTCTGGAGGTGCTCGTGCTGGAGACACTGAGGCTGGAGACCCTGGGACTGGAGGTGCTGGCTCTGGGGGTGCTGCTGCTGGAGACACTGAGGCTGGAGACCCTGGGACTGGAGGTGCTGGTTCTGGGGGTGCTGCTGCTGGAGACACAGAGGTTGGAGACCCTGGGACTGGAGGTGTCGGCTCTGGGACTGGAGCTTCTGGAGCTGCTGGAGGTACTGGAGCTGCTGGAGGTACTGGAGCTGCTGGAGGCACTGGAGCTGCTGGAGCTGCCGGTACTGGTGCAGCTGCGCCGACACGACTGTTCTTCGCTCCGCCGTCTCCGTCGTCTCTGCCGCCGTCTGACTCTGTTCTTCGTCAGGTTCTTACTCTCCCGTCGTCTACTGGTCTTCCGTTACAGCCTGGCTCACCGCTGCCTGCTCCTTCTCCTTACACTAAGCAGCCTGGAGGTCTTGCTGAGCGTTGTGAGCCTGCGTCGCGTCCTGTTTCGCCTGTTCGTCCTGGTCGTACCGGTCGTCGTGTTCCTCGTTCGCGTCAGCCGGCTGTCCCCAGCGCACACCTCGTAGTCCGTCGTCCTTCCTCTGTTCCGCAGCCTGTTCCTCTGCCGTCTCCTCCTTCGTCCTCTTTGCCTGACGTTCCGGACCCTGCGTCTGACCGGTTTCGTGCTGAGCACCCTACTGTCACGCGTCTGTTAGCCACTGCTGTCACTGACCCGTCGTTTGAGTCTACTGCTGCGTCTGCTCTTGTCGCTGAGCTTGTTGACTTTGCTGCTGCCTGTCGTCTAGATTCATTTCGCTGCCAGTCTTGTTGCTGAGTCTGAGTCTGTCTGTCCTCCGTCCATCAGGGGTGAGTGTGCTCTTAGCACGGACGTCCTTGAGGACAGGCACGAGGACCTTGAGTGTCTTGCAGCCGCTGCGCCTCATCTCGTTGCCATGCTGCTTGCCCCTGAGGGAGACCCGGATGCACCAGACATCCCGACCCCGCGCTCTTACGCTGAGGCGATCGCGGGTGAGTACTCCTCTCAGTGGCAGACAGCCATGGACGCAGAGATGGCATTCTGGAAGTCCACTGGCACTTACGTCGACGAGGTTCCCCCTCCTGGGGCGAACATCGTCAGTGGCATGTGGATTTTCAGGGTGAAGCGGCTGCCAGGTTCTCCGCCTGTCTTTAAGGCTCGTTACGTTGCTCGAGGCTTCAGTCAGCGAGAGGGAGTTGATTTCTTCCAGACCTTCTCCCCCACCCCGAAGATGACCACTCTTCGGGTGCTGCTGCACGTTGCTGCTCACCGTGACTACGAGCTTCACTCTCTTGACTTCAGCACAGCTTTCTTGCAGGGCAGCCTGCACGAGGAGATCTGGCTGCACCGCCGACCAAGCTTCACTGGGTCGTTCCCTCCTGGTACCCAGTGGAGCCTCCGGCGGCCGGTCTACGGTCTCCGCCAGGCGCCACGTGAGTGGCACGACACACTGAGGACTACGCTTGCGGCTCTTGGGTTCGCGCCTTCTACTGCTGACCCGTCGCTATTTCTGCGCACCGACACTTCGCTGCCGCCGTTCTACATCCTCGTGTACGTCGACGACTTGGTTTTTGCCACTGCTGACACTGAGGCTCTCGCCCACGTGAAGTCGGAGCTGCAGAGGAGACACACGTGCACAGACTTGGGTGAGCTGCGCAGCTACCTTGGCTTGCAGATTACAGATCACCCGGGACAGAGCACGCCGCACCATCACCTTGACTCAGTCACACATGGTGCAGCAGGTCCTTCAGCGCTTCGGCTTCACCTGGTCTTCAGCACAGGCCACTCCTCTGGCTACAGGTCACACGCTCTCAGCTCCACCTTCGGACGAGTCCGTAGAGCCGAGTGGTCCTTACCCAGAGTTAGTCGGCTGCCTCATGTACCTGATGACTTGCACTCGACCTGACCTCGCGTACCCTCTTGGTCTTCTGGCTCGCTACGTGGCTCCTGGTCGGCACCGACCTGAGCACATGGCTGCTGCTAAGAGGGTACTGCGCTACTTGTGCAGCACATCAGGCATGGGGCTAGTGCTTGGAGGGACGAGCCCAGTTGTCCTCACTGGGCACTCAGACGCTTCTTGGGTTGACGACCAGGCTACTCAGCGGTCGTCACAGGGTTACACCTTCAGCCTTGGCTCTGGTTCAGTTTCGTGGCGTTCTACACGCTCGTCTTCAGTTCTCAGCTCCAGTTGTGAGGCTGAGATCTACGCCACAGCCATGGCTGCACTGGAGTTACGCTGGCTCACCTACCTGCTGACTGACTTGGGAGAGCAGCCTCGTTCTCCTCCAGTGCTGTACGTCGACAACAAGGCCGCCATTGCCTTGTGTGAGGAGCACAGACTGGAGCACAGAACGAAGCACATTGCTCTGCGTTACTTCCTGGCTCGAGAGTTGCAGCAGCGAGGCCAGCTTCGTCTTCGCCACGTGGCCACTTGGGCCAACACTGCTGATATATTCACCAAGGCACTTCCGTCTGGTGATCATCAGCGCTTTTGTACTCCGCTGGGCCTTGTGCCTACGTTTCCACACTTGCTGTAGTCTCTGCTTGTACTGTGATCTATATATATACCTGCATGCTGGCTCTTGCTAGGTAGCCATCACTGTACTATTATTGCTGCATATATATCTCTGCATGTGAACTGGCCTTGTGGCCCTTTGCTTGTGCTCGGAATGCGTGGTGACGTTGTGATCCACCCTGAGCTTGTTTTGCTTCTCTTGACTGGTCGTGTGACCCCTTGTTCTCCCCCACTTTGCCTATGGGGGTGTGTCAAACTATATGTGCTGCATATTGTCTAGGCTGTAGTGGGGTAGCCCATATGGGGTACCATCCAATTAGGGTTTACTACTTGTACTCCTGCATCCTGCTAGTTCATTCATTCCTGCTGCTAGATTCTAACAGTGCGTTGTGTTGGGTGCAAAATATCTAATTCTGCACGTCAACCAGCCGCCTGCGTCGCATTTTGCATTTTGTGTGTGTGCGCATTTTTCATTTACATTCTGTGAACATTATGTGTGCATTTGTTCTTGCATTTTGTATGTTTCGTTTTATTCATAAGTGCATTTTGTGTTTGTGCATTTTCAGTTTCGTTTTCACTGTTCCCATGAAGCGCTCAAATGAGACCCCCACAAAGTCTCAAATGAGGCACTCATGAAACTCAAATGAGTTTTTATGAAAGTCGCATGAGAAATATTTCATACGAGGCTCATATGGGCGAGCTTCGAATGATTTATGCGAGGCTCATTGGAGTGCCATAAGCCTCAAATGTTTCATACGAGGCTTATGTGAGTGAATGGTGTGCTAGGGGGCTCGATTGTTTGACTGGTCAAGGAGTGCCTTGACCTTTTTTTCGCGCTGGTCAAAAGCGCGAAAGTCAAGGCAAGCGTGTGGGTCAAGACACGCGCGTGTGGTCCCACAAGGCACGCGCGTGTGCCGCGCACTGTTGCAATCGCTCTGTACTGCACGATGCAGGATAGGCACGTTTCGGCCCTGTCCCGCACTATACAGCGCACGATCGCTGTAGCGATCGTTCTGTATAGCACGACCGAGAAAAATATCGGTCGTGCGTGTGGCACAGGGGGGTGCTCGGGATTTGAGTTGAAAAAACTATATCCCGTGCTGACTCACGGGACGGAAAAAATCTTGCAAATCTACCGTCACTTTGCGGAATCATTTCGACACAGGTACAATTCGGTTACTCCGTTTTTCAAACGGTAAAAATCGTTATATAAGTTTGAGCTCGCATGAAGACATTTGAGCTACATTGGAGCCACATGCGAGCCTCATGAGTGTACACATTTGAGTCAGCAGGGGCGATTGTTACAAGTGCAATTTGAAGACAGTTTTTAACAACAGGAGGATATCGCCTAATGCTCAAGGAGTTGTGCAACTGTTTTCAAGATACAGCGTGGCGAAATCCTGCGAGCTAGTTAAACAACTGTTTTCTACTTGCTCCTGCATGTGCATAGAATCTATAAAAATGTGTACTTGTGTCTGTCAAATTTTAACAAAAAAAATCTAATGCATTCGCGTTTTTTAAAGCTCGCACTCTACTACTTCGTATTGACGAGAGTAGAAATATTACCTTGGTGCTGCCGAAATTCTTCTCGACCAGTTTGCTCGTCCTACAAGCTGAGCAAGGCATAACTACTCGCTTGCTATTTTCACACCCTTGGCTAGGAGGTGACAAGCTGTCACACTCGAAGGGTTGCAAGTGATGTTAAGTGTTGCCAAGTTAAGTTTGTAGTTCAAGCTTTAATCGCTTCCGCATAACGTTATAGCTCTTAACACGTGGTATCAGAGCTGGTACTTAGTCGTTTTGAACGTATCCAACGATGGGGTCGCCTGGAGAAGAAGGGACTTCAGCTCCAGCAAGTAGTGGTAGCCAGGAATCTGGAGTATCCGCGCCTAGGGTAGCACGGACGAACCAGGGCCCACTACTAAGGGAAGTTCTGAAAAACTTCTCCGTCGACAAATTCAGTGGTGAAGGGTACGACGACTGGAAGATGCAGTTATATTTTCGGCAGATAGGACTTCACAAAGTCATGATCGATAGTGAGAAACTCCCTAGCAATCCGGAACTTCAGGGCGATTGGGACGAACAGTCTTCAGCTGGATACTACATCCTTTCCCAGAGCCTAGGTCTTGCTCAACGCCAGCATATCATGCATCTCCTTCCAGAGGATGAGTGCAGACCCAAGGCGTGGGCCGTACTCAAGGACCTTCATGCACCTACCTCGGTTGTAGCCACCCTCATGTTAGAGAGGGAACTCTCCACACTGCGCCTTAGAGAGGGAGAGCCGGTTCAACCCGTCCTAGATAAGCTTAGGGACCTCTACGCCAAGTTAGCCATTGCCGGCATTACCTACCCCGAGTCAACAAAGTGTGTGAAGATGTTGTCGCTGCTGCCGGAATCTTGGATAATCTTCACCAGCGGTCTTAGTCTTCCCCAAGACCAAAGCCTTTGGACTCTGGAATGGATCCGCACAAAGATACTCGAGGAAGACTTCCGGAGGCATCAGTTGAAGGGAGGAGAGGAAGGAAGCAGCAGCTATGCAATGCAAGGTGGTAAGAGGGGTAGAGGCAAGAAATGGCAAGGGCCTGGGAGAAGAGCTTCAAAGGATGAGGAGTCTTCTAACCAGCAAGGCAGTAGAGGAGCAGGACGTGGTGGAGGTAGAGGTGGTAGAGGAGGCGGAAGGAGACCTGGGAGAATGGAAGGCAAGTCTTGGTATTATGAGAAAGTGGGTCACCCGTGGATTACGGGATCGCAGTAATCGCCCATGCTAGAGCTGAGCTGCACCCACTGAACACGTGGATTTTGGACACAGGAGCAGCATTGACTATGACGCCAACGGATGACCTCCTGGACAATGTGGGAGCAGCACCGATTGCTAAAGTGAAGTCGGCGCGCTCAAGGTGACTGGGGCGGGGCGCGCTGCATTCGAGGGAGCTGATGGCGGGCCGGTGGTGCTGGGTGATGTACTGTTAGTACCTGATTTGAAGGCAAACCTCATCTCCCTGAGGAAGTTAGGCAAGTGCGGGGTGAGCACAAGTACCGAGGGTGCCAAGACATTCAAGGGGCGGCTGGGAAAGCGGATGCTTTGGGACTTGCACGAGGATAAGGACATATGCAAGTCCATGTGGTAGCTGCCGGTGGTACCCTGGGATAAGGGGAATGGCTTCCAGGGGGAGCGCAACGCTGTAGCTGCAGAGGAGCTGAAGGTTTCAGCAAGGGGAGGTGAAACGGACTGGATGACAGCCCACCGTCGCCTCGGGCACATTGCTATGCCCGCACTGCAGCAACTGCACAAGGATGAAGGGGTTAAGGGTCTGAAGCTGACAGGTGCAGCAGCAACCCACAAGTGTGAAACTTGCCTGCTGAGCAAGTTCACTCGGTTCCCATTCCATGCAACCGAGGGTGGCGGCAAGAAACTGCTTGAGTTAGTGCACATGGACGTGGTGGGGCCACTGCCGGTGGTGGGGGAGCGTGGTGAGAAGTTCTTCCTCACCATTGTAGACGAATGGAGCAGAGTGACATAAGCATAACCCATCAAGAAGGACCACGCGCCGTCCATCATCCGAAATGAGTGGCAGTCATTGGTGGAGAAGCAATCTGAACACAAGGTGATGCGGATCAGGACTGATAGGGGTGGGGAGTTCTTAGGGGAGGAGCTGAATGCATGGCTGAAGAAGCAGGGAATCATTCGGGAGCTCACCACCTCCTACACACCGCAATCCAATGGCATAGCAGAACGGGCAAACCACACGGTCTTGGAGACAGCACGGGCTCTTCTCATTGAGTCAGGTTTGGGGAACTCCAAGTGGCCACATGCTGTGCGCCATGCCACGGTGGTGAAGAACAGAGTGTTCACCAATGTCGTTGGTGAGTCATGGGTCCCCATGGAGAGGTGGCTTGGGAGGAAGCCGCCCATTGACATGCTGCGTGTGTTTGGCTGCATGGCTGTGGCTCATATCCCCAAAGCACATCGCAACAAGCTGGGTGCAACGGCTGTATGGTGTGTATATTTGGGGAACGTAGCAAAAAGCAAGGGGTGGCTGCTATGGGAGCCGAGCAAGGGAGTCGTTTTTTACAGTAGGGATGTCAAGTTCATGGAAGACATCACATATGGGAGCTGGTCCAAGCAACCAAAGGAGCAGATTGTGCAACAACTGTAGCAGGCAACTATGGGGTTTGAGGTGGAGGAGCAGTGGGTTGAGAAGAAGACCACAACGGCACACGAGGAGGAGGGTGCAGCAGAGCTCCCCGTGGTCAAGATTGTGGATCCAACGGCTGAACTTGAAGAACCCCATCCCATAACCCGTGTGATTCCCCCCACTCTTCCCCAAAGGAGAACCCAAACCAAACCCACAGGACGAATCTTCTCACCCATGATGACGCGGCAGATGCGAGCTGCTGCCTTGAAGGCAAAGGCAAGGGGTGAAGGAGGAACAAGGGGAGAGCAGCAGCAACTTGATGCATTGCTGGTGCTGGAGAGCAGCAGTAATTCTGATGAGGAAGCAGAGGAGGAGGTGTATTGCTTCATGGCACCTGCACCAACTCAGCCACTGGCCATGGAGGAGGCTCGTAACGGACTGGACATAGACAAGTGGCTAGTGTGAAGAGATGCTGAATACAACAGCCTAATGGAAAATGGCACATGGGAGCTGGTGCCACTGCCGGAGGGGAAGAAAGCTATAAGCTGTGGCTGGATTCCTATGATCAAATATGACAACAAAGGAGCCGTGTCAGTTTACAAGAGCAGGCTGGTGGCAAGGGGTTACCAACAGAAAGAAAGGGAGGATTTCAAGGAGACCTTTGCTGCAACTCCAAAGACACCAACATTGTGTGTTCTCCTTGCCGGTGCAGCCGTGAATGGGTGGGTGATAGTTCAGATGGATATTACCACAACCTTTCTCTATGGGCTGATAGATATAGAGGTCTTCATGTCACAGCCGCCGGGTTATGAGGATGGTACCGGGCGTATCTGCAAACTAAAGAAGGCCATCTATGGCCTCAAACAAGCACGATACTGCTGGTACAAGAAGCTGTCCTCGGTGTTAGAGGAGATAGGCTTCAGGGCGAGTGCATGTGACGAGAGTCTTTTCCTCATGGGGGAGAAGGAGGCCCTTGTCATGTTCCTCATCTATGTCGACGACATCCTACTGTTTGGGAGCAGCAAGCAGGAGGTGATGAAGGTGCAGCAGAAGCTGATGCAAAACTTCAAGTGTAAGACCTTGGGGGAGGCGAATTACTACTTGGGCATGCACATCGAGAGGGACATCAGCAATGGGTGGGTGAAGCTGCACCAGGAGAAATACATCAAGGACATGGGGCAGAAGTATGAGATTGAAGTCGGGAGGAAAGTTGCCACACCGCTTCCATCCGAGTTCAATCTCGACAAGGTAGGAGAGAATGAAGGGGTGGATCAACGAGAGCAAGCACGATTTCAGTCCGTTGTGGGGAGCTTGCTTTATGCAGCAGTGCACACCAGGCCGGACATATCATTTGCAGTAGGGCAGCTGGCTAGGGTGGTGCAGAATCCAACCGAAGAGCAGGTGGATGCAGCTGATCGAATCATTCAGTACTTGAACTCATACCCCACTGTTGGAGTTCAGTACTCTGCTGTGGCACAAAGGAAGCAGAAGGGAGTAGAAGTTCTCAGGGAGAAGGGGGAGCATTTGGGAGCAAGGGAGCTCTTATAGGTTTTGCTGATTCTTCATGGGCTTCAGAGAAAGAGGATATGTCTTCAGTAGGTGAATACCTGTGTGTGATTCGGGGAGGACCCTTGAGCTGGAGGTCAAAGAAATAGGTGGAAACTGCGGGTTCATCTGCTGAAGCTGAGTACATGTCGATGTACCACGCGGCCAAGGAGCTGGTTTGGCTGCGGAAGCTGCTGGAGGAGATTGGGCACGAGCAAAAGGTACCAACCCCACTCTTCTGTGACAATTCAAGTGCCATCTCCATGGCCAAGAACGCGGTGCTGCATGGGCTTACCAAGCACATGCGCATCAAGTGGCATTGGCTGCGCAAAGAAGTGCAGAGGAGAACCCTTAAGCCTCTCTACGTGAAGACGCAGCAGCAGCCGGCTGATTTCCTCACAAAGCGGCTGGCTGAGGAACCACATTGGCGTTGTGCCAAGCTGAGTGGCATGAGCCTTAACTAGGCTCATGAATGTGAGTGCAAGCAGGCGACTGCTTGAGGGGGAGTTTGTTGGCGGGGCGTGCTAGCGTGCGCGCTGGCGTGACGCGCTGGTGTGACGCGCTGGCAAGCGCGCTGGCGGGGCGCGCTGGCGTGCGCGCTGGCGTGGCGCGCTGGCGGGGCGCGCTGGCGTGCGCGCAGGCGTGCGCGTTGGCGGGGCGCGCTGGCGTGTGCGTTGGCGTGCGCGTTGGCGGGGCGCGCCGGCATTCCTGCTGGCTAGGGCGCTGGCGGGCCTGCTGGCTAGGGCGCTTAGGGCAGTCGAGGGGGGGGCGCAGGCCAAGGCTAGAGACGGCCTAAGTCTAGGAACGGCGGAGACTAGGAACGGCGGAGACTAGGTGTGGCCTAGGAACGGCGAACCTACTGCTGATACCATCTCACAAAGTGAAAACAACAGAATGGGTTGGATTAATTGGGTTGGGGTACAAATGCCTAACCCTAACTGTTTGTACCCCGTATAGAATAACCCACTAGAGGCTATAACATTTGACAACCGCAACTGCTGAAAATGATACGAAGATCATATCACTTCGTATTCGTCATACACTCGGCGTCAGGGTGGTTGGAGATTTCAGCTCGTGCAGCTGTTCTACACTAGGGGTCTACCCTCCTCCTTCAAGGGGAGGAGAAAAGGTATTTTTCGCACTGTATACGTACTTGGCAGTTCTGACAGTCTCGTAAGACTCTGACAGCACGACGGACGCACGAGATCACTTCATCGACATCGACGGCTTCAGATTCACCGACCTCTGACGGTGTGTCAAAATATCTGCCACAATCGCCCACTGCACTATCGTCCGAATCGCGACCGCTACATGAACGACTTCAATTCAATCGCGTACTCAGTTTCGCCACTTCATTCGCAATCATCAGATCGACATCTGGGAAATTCGACGGCTGACATTCCAACTCTGTTCAATTTTGCCTGGTCAACTGGCCAGCCTTACGCCAGTTCGACGGTCAACGCTTCTGTATACCGTCAGATTAGATTCAAACGAAGATCTGCAGTTTTCACGCTACCGCAAGACTCGTCTGTGTATAAGAGCACCTTATTTAGAGGGTGGAAAAGTGTAATGAATATACATTCATTACTGTAGAGGCTGCTCCTAGCGAGGACAGCCCGAGCACCTCGCGTCAATGTGGCTCAGCCAACACTTTCGCACCGAACCAATTCCGAGTCGCCCCGCACCAATCGCGACATTTTCGAGCCACGCACATGATGCTAGAGGTTCTCGCCTAGCTAGGTTTCGCCCTATAAGTGCTCATTTCTTCATTGTTTCTTCATTCTGTATTCACAGTTTCTTTATAAAGTCTTCCGCGCACTTTGTTTTAGTACAAACTCTCAGAAACAGAATACAGCGGAATGAGTAGCATTGATTGGGTTGGGGTACATATGCCTAACCCTAACTATTTGTACCCCATATAGCATGACCCACAATAGGCTATAACATTTGACACACCCCCATAGCCTAAGTGGGGAATGCCAAGCAACAAGAAACGCAACCTAAGGTCACAAGACCAGTCACAAACAAAAGACAAAACAAGCTCAGGGTGGATCACAACGTCACCACACAGTCTGAGCGCAAACAGCGGCCACAAGGCCAGTTCAAGAGTGTATATGCAAATATATGCAGTACAAGCAAAGACAAGAGACAAGCACTCACTACTGCAGTCTACTCGACCCAGTCTCAACGAGGCCCAACTGCAGACAGAACCGGCGGTGGTCACAAGGCTGAAGAGCCTTGGTGAAGATGTCTGCAGTGTTGGCCTCGGAGGCCACGAAGTCCAGACGAGCCTGCCCGCGTCTCTGCAACTCTCGAAGGAGGAAGTACCTGACGTCGATGTGCTTCACCCTGCTCTCCAGTCGAGGCTCACGACACAGGAGAATCATCGCCCTGTTGTCAGCAAACAGGGTCGGTGCAGAGCTCGGCCGCTCACCAAGGTCAGTGAGCAGAAAGGTCAACCAGCGTAGCTCCTGAGCAGCAAGGGCCCCAGCGTAGATCTCGGCCTCTGCGGTAGAAGTCGCAACCGAGGAGGACCGAGTAGACCTCCACGAAACAGCTCCAGAACCCAGGCTGAAACAGTAACCCTGCGTAGACCTCTGAGTCTCAACGTCGTCGGCGTAGGAGGAGTCGCAGTGACCGGTGAGTACAACTGGCTGTGTCCCTCCAAGTACAAGCCCCATGCCTGATGTCGCGCCAAGGTACTTCGCCACCCTCTTAGCCGCCGCCCAGTGAACAGGACGGTGTCTCCCAGTCGCAACAAAGCGAGACAGGATGCTAAGAGGGAAGGCGAGGTCCGGGCGAGTGCACGTCATCAGGTACATGAGGCAGCCCACCAGCTCTGCGTAGGGACCACTGGGCTCAAACGGCTCGTCAGGAAAAGGCCCAGTGAGTCTGTGGTCTACAGCAAGAGGAGTGGGGGCAGGAGAAGAGTCCTGAAGCCCGAACCGCTGAAGGACCTGCTGCACCATGTGTGACTGAGTCAGAGTGATGGTGCGAGCGGCTCTGTCCCTGGAGATCTGCAGGCCAAGGTAGCGGCGCAGTTCCCCAAGGTCAGTGCAGGTGTGTCTCTTCTGCAGTTCGGACTTCACCTCCGCCAGTGCAGCTGTGTCGGCTGTGGCAAAAACCAAGTCGTCAACGTAGACCAGAACGAAGAAAGGTGTGCGCCCACGACGAACAAACAGCGACGGGTCGGCGGAAGACGGCTCAAACCCGAGGTCGGAGAGAGTAGAGCGGAGAGTGTCGTGCCACTCACGGGGTGCCTGGCGGAGACCGTAGACCGGTCGTCTGAGGCTCCACTGGGTCCCAGGCGGGAAAGTGCCACTGAAGCTCGGAGGACGACGCAGCCAGATCTCCTCGTGTAGGCGGCCCTGGAGGAAGGCAGTGGAGAAGTCAAGAGAGTGAAGCTCGTAGTCTCTCTGCGCTGCTACGTGCAGTAACACCCGAAGAGTGGTCATCTTCGGGGTGGGCGCGAAGGTCTGAAAGAAGTCAACTCCCTCACGCTGACTGAACCCTCTAGCCACGTAGCGTGCCTTGAAGACTGGGGGAGATCCCGGCGGCCGCTTCACCTTGAAGATCCACATGCCGTCAACGATGTTCGCCCCTGGGGGGGGAACCTCGTCAACGTAAGTGCCTGTGGACCTGTAGGAGGCCATCTCTGCGTCCATGGCAGCTCTCCACTGAGAGGCCCAAGGCCCTGACACTGCCTCAGCGTAGGTGCGAGGAGTAGGTATGTCAGGAGCGTCGGGGTCTCCCTCAGGAGTGAGCAGCATGGCACAGAGATGAGGTGAAGCAGCTGCCAGGAACTCTAGCTCAAACTGTCTGTCCTCTAGGACGTCACAGCCAAGGGCAGACTCACCCCCGGCGGACAGAGGACGGACAGGAGGAGCGGCCACAACACGAGTGGCGTAGTCAAGGCGACGCGTAGCAGTAAAGTCAGTGACAGCGGCAGTGAGGACCGCGACGGAGGAAGGAGAGGCACGAGGGTCTGTAACAAGAGAGGCGAGAACACGAGAGAGAGTGGGGCGGTACGCGCGGTAGTAGTCAGTGACCGGAGTGGACAGGGAGGCAGTGAGGGACGACTCAGGAGGACGAGGAAGGACAGACGGAGGAGAACGAGGAGGACTAGGACGAAACAACACGGTACGGAGGTCAGTGACAGGGGACGAGGGACGAGCACGAGGAGGACGAGAGGCCCAAGTGTGGGCGAGAGGAGGGGGGGACGGAGGAGACCGAGAACGAGGGAAGACAGCCGGAGTGGAGTCCGGAGGAGGAAACGTAGGACCGAACACAGGAGGAGAGGAGGGGAGACCAAGGGCCCGAAGGCCAGAAACAGGTGCCGGAGGCTGCTCCGGCTGCTACGGCTACTGCTGCTGCTGCGGCGGCGGCTGCTGCTGCTGCTGCTGCTGCTGCTGCTGCTGCTGCTGCTGCTGCTGTTGCTGCTGCTGCTCTCGCTGCAACTCCAACCTCTCACGCTCCACCCGCTGCTGAACCTCCAACCTCTCACGCTCCAAACGCTGCTGCTCCTCACGCTCAAGACGAAGACGGGCCTGGTGTCGAGTCGGGTAAGGGTGAGGAGGAGGAGTGGTGTCAGGAGACGACGAAGAAGAACCTGCTCCGCCCTCGACAGAACCCGGCTGAGCACCCCCAGAGCGAGGACCCCTCGCGGCAGCACGACCAGCAGAGGTGTACCCGCACCCCCAGCCGTGGTGCCCCCAGTAGCGCCAGCACCAGCCCCAGACTCTCCAGCTCCAGAAACACCACCAGCTCCAGCACCACCACCAGCTCCAGTACCCTCGGAACGGGCAGCTGCGGCAGGTGCACGCTCAGCGCCAACGCCAACACCCCCTGAACTGGCTGCTCCTGTAGGTGCACGAACAGCTCCAACGCCAGCACCCCCAGAGCGAGCACCGCCAGAGCCCTCTCCTCGAGCACCAACACCCTCAGAGTCCGCAGTGGCCGGTGAAGGAAGCGGCGACGGCTGCTGCGGAGGCGGTGAGGACGACTGTGGGGAAGGAGGAGAGACCTGGGGGGGTACCGAGGGAGGGGGAGTAGCGTGGGACACACCAGACGGAGCGGGAACAGGGGGGGGTACCGGAGGAGTAGGGTCGGGAGGAGGAGGAGCTGGAGCCAGGAAGAGGGGAGGGGGGGGAACCGGGAGACCTCGAGAGGGGTACCTGACGTAGTAGGGGACGGACTCGTCGAAACGGACGTCACGAGAGTCAAAGAACCGGTGGGAGGGTGGGTGGTAAAAGGTGAAGTCAGAGGAGCCCTCTGGGAAACCAAGGAAGACACAGGGGACGGCGCGAGGCGAGATCTTGTCCGCAGAGGTGTCGCGGACAAGAGCCAAGCAGCCCCAGACACTAAACCTCGACGCAACACCAGGGGACCCTGTCCAAAGACTGGTCGGTGAAGCCCCTGGCCGAGAGACGCGAGGCCAGAGGTTCAGCTGGTGAGCGGCGTACCGAGCCGCGTAGGGCCACAGAAAATGGGGCGCGCGGGCGTGGATCATGGAGGTGCGGGCGATCTCCATGACCAAGCCAATGCGCCGCTCAGCAACCCCATTCTGCTGTGGAGAGTCTGGAAGAGTCCAGGACTGGGTGATGCCCTGCTCAGCACAGAATCTGGCGAGAATGCCGGAGCGAAACTCACCCCCACGGTCGGAGTGGAGACAACTGACACGACGACCACGAGTGCCCTCGGTGGCGAGGAGCCACCGGATCAGCGTAGAAGTCACGTCAGACTTCTTCGCCAAGGGGAACACGGTGGTGTACCGAGAGTAATCGTCAACGACCACCAGAAAGAAACTCTCTCGCTCAGGGCCAAGGCGGGAGGCGGGGCCCCAGACGTCTAAGTGGAGTGTCTGGAAGGGCTCGGTGGCCGGACGAAGGGAGGAGGAGTGAGGGGTGGCGCGAAGCCGACCCTGGACACAAGGACCGCACGGAGGAGCTGGGGACGGCGGGAGTGGTGGGAGGACTCGGGGGAGGCCTAAGACAAGACGCTGACTGGACATGGCGCGCAGACGAGGAAGGGACGGGTGCCCCATCCGGTGGTGCCACAGAACGGTGGGGTGGGCAAGCGACCGACACGAGCACGACGCAGCAACTACACCTGACACAGCAACCTGACTGGACCCGGCTACCTGGTGGGACGGGGGAACCTGACGGGGGTCGGTGCGGAGGGTGTACAGACCAGAGCCCGGCTCCTGGCGGAAAGTGGCCAAGGGGGCGTACGTGTCACCGTCGACGCAGACTGCGGTGTCACCAGAAGGCTCAACCCAGACCCCGACGTGCTGTCTCGCCAGGGTGCTCACACCAACCCGGGTCCTAGAGAACGTAGGAACGTGGAGGCCGGTCAGGGAACCAGAAGGAGCAGCTGGGCACGGGAGTGTAGTGGCGTGAGTCGCAATGACCGGTCCCGAGGAGGGATCGGCCAGTGCTACAGGGACAGGCGCCGGTAGCGGAGAGAGAGTCGTGCAGTCGCGGAAGAAGCAGTGCGACGCTCCTGAGTCCAGTGTGAAGGAGAGAGACGCGTCCGCCGAGGGAGTACCTGTACTAGTAGCTAAACAAGATCCTACACTAGCACCTACTCTAGCAACAGGCAAGTACACAGATCCAGGAGCACTATAGTCAACATCAGCATACATGGCATATGACCTAGCATCATCCATAGTCATATCAAAAACAGCAATACCACGAGCAAGAAGTGTCCCCCAACGCGGCGGCGGGGGAGCGGAGGGGCCGTGGTGCAAGAGGTAGAGGTCGTCGAGACGACTGAAGCAGCGTGCAGCAGAGTGGTCGGGGCGGCCACAGTACGAGTCCCTACGAGGACCCGTAAGGATCCAGTACTCACAGGGACCAACGTCGCGGCCGGCCGCGCGAGGTCCCCGACTGGAGGGGGCGCCACTGCGCCCAGTGCTCAGGGGACTCGCAGACCTCCACTGCTGCTGAGGGCCCCACTGCTGCGGAGGGCCCCACTGCTGAGGCTGCTGCTGCGGTAGGCGCTGCTGCTGGCCCTGTCGCTGCTGCTGCTGCTGTCCCTGCCGCTGCTGCTGTCCAGGCGGTGGCAGCTGCTGAGGAGTCGGCTGCTGCTGCTGCTGGAACCCCTCACCACCAGTGAAAACTCCACCGTCGAAAGGAGGGCCGTCAGGTCCCGAGCCACCCCCACCACCACTCCCACCACCTGCTCCACCGCCACCGCCACTACCCGCACCACCTCCAGTACCCCCGCCGCCCTTCCCGCCCTTCTTGCTGGCCTTGCCACGTTTCTGTCCGCCAGAGACAGAAACAGCCGCCGTCTCCTCAGAGGCAGAAGACGTGGGAGTGGCAAGGGAGGCAGAGAAGGTGGGAAGCTGTGGTACCGCGCACCCCTCAAAAAGACGAGGAGGAGGCGCGGAAGAGGCAGAGGCAACGGTGAGGAGGTTACTCTCGATCTTCGAGAGAGCAGTCTCAAGAAGATCGATGGTAAGCTCAGTGGGGTGCTTCAGAAGAAGCGCGTCGCGGGCTGTGGCTAGGCGGTCAGGGAGGCGAGTGACTAGCCAGTGAATAGTAAGCCACATAGGGGGCGGGGCAAGGGCAAGCTGGTCCTCAGTGCAAGCAGCGCGAAAGCGAGCGTCAAGGGAGCGCAGGTGAGTAGCGAGGTCAGAGACAGTCTCAAAGGAGGAGGGACGTACGAGGAGGCGACTGAGCGACGCAGGGTAGAGGGAGTAGAGTAGCGAGCAACAATAGCCTTATACAGATCTGCAGCAGACTCGACCTGAGCGAAGTGGACTGCCTCTGTCGGCGGAAGAAGGTCGGTCAGGGCGAGGCAGGCAGCGGCGTCACGAGACTCCCACACGTCGCGAGCGAGGAGCTGGCGCTGGTAGTCGGCCTCCTGCTCAGAAGTAGGCGGTGGGGTAGTGGGCAGCGGCTGAGGCTGCGGAGGGGCGGTCTGAGTGCCGGACGCGTGCGCGAACAGGTGCACGCCATCCTGCCGCTGGCTCTTAAGGTGGCGCTGCGCCTGCGTAAGCCACGTACTAAAGTCAACAGGTCTCCCCTCAGGGTCAAAGCGAAGAACTCGGGAGGTCGCCATAGGGGGCGAAAGTGAGAGAACGCGGCTGCCAGCCGCGGGAGGGTGAGACAGTCAGAGGCGTGTGAGCAAGCACGCAGGCATGCAAGCGGGCAGGCGGCACGGCATGCGGACAGGCGAGTAGCGCGGCGCACAGGCTGGCGGGCGGCGCGGCGTGCTGGCTGGCGAACGGCGCGGCGCGCTGGCTGGTGAGCGGCGCGGCGCGCTGGCTGGCGGGCGGCGCGGCGCGCTGGCCTGCGGGCGGCGCGGCGCGCTGGTCGGCGTGACGCGCTGGCGTGCGCGTCGGCGTGGCGCGCTGGCGCGCGCGTCGGCGTAGCGCGCTGGCGTGGCGCGCTGGCGTGCGCGCTGGCGTGGCGCGCTGGCGTGCGCGCTGGCGGGGCGCGCTGGCGTGCGCGCTGGCGTGGCGCGCTGGCGTGCGCGCTGGCGTGGCGCGCTGGCGTGGCGCGCTGGCGTGGCGCGCTGGCGTGGCGCGCTGGCGTGTGTGCTAGCGTGCGCAGTGGCGTGCGTGCTAGCGTGCGCGGTGGCGTGCGTGCTAGCGTGCGCGCTGGCATGAGGGCTGGCTAGGGCGCTGGCGTACGGGCTGGCTAGTGCGAATAGGGCAGACAGGGAGGAGGGAAGGTACGCCAAGGCTAGAGACGGCCGAAGGCTAGGAACGGCGGATACTGGGCGGGGCCTAGGAACGGCGGATACTGGGCGGGGCCTAGGAACGGCGGATACTGGGCGTGGCCTAGGAACGGCTAACCTACTGCTGATACCATCTCAGAAACAGAATACAGCGGAATGAGTAGCATTGATTGGGTTGGGGTACATATGCCTAACCCTAACTGTTTGTACCCCATATAGCATGACCCACAATAGGATATAACATTAGACACAAACTCATAACAGTATTGAGGTAGCAAGAATTGAACTAATGTAAGGCTGTTATAGCAGCAGTATACATTTGGCAGGGCCTTTGCCCAAAGTTTATAAATGGGAATTGATGGTAACCGAATTACAGGGCCAGTCAACTGCTGTCACGAGCGACGTGTTTCCAACCCCTCACCAGAACCCCTCTCACCAGACTCGTCAAGAGTTTATGGAAAGCCAAAAGTATCCTCCTCCCCACTAACCCCACCTCCACAGCATAGCTCAGCGTGCACAGCTAGAATAACTACCGTACGCAATAATAGTGGTTGCAACGTCTCGCTGTTAGGTCATTTTTCGACCAAACCACGGTCTATTCTGCTACGCGCCAACGACATTCGCCGGCCCAGTTGTGAAATGCTAGAGGCCGTTCACGTGGCGAGAAGCGACCATAACTAAGTACTTACATCTAGGTCTCACGCCCTGGAGTCAGTCTAGGCGTACCCCACCAAACGCGCATTCAGTCGCTGGCTTTTAGGGCTATGATCGCTCTCGCCACGTGCATGTCTGCCGCCTCGCCAAGCCACTCGCTGCCTCACGTAAATTTCCTACGCGGCACTCTCGTCGCTTTCCGCTGACATCTCGCTGCCCCTTCTTTTGCGGAATCGACCCACTGCTGCCTCATGGCCGAATAACGCGGAATATCGCATTGCTGCCGAAAGGCGTCGCAACACGCCCCTGCACGCAGCCCAATCCGCGTCGAGCAGCCTCGCCTCGTCGCCCGTCGCAGCATCGCTTCGCCGCACCACCGTTCTCCCCTTCCTGCCTCCTTTACTCCCCTTCCGCCTCCCATTCTCCCCTTCCCGCCTCCCTTTTCCCCCTTCACGCCTTCCCGTCACGCCTTCTCGCCTTCAAGCCACGCCTTCTCCCCTTCCCGCCACGCCTTCTTCCCTTCCCTCCCTTCCCATCGTTCTCCGACTGCCTCACCGCGCTTTAATTCGACTGAGTGCCAGGACTCCTCACGCGGCCCCGTCGCGCCCACCTTCATGACATCGTCACGCTCCTGAGCGCGACCTCATCTCACCTTGCCTCGCAGGTTCCCCGCGCTTATCCCCCGCCTTCTCTCCCTCCTTTCCCATCTCCTCTCCCTCCCTTCCCAGCTCCTCTCCCTCCCTTCCCATCTCCTCTCCTTCCCTTCCCATCTCCTCTCCCTCCCTTCCCGCCTCCTCTCCCTCCCTTCCCTTCTCTTCTCCCTCACTTCCCATCTCCCCCTTCTCCCTTCCCGTCCCTCCTTTCACATCTCCCCTCACTCCCTTCCCGTCCCTCCCTTCCCATCTCCACTCCCTCCTTTCTCGTCCCTCCTTTCACATCTCCCCTCCCTTCCGATCTCGCCTCCCTCCCTTCCCATCTCCCCTCCCCCCCTTCCCATCTCCCCTCCCTCCCTTCCCATCTCCCCTCCCTCCCTTCTCATCTCCTCTCCCTCCCTTCCCGTCCTTCCCTTCCCGTCCCTCCCTTCCCATCTCCCCTCCCTCCCTTCACGTCGCTCCCTTCCCATCTCCCCTCCCTCCCTTCCCATCTCCCCTCCCTCCCTTTTCATCTCCTCTCCCTCCCTTCCCGTCCCTCCCTTCGCGTCCCTCCTTTCACATCTCCCCTCCCTCCCTTCCCGTCGCTCCCTTCCCATCTCCCCTCCCTCCGTTCGCATCCCTCCTTTCACATCTAACCCTCCCTCCCTTCCCGTCCCTCCCTCAATCACCTATTTTTCCCTCTGCTCACTCTCATTCCCCCTTTGCTCAATCTTTCCCCCCCTCTCACTCACTCGCTTTCCCCCTTTGCTCAACCTTTTCCCCCGCTCTCGCTCGCTTTCCCTCACTCGCTTTCCCCCTTCGCTCAACTTTTCTCCTCGCCACCTGCCTCGAGCTGCTGCCCGACGCTCGAGGTTACAAGGGGAGGCAGCATCGCGCGATCGTCGCTTGTTGCGTGGCCCATCGCGACCTCGCCCTGATTCACAGGTTCCCCGCGTTCATACCCATCTCCTCTCCCTTCCATCCCACCTCCCCCCCCTGCCTGCCCATCTCTCATCCCTTCCTTCTCATCCCCCCGCCCTTCCGTCCCATCTCACCGCCCTGCCTTCCCATCTCCCGTCCCTTCCTTCCCATCTCCCCACTTTGCCTTCCCACCTCCCGACCCTTTCCTCCCTGCCCTCGCATCTTCTCTCCCTTATTGGCAGTGTTGATGCGGAGCCGCAGCCAGTGGATGTTTTATACCACCTTCTGTTTTTTGTGTCTAGTACATTATGCAAGTATGGCATTGGATTATTGTTGGAGACATGCAGCCCAGTGTGTAATATTTTTTATAGCAGTGCAAGACCCCTACCCTTTTTTTTTTTATTGTTTTTTTTATTATTGTTATATATATATATAACCTTTCTCTTGTGTCCTGGAGAAAAATTTTTGAGCTGGTTTGTCACTCGACGGGTATGTCATGAAATGATGGAATGTGGCGAGTTGAAGCATGAAAACTCCTCATAGTAGTCATTGAAATAGCCAGGGAAAGGGAGAGAAGGTGGAGGAGGCGCAATAAGGGACAGGTCATGGTGCAAAGCATAGGCTGTAATGGCAAAACATGATGCAGTAGATAGTAAGAGGGGGGGGAGGGGGGGAGAGAAAGGAAGAGATAGGATGAGGGGGAGAGGGAAAGGAGGGAAGAGGGGAGAGAGGGAAGAGGGGAAACAGGGAAGAGGGAAAACAGGGAAACAGGGAAGAGGAAAACAGGGAAGAGGGGAAACAGGGAAGAGGGAGAATGAGAGGGAGAAAGGGGGTGTAAAAGAGGGAGATGGGGGGAAAATGAGAGAAGGGGGGGAAATGAGCGGGAGCAGGGGGGGGAAATGAGCGGGAGAAGAGGGGGCGTAATGAGAGGGAGAAAAGGGGGGTAATAGAGGGAGATGCGGGGGAAATGAGAGGAGTGTTAAAATAGTAGCTAAGGCTAAGAAGCCATGGCTAGGTTTTAGGGTACCGTCATACCCCGGATAGAAGCGCAGGCCTCGGATAAGCGCCGGCGCTTATAAAAGGATGAGGGCGCTTATATCGGGCCTCGATTATAAGCGCACCCCTGAAGGCTTACGGATTATAAGCGCCACCCTTTGTAATATTTTTATATTTTTATTGGAATCGGTGTAACGAAACACATTTTGTTGCATCCCCACATTCTGAATTTCGAAACCCTTCCCCCTCGCGCGACTCAATACCTTCGCGTCCAGTCAGAATGAGGTGTCATGGGGTCAATCTGATTCATTCTGACTTTGTGTGTTGGCAGGGAATCAGCCACTGCCAATTTACGCAAAATTCACAGTCAATGCCCTCTACAATCTCGATTCGATTCAAATCGCAAGGACGAGATGAACACTTTAGTGTTAAAAAACTAGATTTCATATATGTCATTATATAAGCCCCGGCGCTTATAAATTTCCTCAATTATAAGCGCACCCCCTAAATAAAAGTGTTCTATTACAACCCTAGGGACGCTTCTATCCGGGGTATGACGGTAGACAAACATTAGAATCTGACACACCCCCATAGTCAAAGTGGGGTATAATCAGCATAGCAAGCAGTCATATAGCAGGTTCACAAGCACAAGTAAAGCTAGAGGCAGTCGCAAAGGGCAAGTGAGGAGGAGGAATGACCGTGAGAGGAGAGGAGATAGGAGGCGACGGTGGAACCTGCAGACACACAGGAGCGGCTGGCTCAATGGCTACCGAAGCAATGGCCCTGACTACAGGAGTAACTGGCTCCGCGGAGATTGTAGCCTCCTGACTGGAGCAACGGACCCACGGGCGACTGGCGACTACCGGAGATTGTAGCCTCCGGACTACTGGCGCTGCTTGCGACACAACTGCTGCCTCCGCTCAACCTCCCCCAACTGTCCCACACCCCTTTCACACACCCCTTGCTGAACTCCTGGCTCCACTCACACTCCACCCCCAAAGCACCACTCCGAAGGCTCCTACACATCCACCCCCCTCAGCGGCAGCTGCAGCAGTGGGAGATGGAGGAGGAGGAGGAGGAGCCGGGTGTCAGAGGTCCACTGGTGATCCCCGATTGATCCTAGGGAAGGGTTACAGGCATGTTGGCCTGGGGGGCTATGGGCGCACTCACCCGCTACACAAACAAGCCCTTTATCCCAGTGGTTAGTGGCTGGGATTCTGACATGGTATCAGAGCGAAGGTCTCGGGTTCGAATCCCGGTGTGTGCACTTCGGGCATCCTAGTGCGGGGGGGTGTCAGAGGTCCACTGGTGATCCCCGATTGATCCTAGGGAAGGGTTACAGGCATGTTGGCCTGGGGGGCTATGGGCGCACTCACCCGCTACACAAACAAGCCCTTTTATCCCAGTGGTTAGTGGCTGGGATTCTGACACCGGGGACGGGTCACACAACCATCACCCCCATACCCACCACCCCTTACCCTCCGTTCCACGGCTGGGGCGGCTGCTCCAGGGGCCAGGGGCGGCTGCAGAGGTCCAGGGGCGGCTGCACCAGGGGCGGTTGCTCCAGAGGCCAGGGGCGGCTGCTCTAGGGACGGGGTCGCTGGTGCAGGGCAGGCCCGCACGCGGCTGCAAAGAAGGCGCGAGTGCAGGTGAGGCAGAGGCTGCGGCTAGGGGCAGGGGGGGTTTGGGGGGGGGGGGGGGGGGGGGCGACGAGTAGGGACAGCGCCCAGGGGGCGCCGCGACGAGCAGGGGCGGCGTCCAAGGGGCGCCGCGACGAGCAGGGGCGACGCCGCGCGGGTCCCGCAGGGGCGTCGCGACGAGCAGGGCAACGCCACGCGGGTCCCGCAAGGGCGTCGCGACGAGCAGGAGCGGCGACGCACGGGTCCCGCAGGGGCGTCGCGACGAGCAGGAGCGGCGCCTCGCAGGGCGCCGCGAAGGGCAGGGTACGGCCGGGCAGAACAGGCCCGCGCGCGGACGTGGGGCAGGCGCGCAGGCGGCGTGAGGGCAGGCCACGCGCGGGGCAGGAAGACGCCGCGCGCCAGGGGCACACGGCGGGCAGAAAACCGCCGTGCGTCCCGAGAATACGGCGGGCAGAAAACCGCCGTGCGTCCCGAGAACACGGCGGGCAGAAAATCGCCGTGCGCCTCGCTGCGCGCCCGAGGCGCGCGGCAGGATGACAGGCAGCGGAAGCAGACTGGTGGGCCCGTTAAGGAAGGCAGTAGGAAGGTGCCTGCTCTGAATACCATGTTAAAATAGTAGCTAAGGCTAAGAAGCCATGGCTAGGTTTTAGGGTATATGAAAGAGAAATAGGAGAAGAAAGGTGATTGAACTAGAAAGGAGAGGGATACAAATAGCAAGCCCAAAAGGGTTATACTCACTATTGAGTTTCCACTACAGACTAGACAAACATTATAATCTGACAAGGAAAAGGGGGGAAAATGAGCGGGAGCAGGGGGGGAAATTAGAGGAGAAGCGGGGGAAATGAGAGGAGAAGGGGGGAAAAGAGAGGGAGAAAGGGGGGGTAATGAGAGGGAGAAATGGGGGGTAATAGAAGGAGATGGGGGGGAAATGAGAGGAGAAGGGGAGGAAATGAGCGGGAGCAGGGGGGGAAATGAGCGGGAGAAGGGGGGAAATGAGAGGAGAAGGGGGGAAATGAGAGGGAGAAAGGGGGGGTAATAGAGGGAGATGGGGGGGAAATGAGAGGAGAAGGGGGGGAAATGAGCGGGAGCAGGGGAGGAAATGAGCGGGAAATGAGAGGAAGGATAGGGCTGGGGAGGAGGGATAGGTCTGGGGAGGAGGGATGGGGCTGGGGAGGAGAGATGAGCCTGGGAAGGAAAGATGAGGGGGGGAATGAGACAGAGGAGGGGGGAATAATGAGGGTGAGCAAGGGGGGGATGTGTGGAAGCAGGGGGGTATCAGAGAGCGTGCAAGGGGGGGAATGAGATACAAGCACGTGAAGGAGGGAATGCAGGTGGGGAAAGGAGGGGATGCAGGGGGGAAAAGGAGGGGGCGCAGGGGGGGGGAATGAGGGGATGTAGGGTGGGAAAGCATGGGATGCAGGGGAGGAAAGGAGGGAACGCAGGGCGGGAAAGGAGGGGAAAGAAGGAGGAGATATGAGAAGGAGGTGGAGGAGGAGGAGGATATAGGACGAGGGGAACACGGAGAGGGAAATGAGGGGGTGCGGAAAATGGAGAGAGGGATTCAGGCAGATAGGGAAGATGGGAGAGGGACTGCCTGATTCCCAACGAACGAAATGGCTGGTCAGGACAGTTTCGTGCCACGCGGAAAAGTTTGAAGCCAAATTTTGAGGTGGGGAGGTTTTGTGGCGAAAAAACATACAAAAAGTCCCAGGCAGTACCAAAAGATCCCAAAACACGTGTGACGGAAAAGTCACTTGCTGGGGCCTCTCGCACCACCCATTTCATTTCCGCTCAAAAACATGTTCACATCACGAATCGAAATTCCTGGTCGAGTCGCAATGTGTGCTGCGTCCAGAATTACTTCAATTGGTGCACGAAGTCGCGTCCACGAAGATTATGCGCATGTAACATGAACACGAAAGTCGCATTCCGGGCAGGGTTGGGTTCGCATACGGTTGAAAGCGTTTGCAAGCGGTGCATCAGAGGCACTTCTGCAGCACGTCGTGAACCCAGGCCACGAAACAGTTATCAGGAAAACGTGAGCATCCGCGAAGTATAACGATGAGAAAAAACCGGGGATACGAAAGTCGTGAGATTTGCACACATGAAAATGAGAGATGATTGCTGTGTACACGCGTCATACTAAGAACTGATGTGGGTGTACCAACCAATCTGCGTTCGGCCCCAGCACCACCTCCCAATACAGATGCTACATGTCATTGACTCTAAGCTAACCTCACGTTCATGGATCAGCACACAAGCACTGATTCGAACCAATCGTTGCAGGTGCGGAAAATCCAAATCAACGCACACCAGCCCCCCTTATCCACACATCAGCAGGCGCAACCTCAAACCACTCTCAACCCCCCTTTCTCCTACCCCCCGTCCCACTCTTTTATGCCGTAGAAGTGCTTTCAGCCTCCCAATTTTCTATCATTCTGAGGACGCGTCACCTACTTGCGACCCCAGGGTCGATCCTACGCAGGATCGTTTAATAGCGGGGATAAAAAGGGGAAAAAGCGAAGGGTTTCTCATATAGGGCGATAAACCCTTCATTTTTTCCTTTATCCCCGCTAAAAAACGATCCTGCGTAGGATCAGTGCTGGGATCGAAAGTAGGTGACGCGTCCTCAGCAGTTTGTAGGCTGGATATCGGTTAGCCTTCTACGTACCCTCATTGCTCCACCAAACCGCGGCATCCAACGTGCTACAGTTACCTCTTTACATTCGCGACGCCTTCTAAGAGATTATCCTAAACCCCATCCCCCCTGCTAGCAAATTTTGAAGCTACCGTGCAGTCTTCAACATTGGACCAATCTTGGTATGGACCAAGTTTGGACTAAGTTTGGAACATCTTTCAGGACCATACTTGGAATGGTTGTGCAGTCTAATTTAGTCCTATTTCTAGGTCAAAACAGTCTAAATTTAGGATTTTGGTCATTAAACCAGTTTGGGCCCAATCAAGCCCATCAGCATTCCAATATTAGTTCAGGCCTGGTACAAGATCCCGGTTAGTATTTTAGATTCTGGCCAATGATACGATTTCATATTAATTATAAAAAACGGTTACAAATTACTCCATACATGGTTACAAGCCACACCCTCTAATCCAAAACACTTTCTATAACTACAGCCTACAGACTGCTACATCTCCAGTGCAGATTCATACGCAAACTGTTGGCACAATACCTTCCACTACAAGCACTATCCCATCTGCTACAAGCAGACTCTGCTACAGGAAGATCCCTCTACAAGCCCAATGCTTCTCCCCTCCTCTGTTGTAAGATCACATGCTGCTGCCCCACTGACATGCACCCAAAATGTTGTTGCACTACCCTTCATGCCCCCATATGCTGTTGCACCATTCTGTTACATCCATACACACTGCCGTACCACTCTATTACACATCCATATGCTGATCTACCGCTCTGTTACACTTCCACATGCTGATGTACCACTTGCACCGCACTGATATACCCCCATATGCTGCTGCACCACTCTCGTATGCCCCCACATGCTGCTGCACCACTCTTGTATGCCCTCACATGCTGCTGCACCACTCTCATATGCCCCCACATGCTGCTGCACCACTCTCATATGCCCCCACATGCTGCTGCACCACTCTCATATGCCCCCACATGCTGCTGCACCACTCTCATATGCCCCCACATGCTGCTGAACCGTTTTGTTATGCCCCCACCTTTGCTGCACCATTGTTATGTGCCCACTATTCTGTCCCCAATCTGTTATGTTCCTCCATGATGTTGCAGCACTCGATTATGCCCACATTGCTGCTGCACCACTCTGTTATGCCCCCAAATGCTGCTGCATCATTCTGCTATGCCTCCAAATTCTCTTCCACTGCTCTGTTTTGCCACCAAATGCTGCTCCACCGCTTTGTGTTGCCTCCAAATGCTGCTACACCGCTTTGTGTTGCCTCCAAATGCTGCTGCAACGCTCAGTTATGCCGTCACTACTGCTGCACCACTGTGCTTTGTCCCCCCTCTTGCTGCACCACTTTTTTATTCCTTTACTGCATCTGCACCACTCTATTCCCTTGCACATCTCTTTGAAGCCCCTTCCATTGCTGCACAACTCTTTATTCCCCAACTGCTGCTGCACCACACTTTATTCCCCAACTGCTGCTGCACCACACTTTATTCCCCAACTGCTGCTGCACCACACTTTATTCCCCAACTGCTGCTGCACCACACTTTATTCCCCAACTGCTGCTGCACCACACTTTATTCCCCAACTGCTGCTGCACCACACTTTATTCCCCAACTGCTGCTGCACCACACTTTATTCCCCAACTGCTGCTGCACCACACTTTATTCCCCAACTGCTGCTGGACCACACTTTATTCCCCAACTGCTGCTGCACCACACTTTATTCCCCAACTGCTGCTGCACCACACTTTATTCCCCAACTGCTGCTGCACCACACTTTATTCCCCAACTGCTGCTGCACCACACTTTATTCCCCAACTGCTGCTGCACCACACTTTATTCCCCAACTGCTGCTGCACCACACTTTATTCCCCAACTGCTGCTGCACCACACTTTATTCCCCAACTGCTGCTGCACCACTCTTTATTCCCCAACTGCTGCTGCACCACACTTTATTCCCCAACTGCTGCTGCACCACACTTTATTCCCCAACTGCTGCTGCACCACTCTTTATTCCCCAACTGCTGCTGCACCACTCTTTATTCCACTACTGCTGCTGCATCACTCTTTTATTCCCCTACAGCTGCTTCTTCACTCCTTTATTCCCCTACTGCTGCACTACTCTTTTATTCCCCTACTGCTGCTGCACCATTCTTTATTCCCCTACTGCTGCTGCACCACTCTTTTATTCCCTTACTGCTGCTGCACCACTCTTCCCCCTACTGCTGCTGCACAACTCCTTTTTCCCCATACTGCTGTTGCACGTCTTTATTACGTTCCCACATGCTGCTGCACCACTTTATTACATCTCCACTGCTGCTGCATGATTTTGTTACGTCCCCACATGATGCTGTCAGCTCCACCAAGGTTTCAGGTTTGGCGTAACTCCCCCCATCCTCCCACACACCGAAAATATCTTCTCCAACATTGGTTGGCCTAACTCCCCCCATCCTCACCAACAACCTGCAGCGTGATTGTGAGTGGCGCCCTCCTCTGCCATAAAACATGAAACACAAAGTGTATATTAGAAGATAACATAAAGATAATAGTCTTGGATACCAATACATGTCACACATTGACTTACTCGGACCTCCTGCACAAGCGACTGAAAGTCAGTCGCATCGATGTACACAGAGTTTGGGAAGTTGAAGGTGTTCATGTCCGTGTCATACGGCACTCCAAGATCAAGCACGGCGTGCGAGATCCACCGTCTCACACGCTCGCACATCACCTCGTAGTTTGTCCGGTTCTGCTCGCATTTTGAGGAGAGCTTGCCATCTGGCGCGTTATTCAGAAGCGACCACTCCATCTAGGGGGAAAAAATGGAGAAAAAAAAAGAAAAAAGAAAAAATGAAATGGACCAAGATGCCCACAATGGAGAGTGTTTCATGCAAGATATCAAGTAATACGAGGATGTTCTATGCAAAAAGGTTTGCAAACATAGCCAAAGTATTGTGATTGCACTCACCGCATAAAGAATCTATGCCAACTGGCGGGATTTGATCTTATCCGTATTGACACCACGCCTGGCAAGTGCCAGGCGGACCGAGCATGCAAAGATGAGTGTGGAAAAGGGCTTTCCATTCTCATCACAATGCCATGCCCATCCCCAATCATCTGTAAGTTTAAACGTTGTAAAGATATAAACAAAAGGAGTTGTATGAGAGAGTACCATCAAAACAAAGTAAATAAATACAAGAACCAGTTTTCCATACAATGTACAACATTAACACAAAAACTCACCATCCATGAACTTTGCCTTCAGCTCTTCATCACTGTAGAACATCGTTGGCTGCGGCAGTTCTGCCGGGAGATTTCTCAGGTAACACCGGCTGGCCTTGCGTCCCAGAGCTGGTAATGCCACCCTCCGCATCCATCCGTTGATGGTAGTCCCGGTGGTGGACAGCTGTTCGTAGAATGCCCCACGTGTTGTTGGGTCGAGATGACCAAACAAACTCCTCAATGCGTCAACCACCTTGGAGGGAACGAACTCACGGAAGCCGAGATCCAACACCTCTTCAGTTGTTGGATAGAACTGGATCTTACCAGCAGCGATGCAATAGATGAGATGAGTTGTCACACGTTTGACCAGATCCTGTGGTAGGGGGCAACAAGGAATAGAACACCAACTAATAAGCGTCACATGATATAAGCATCAAGGGATATAAGCACTGAGGGATAATCAAAGGGTGTAGGCATCAAAGGATACTCAAGAGAGCAGCATGACAACAAAACGTTTGTTGAATGAAAGGTGGTGCAAGACAAGCAACGTAATATAAAGGAAATGGTTGGTGCAAGGGGATGGGAACAAGAGATGCATTGGCAGCCAAGCCCAACTTCCCAAACCCCTCAAAGCTCACACCCATGCTTTCCCACCCAAACCTGCATCGGTCTCCCCATACTCCAATCCATTATTATGTATCACTCACCCTGTAATCTTCAACCTCTCTCATGACAATAGATCTAGCCAAGAGGACCGGACTTTCATGTAGAGCAGAGGCAGCTGATGCAGCCGGGGCAGATGTGGTTGCCTGGACTCCCGGGACAATTGCTCCAGCCAAGGTGTTCGTATCACGTGTACCCATGATAGCCCGAATAGATAACAGCTCGCCCATGACCTTGGTCTGGAACGCCTTGAACTCTTCTTTGCTGACCCCCTTTTCGTGCTTTTCAACCTTGTCCCCACCTGTTGCTTCTGCAGGACCGTGCACGAGTTCATGAAGTGTACTAGAGGTACACAGAATCTTGCCAGGAGGGCCAGCTCCTGAAGACTTGTCTCCTGGCAAAAATGTGTTCATATGCAAGAATGGTGGGAGGCAAATTTTGGTCAGAGTACAAAGAGGGTAGAGTGGATGAGGTATAACACATGGGACATGAGCACAAAGAGAAAAGCAGTAGGACAACAGAAGAAACATTGAATAATGAATCACTATGAGATATGGCAGAATCTCTAAAATGGAGGTCACACCAGAACTATCAGGGCACATGCTGGCTGCTATGCAATGAAGTGGAAAATGAGCACAAGATTGGTCTCACCCTTTTTTTCGGACTACACATCCTTCATCTTCTTCCCCTTCTTGTGTTTTCCCTTGCTTTTGTGCTTGCTCTTATCCTTTTTCTTCTTTCCTCCCTTTGATGATTTTCTTGCTCGCCACAAAGACAAAGGCACACAACACTAGATCATATTGATTAGCATATGGTACTGACATACATAAACTGTAACAATGAAGGGAAACCAGAGGATTATAAATGCACGAGAACCAATGTTAAGGAGAATTCCATGGTCACTCACCCTTATGTTTCTTCCCGGAATCTTCTCCCAAGGCATCCACCGATAACATTTTGCCTTTCCCCCTTGCACGTGCCTCAGCTTCATCTTCTCCTTTGTTGTTGGCGTTTGCATCCTCCTCTTTCTCACTCATGGAGGTGTCGACTTTTTTGTTGGCGTGATCCCCTCCCCCCCTTCCTGCCGCCCCTTTCTTATCATTTGCAGGTTTACCTTCATCCTCTTCAGACTCATCCTCATCTTCGGTGTCTTCCTCCCGCCTCGCTTTTTATCCACACTATCCTCAACCTGCTTCAGGTTAGCCGAAGGTGCACTTTTATGCACGCCTTCATCTTTGTCATTGTCGGATTGATCACTTGACTCTTCGTCTGATGGGTCTTCCTCCCCCAATCTCACCCTTCGCCTACGTTTACGCCCGGACCTTCGTGTACCCTCGTTGGTACTATCTTTTCCGCTCTTCTGCTTGTTCCTGCCTTCGGTTGTCTTCTTCGTCTTCTTCTTGTTGTGCTTCTCGTCATCATCACGAGTGTCATCAAGCAACTGTTGTAATGGGAGTTTCGTGGGAGCCATATCTAGAGAGGGCAAAGGTGTTGGCAATCAAAGAGTGTGGCTATGGTAGGCAACTACTTGGAGGTGAAAAACTCTTGATGGAATCATTCACGTCAAGAAAGACCAAATTGTAGTGAAAAAATTCTGAAACCATTTCTCAAACCGCTAAACAGCTCACCTCAAATCGCGTGCGATCCGATATTTTAGAGAGGCCTTCGCTTTTGCTTACTTGGAAGCGGTTTTGGCGGTGGTGATATTAACATGGTTGCTTATCCAATACTTGGTGAGATAAGCTGGAGCTTAGAAAACCTACCACCTTGCAGAAGGTGTGGTCTTTGAGAGCCTGTAACGAGAGAATAGGCAGAATGAGCCTCGACGTGCGAGACCCCTATCACCAATGTGTTGGTTCGGTGGGAAGGGCAATAGCAGGGCGTGCTCAAAACCTATTTTTTACAGCCCAAGTATATCTTAAGCATTTGCTAAAAATCTGTTGTGTCATCTCATGTTACACGTTTCCACTGCAATTTATGGTAACGAGTGTGAGCCTGTGAACTTTAGCCTTTGGTGAACGAGTCTTGCAATCTCGTGCATAAGACGAAGGCGTACAGCGTGGCAGAATTCTTTTTTCTGCGCAATGCCAACCTCAGGAATCGCGCGATACAATAGTCCCCTCTTGACTGCTAGTAGCACCGAGTCTGGAACACGAAACACATTGACCACAGGCTCATTTTGTACAACGCAGCACAATGGCTACCAGCTCACGCTGGACAACGCACCACAGTTACAAGCGTGGCATGTAGCAAACAAAATTGTAAAATTCGGTTTCGTGCAGGCGCAGATTTCCTGCCTTACACAAACGCGTAGGAGTTTTTGAAAAGTTTTTCGTGTCCTGTTTTTCTTATCGCACTCACTGGCAGAAGCGAGAAATTTGACACGTTAGTTCAGGGAGTGTTTAGCTTCGCTTCTGCCCGTGCCGCGCGACAAAAAAAAAAAAAAAAAAAAAAAAAAAAAAAAAAAAAAAAAAACGCGCGACACTGTTCCGATAACATTGTGCTCGAAAGTTGCCAGCAGAGCAACTCCTCTCGACACGGCAGCTTTGTTCGCTCCCCCCTGACATACATTCACCCAGAAATCCTGTAGCTCATGCGCCACCCATCTTCCACCCACAGCTAGCTGGATTCGTCCTTTGATCTGGTTGGCTGATAAAAGACCAGGCAACAAAGTGTTGCCAGCCGAGCAGTAAACTGCACAGCCAACAATTGCTGTACAGTGGTTCATGCCAGAGTGGCAACATAAATTTGGTTTCGGACCCCTCAACCAGCCACACCCCTGGTCCCTTAGCTCCTAAGGGGGCAGACAGGTAGGGTACATGTTATTGATTTAGAATTCAAATGAATGACATGTGTTATAACTATTTGTATCTATGACCACAATAACTCACCACCCAGGGTTAATTCTCACAAGGAAGGTTATAGTGGTTAGGCTTGATGTAACAAGCTTCGTGACGGCTTAACTGAACACTGGCGTAAAAGCTCATTCCTTAGCCATCGAGATTATAACTGTACTTATGGTCGACAGTCGCAGTTTAGTTTTCGGAATCTAAAACAGCTTGTTACAAAAATTAAGACTCTAATAACAGATGACGTCTCTACGTCAGCCCCGAAACAATTACGGGAAAGGCATTGCGTCAGTCACATACACGCCAATATCAGTACGGGATAACAAGAGTGAAAATAGGAGAGTGCAAGAAATTTTCTCGCCATTCCATACTGAGACATACAACATTGCGTACAGCCGCAGCCGTTGTTCTCTCGTTACTGCTAACGGGGCTTCGCCAACTTCGCGCACAATGTTTCACTAAACCACGCAATACTGGCTCGGCCGTGTTGGCCTACGCTTTGGAACTAGCACAAACCTTGCTGCCAGCATAGCACTAGCTTGCTCGCACGTACCGCGCTACCGTTTGCATGTTTCGCGTATAAATGTTCGCTCATGCCTTCGCTCACATTTTGTACTCGTTTGACACTTAGTGCAATCCTCGCTACCTCGATCCATTGCACCCATAGCAATTGGTATCCATAGCTTCATTCCTTTTCGAACCCCGCATATCCGCACCCCAAAATATCAACTTTTGATTTTTCACTCGAAGGGACTCACGCACCTTAGCCCCTAGGATCCGCTGTCATCGCGTTCCCTCGTAAACGCGTGCAGCCACTACTGCGCCTAGACTAAGCCGAGCCAACGCCCTTCGCCATGGCTTAGCGCATCGACGTAAACACTCTCACGCAGAACCGCCTGAACGAGCTGCTCCGCCAACTCCACGAAGCTCCGAAGAAATTGCGGCGCTGGCGGCCGAACGCACGCCCCTGCAGAATGACGTCGCATGAGCACAGCAGGTACAATCACAAGCACCTGGCACTCCGGGACAGCCCGCACCACATCCATCGAAACATGGAAGTGTGGGGCGACCCGCGAGCGCGGCTAGTTATGGCGTCGTCCGCCACAACAGAGATGACGACCACGGCGCGACACACCCCGAGGCGACGAATGCGGCCTGAATCCAGCCTGGCGTCATGATTTCGACACCGACCAACGATTCGGCAATGCCGTCGCCGATGCCGCAGAAGCCGCAGCATCCGCCATGCTTTGATCCCAATCAACGGGGTGGTCCTACCGTTCAGGCGTGGTTGTTCACGATAAACGTATTTTTATACGCCAGCTACGTTTCGGGGGATACAGCGAAAATTCGCTGCGCCGTGCTGCTGCTGCGAGGACCCACCATGGATTGATGGCACGTCATTGTCACGAAGCCGAACAACTACGCGACTCTACTGACACGGAAAGGACAAGCCGGACTCTGGGCACCGTCGTTTGTCGGGGAGGTGCCCCAATATCGCACGTAGGACGTGTGGTGCGCAGGTCTGCGCGCTCAATTTCAGCCAATCGCGGCTACGATCGCGGCGCGTCAGAAGCTCCGCACTTGGCGCAAGCTCGGTTCCGTCCAACACTACACCAGCGGGTTTGTGGCGTTATGCAAGCAAGTAGGTTACATGCACGAGAGCGAGCATATCGACCGCTGCACTGGCGGCCTGAACCATGACATCGCTCAAGAAATTTAGCTGCGCGGCATCATCGACTTTCAGGAGATTCTCGCAATGGCGGAGAAACTCGAATTCTTCCGCCGGCCAAGACCGGGGTCTTACGGAAGCAGCAGTAACTGGGGACATCGGTCTCGTGGGACGAACGAGGGCGCTACGATATTTTCCACGCCGCGAATGCCATTGCCGCCTGTTTCAAAGGTTGCTGCTCCGCGTTCAATCGGTCGGGACACCGATAGGGCGAAAGAGAAACAGGGGGATCTGAGCAGCAGAAACAGACCAAGCAGCAGGGAAACTCTGGGAGTCAGTAGCAAATGGGTCATCTACTGACAGGTCACGCCGCTCGCCCGACCCAACCGACCCTCACCGAGTGATTGTGCCGGTTCACGCAATCGACCACACTCGGCCGAATAAGGAGGGTACCGCGGTAGACAGCCCCATACTGCTTAGTGGGAAGATATGGACAGACTTAGTTAAAATATACGTAGACGGGTTTAGGGTTCCACAGCCTCATCAACACCGCCACGGCACGGAAGCTTGAACTGCCACTGGATAGATGCTTACCTGAGATCGCCGCAAGACTAGTTGACGGCACGCCACTGGTGATACGGGAACGCGTAGACCGAGATCGGATTGGACGCGGGGGTAACATCACGTTCAGCCCGAAAATGCTCGCGACAACCCACGACGGAGCCGACATTTTACTTGGCCATGATTGGTTGCGACGGCACAATCCGCCAATCGACTGGACATAGGTGATTGCACTGTGCGAGTGAATGGTAACAACATCACCTTACCTCGTTGGGGCTCGCCTAAGTCATTGTCGGCGTGTCAACGCGATCACGATGAAACGCGCCGTAGCGGCAGGAGCTGACGTGTATGCGGTTGACATTCGAGAATCTTAAGCAGCAGACCAGTGGAGTGTTTTACAGAAACTGCTTGCCGACGTACCGGATGACTTGGCAGCACTCCTGAGGCAGTAGAGTGGGATATTTCCGGATGACCTGCCGACAGGACTGACATATTAGAGACCGCACGACCATTGCCTAGAGTTAGAACTGGGGACACAGTCAACAACCGAGCTCCTCACCAATGCAAGTGACATCGTTGTGGGAGCGGTATCGTTGCAGGATTTCGGGAACGGCCTCCAGCCAAACGCGCACGAAGCCCGCAAGCTCCACCCGCCCGAACGCAACTACTCGAAACACGACAGCGAGTCGCTTATGATCGTGCACGCGTTCAGGGTTTGGCATTGTTACGTGACTGGCGCTGACGTGACAGTACGAACAGATTATCGATGCCTACAGTACCTTCGCACCCAACCGAATATCAATCCGCGACAGATTTGCTGGTTGGACTATCTGGAGTCCAACTTCCACTACACATTACGTACAAAAAAGGCGCATCCAACATCGCTGACGCACTCACCCGCCCTACTGCCCAACTTCACGCCATCCTACTCGCCCAAAGCAACCCGCTATTAACAGGCTTATTCACCCACGGATACCGTACCGACCCATTTTGCACGACCGCGAATTCACTGCAGTATCTAAAGGAGTCTATCACGTAAAGACAGGCGCCAACCGCATCTGGGTACCCGCGTACTCACTACTGAGGGAGCTGCTACTGCAGGAGGCACACGACGGGATTACCTCGGGACATTTTGGGGTAGAAAAAACGCGACAGCAACTGCAGCGGTACTGCTACTGGCCGGAGGTGTTGACCGACGTGCAGCTGCACGTGGGCTCGTGCCCCACGTGTCAGGTGATGAAGAGCTCGAGGAAGCGAAAGGTGGGTCAGTTGCAGCCAAATCCACCGCCCGAGCGCGCCTGCCAGCAGGTTACCTTGGATTTCGTCACGGGGTTATCTTCAAACCCTGGGGGTAGTGACGCGGTAATGGTCGTCAATGACAGGTTGACGAAGATGGCACACTTCGCTGCGTGCAAGAAGTCGATCCCAGCCGAGGAAACCGCTTGCCTGTTCATCACAGCTGCTGTTCGTCTGCATGGGATACCAGCAGCGCTTATTAGAGACAGAGACACGAAATTCACAAGCAACTTCTAGAAGAACCTTTGGGAGCAGTTCGCGGCCAGGCTACATTTCAGCTCATCGTACCACCCCGAGACTGAAGGTCGAACGGAGCGGACGAAAAAAAAAAAAAAAATGGAGCAGTTGATCCGTGCCACGTGCGACGATCCAACGACTTGGGAGCAGCAGCTATGTCATCGCTAAGTGCAACGCTGACCGCCTTTGCCGACATTAGGTCTTTGACGACTTTCTGCCATCGCCTCCGCCTCCTCCCGACTTCACAGACTGCTCTGTCTGACGTCCCTGATTCGTTGGTGCAACGTAGTTGTGCCTGTGGAAGGAGCTACGTGGGTCGCTCAAATTCCAGCATAAACTTGCCCTGGATGACGTGGCTCGAGCGTTCCGCGCATGTCAGCCAAACACATAATCCATCTACAGTTCGGCTCGTCGTATGACATGTAAACCAACAGACGAACAAATGATATAACCAAACCACGGAGCTGCTTGTTCGCCTCATGTGTGATGACATCGCAACATGGGTGGAGCCTGGGCGGTGAAATAAGCTAACAACAGCGCTACTAGAAACGCTGATACATGCATTGCAGATCCGCAGCTACAACCAAACATAAATATACATGACGTAGTATTATTCAATCACATAGGCTATGGGCTCGAATGGAATGTACAATGGGTTTGGGATGAGTCTTTGCCCATTTTATAGTATTTTTGCAGGAGACTTTATAGACGACTTGAATTTATGTATTAACACCCGTGCACGTTGAAGGTGTTAGTAACAGGTACAGATCTGTTGATTCAAACTTTCCCAACTTCGAAGGAGACATCAGAGCAAGTTTGGTCTTCCACCCGTCACTAGTCATTTTCCCATCCCAGGGTGACCTCTACCCGACAAGCGCGCCTTAGCTACAAGTTCCCATTAGCGCATTTTAATCTCAGAACTTCTCGACAGATCATCAGTATCAAAGCGCTCTCCACATTCCCATAATGGCTTTCGCTTATAGTCACGCGTTCTCCTCAAATTCGACCTATAGGCCCCACTTCCTCTCTTTGTTTAAGACAGCGTTCTCACGTCGTTCACTTCGTCCTCTCTCGTCTCACGCACCCCACATGATAGATTGCCATAGCCACCACTGTCCTCTGTAGCGTTTGCGGAATAAGCTGTCCCAATGCCCATGTCTTGGGCAGGCATCGTGCTGGAAACTCGCCGTGCGCACCATGGCGGCGATCCCGTCTTGGTGAGCCCGAACAGAGTGGTGGTGGCGTTGTTTTCGTCGTTCCCGCGTCGCCTGGCAGATACCGCCCTCGTCACCGACAGCGCACTCAAAGTGATGATGTTGTTGATCCTATCTCCCAAAATTCCACAGTCCTGTGGACTGGGCTTTGGGATGAAGTCCACAGGACAGAGCCAAAATTCCCGAAATGACATCCCTTCCCACCGACGAGGTACCTGAAGGACGCACTCCTGAGCCGGTCGAATCATCTCCTGCCTGTTCTTGCCCAAGTGAGGAGGGACCGCGTGTGACACCGCCACCACGCCCTGAGGAGTGCGTTTCCGAAAGTCCCACCAGTTCGCCAGGAGTCAAGGTGACGCCAGCACTCGTGAAGTTGCTACGATTCCTCGATGAAGCGAATGGCGGGGCTGCTCTCTCCAAGATGGACCGGAATAAGCTGGTTCAACTCCTCGTGGTGCCAAAGCTTGCAAAGCAACTGGTGGATGCAAATATTGCAAACTCCAGCGACCTTGAGAGGCTTCAGCTGGAGTATCTGGCAAGCACCGGACGTGGCTTCATCACATCGACATTCATTGTGGAAGGCTACCCACCCCAGGTCATGCTTCACCGAGATCCACTTCGGGTGAGTTCCCTCACACTTGCGTCGCCCATATGAGTACCTTGCATAAGCTTCCGACTTGTTTGACTTATTTGTGTCTTGCATACCTCCCAGCCATGCATCCATCTCACCTCAGCCTACCATACCTCCCAGCCATGCATCCATCTCACCTCAGCCTACCATACCCCCCAGCCATGCATCCATCTCACCCCAGCCTACCATACCTCCTAGCCATGCATCCATCTCACCTCAGCCTACCATACCTCCCAGTCATTCTTCCCCTTCTTCATTGTTTTGGTATTCTATTTTGAGTACAAGAACTGGCTGGGATGTGGTCCGCCAAGCAGAATGCCGCCGGGTTTCGTTTTGGGCCACGTATGGAACGAGACTCCGACAGTAGGCAACGTGCATATACCACTGCCGAATCTGGCACGTGGTGGCAGGCTGCTCAGGTGTTTGAAACACTTACCGTTGGCCTTTGGTATAGTTTGTTCTACTGTCCACCCATTGTCTAAGGTCGTTATTCTTTCACAACGCACCATTCTTGTCGTCTTCTTCTTGTACCTCGTGCGTTGAGTCCAGACCCGTCATTGTTCATGGCGAAGCCCATCATCCTACCTCATTTCTACTCTCCCCCCCAGAGGCGGCGCTTGGACGCGATGCAGTGATTGCTGCGCTCATCTTCTACAGTGATGTCACGCACCTCAGCAACAATGGACGGAAGAAAGCCCACCTAGTGATGATGACTCTTGGGAACATTCCATTTCCCAAACGGTGGGGCAGGGCAGGCCATACCCTACTGGCTATACTTCCTATTCATCCCAAATCATGCCGTCAGCTCTGAAAGTCAAGCTTTTCAACGCTTGTGTGGCCAAGTTGATGGAGCCTCTCCTACGTGTGAAAGACAGGTTAGCTCTCTCATAAGTGCAATCCGGTACTAACTATCATGCCACTTGGTCACCTTGTTCTGGTACAAACCACATTCATATGCCTTGGTCGTCCTCTGACTTTCTCTTCTCGGTTTACTAATCCAATCTTCCATGCAGCGGTGTACTCCTTAAGGATGCCAATGGGATTGAACGCTTGGTGATCCCTCTCCTGTATGGCTGGCCATGCGGTTATCCCGAATCGGGCAAAGTGACGGGCACTATGTTTGGTCAGGGGTGCCTGAAGCCCTGCAGCATCTGCTATGTTGACAGGGTAAGATTACAATATCCGCACACCAATTTCCTGAATGGCAACTGACTCACCAGCAACGTGTCTTTTTTTCTTTTCTTTTAATGTGCTACATGGCCCATGGCAGATCACTACCCCCTCTGGCCTTTGTGTGCTTCATAAAGCCTTTCTTCAGAATGTTTGTGTCCTGTGCCACAATAATGACCTTTTACCTTTCCTTTCCCGCCGTTTGTTTCCACTCGATTAGGAGAATCTGTCATCCGTTCAAAAAGAAAACACCCCCCGCACTCCGGAGCAACAACAGTGGGCTGATGCACCTTCCCTTGACAACCTGCTTGGCGCCTACTCAACCTTCGATGTTGAGGTAATGCATCGGTTTCTATACTATACTATCCGTCCCTCTTCCCCCGTGTCCACCCCCTCCTTTCACCCCCACATGTGCCCATGCTATCGCCCTTCAACTTATAGCCCCATCCGAGCCATCTTCAACTTATCACTCTCTCCCATGCTGCCCCTACATCTACGTACCCCCTCCCACGAATCATGTCTCCCTGCCCCCCACCCTGCTCCCTCTCCCCCTCCTCCTTCCACCACCCCAAGAGCCCATGATATCGCCATTCTCTGTTGATTGCCCCATCAGAGCCATCTATCGCTTCCCGTTCGGCCTGCACATCCCACTCCACCCCCCCCACGCTCCCCTCACACCCCACTTACCCACCAATACACTCCCTAAGGCATCATGAGGATCTAACCATGTGTTGGCGCACCAGTGTTGTCTCACCTATACCCCTGTGTTTCATCCATCCCGATCGCGTGGCAGTGTGCACTTTGGCAATGGGCCGTTGCGGGTCATCCATGGGCGAACCCCTTTCTGGCGGTCATGCCAGATATCATGCACATGGCTGATCTCGGGATACTAGACCATATCATTCGCTGCATTCGTAAAGATGCACCAAAGTCCCTGAAGAAGTTTGACAGGTACGCAGTGCTGTTTTTGCCGCACAGATGCTTTATTGTGTTTTACGGGCTGAGTCTATGTTTGCAATCCCGTCCTCCCTTCCCCCCCCTGCCCCTCCCTTGCCCTCCCTTCCCCTCCCTTCCCCCCCACCCTTCCCCTCTGCTCACCGCCTACTTGGCATGGATGGGAGGCTGAAACGCATCCGGAACAACACACGCATATCGTCCATGCGATTTCCAGAGACAGAATATTTTGAGAGCGGCGCTTGCGTTGCAGCCTATGAACACCGAGCAGTCATGCAGGTATGGAGAGTATGAGCCTTATATGGCTCTCGGCCCTGCTTGACAGAGTGACCCCTCACATAGTGTTTAATTAACCATGCATGTTTACCCCTCATCTAAGTTGAACAACATGCTTGTACACTCACTTTGTCGGTACGTACCTTCCCCTATGTTTTCTTAAGGCCATACTCTAACTCCCTTGTTCCAGGCTTGCATGTCGAGCACATGCAGGTGCCTCTCTGCCTTATCCCCATTTCATGCTAGCCTCGTCCATTCACGTTGATTTTCTAGCTGACATGTCCCTTTCCCTCCGTTTCCTGCATGCCATGTCATCCAGTCTCTCTAGTTCCTGTCCCATTTCTGTCTTCCATATTCCTTACCTCCACGTGCATGACTTTAGGTTTTCACCCTAAACACATGACCCCTCTTACCTGTGTTACCATCCTTGCCACATCCTGCTATCTGATTTCTGTCTTGACCTCGGTTTCCTGCTGCCACGTCCCTTCCGCGTGTCTAGTTATCGGTTATATCTCATCACCCTACTTACATGCCTGTATACGCTACCCCTCAATCATTATGTTGTTCGTCATGCCCCCACTACCCACATTTCCCACTGCCACCATGCCCTGTTCCGTTTCTTCCTTGCCCTGAACTCTCCCCAATATAGCATGTCTGAATTGTCCCTTGAGCCCCTGATATCATCCAGAGTGTTTACTCTTGCTACGTGCATGTTCCCAAGCCCCCCATTACCTTGCTCCCACTAGTGTTACCCTCCTCCCTTGTACAAGAACTTTCCAACAACATATCCATTGCCGCCCTTGTATGCTTGTCCAACACCCTTAACGCATCGTCCCAGGTTCTTATCTTCATAGTGGCCGATGTTCTCGATGCTTCATAGTTAAAGGCGATAAGGGCATACCTTGACTGGTACATGTGTTGCAACAGCGACCTCCACACCGAGGAAAGCCTCAGAGAGCTGAACAGGAAGTCAGACAGGTTCGTAACCTCATTTGTACTCATATTGCTGTATGTACAACGTTCCAGATGACTTGCCCTACAGTGTGTAGACTAATGCACGTGAATGACTCTTCCACTCTGTCCATACCACCCCAACCGAAGCAGACTTGTGAAGCTTCTGATTGAAGCGTTTCCACAGCAGGCCTCTAGTTGGAACCTCATCAAAACCCACCTAATGACACATTTTGTGCCTGCCATTCGAAGAGCGGGGAATGTGCAAGAGTACAGCACCAACCTCTTTGAACACTTGCATGGTACACTGCTGAAGCAAATCTACCACCGCTCGAACAAGAGGAATGTGGACGTGCAAATCATGAAGCACCACGAGCGGCGACTCAATGTGTGGGATCAAGAAGAGTCCGTCAACGGCCGAGAGACAGCAATGCAAAAGGTAAAGACTAGGTTGTTCGTACAATGACGTCCGTAGAAGCACAGCAAAAGTGAACACTTCTTGGAGTCCTCCTTGTGCTTGCAGGCCCTTGAAGAGGGCATCCGAGTGATGACCAAGGGTTCACACTTCTTCCCAGTGGATCCAGCAGAGGCAACAGGGACAACCAACAAGTTTGTGAAGCTGTGGAGCGAGCAGTACCCTGAGGCTCATGCTGCATTCAAAGCAGCCCTGGCTCGCCACAATCTGGCACCTTCCAAAGTTCGGGTAAGTGTCCTGTTCTGTCATACCACTAACCCTATTTCCTCAGCACTCACTGCCCTGTGAATGCCTCTGCCTTGCTTACCTCCCTGCCCTGTGAATGCCTCTGCCTTGCTTACCTCCCTCCCTTGTGAATGCCTCTGCCTTGCTTACCTCTCTGCCCTGTGAATGCCTCTGCCTTGCTTACCTCCCTGCCCTGTGAGTGCCTCTGCCTTGCTTACCTCCCTGCCCTGTGAATGCCTCTGCCTTGCTTACCTCCCTGCCCTGTGAATGCCTCTGCCTTGCTTACCTCCCTGCCCTGTGAATGCCTCTGCCTTGCTTACCTCCCTGCCCTGTGAGTGCCTCTGCCTTGCTTACCTCCCTGCCCTGTGAATGCCTCTGCCTTGCTTACCTCCCTGCCCTGTGAGTGCCTCTGCCTTGCTTACCTCCCTGCCCTGTGAATGCCTCTGCCTTGCTTACCTCCCTGCCCTGTGAATGCCTCTGCCTTGCTTACCTCCCTGCCCTGTGAATGCCTCTGCCTTGCTTACCTCCCTCCCTTGTGAATGCCTCTGCCTTGCTTACCCCCCTCCCCTGTGAATGCCTCTGCCTTGCTTACCTCCCTGCCCTGTGAATGCCTCTGCCTTGCTTACCTCCCTGCCCTGTGAATGCCCCTGCCTTGCTTACCTCCCTGCCCTGTGAATGCCTCTGCCTTGCTTACCTCCCTGCTGTGAGGATCTGGTTCAGGAAAGATGAAATTATTCAATAATGCACCTGGGTACAAGGCGAGGCTATATATAGGCTCGACACAAAGGCAGTAACCCTGGTGTTACTAGAAGGTTCCGCGGGTCGCGAAGCGTCCCGAACGGGTCCTTCCCGAATTCGGTAGAAGGCAATTCGGTGGCAACCAAAAAGCCTAGAATTCGGTGCACTCAACCTAGTTCGGTGCCTATAACTATAATAAATATAGTAAAGCAACGAACCTAGGAAATCTAGCAAAAGCAAGCAAAATAAAGCAAAGCTAAGCTAGATAATGTCAGAAATAACTGAGCAGGAATGAATGAACTAGAACAGAGTTTGGTACAAGTAGTAAACCCTAACTTTGTGTACCCCCTAAGGTGTAACCCACTACAGCCTAGACAATATAAACATGCAATGTTTGACACACCCCCATAGGCGCAGTGGGAGACAACCACAGGGTCACAAGACCAGTCAAAGCAAAGTAAAGCAAGCTCAGGGTGGATCTCAAGGATTCCACACAAATTCCGAGCACAAGCAAGTGGTCTCAAGACCAGTTCACATGCAGGTTTATAACAAAGCAAGAGATACAGTGATCACAACCTAGCAAAAGTAAACAAGTAGGCATATATATATAGTGATCACAGTACAAGCAAGGTCAAGAGGTAAGCAAGTGAGGCCCAGTAGGTACAAGGCCTAGTAGAGTGCAAAAGCGCTGATGGTCACAAGGCTGAAGCGCCTTGGTGAACACATCAGCAGTGTTGGCCTCCGTGGCCACGTAACGCAGACAAAGCTGACCACGCTGCTGCAGCTCTCGAGCAAGGAAGTACCGCAGAGCGATGTGCTTCGTTCTGTGCTCCAGTCTGTGCTCCTCACACAAGGCAATGGCAGCCTTGTTGTCAACGTACAGCACTGGAGGAGAACGAGGCCGCTCTCCGAGGTCGGTCAGCAGGTAGGTCAGCCAGCGTAGCTCCTGAGCAGCCATGGCTGTGGCGTAGATCTCAGCCTCACAACTGGAGCTGAGAACAGAAGAAGAGCGAGTAGAACGCCAAGAAACTGAGCCAGAGCCAAGGCTGAAGGTGTAACCCTGGGACGACCGCTGAGTAGCCTGGTCGTCTGCCCAAGAAGCGTCTGAGTGCCCTGTGAGAACAACCCGGTCTCGCCCTCCAAGCACAAGCCCCATGCCCGACGTACTGCACAAGTAGCGCAACACCCTCTTAGCAGCATCCATGTGCTCCTTCCGGTGACGGCCAGGAGCGACATAGCGTGCTAGGATGCTAAGAGGGTATGCAAGGTCAGGTCGAGTGCAGGTCATCAGGTACATGAGGCAGCCCACAAGCTCTGGATACGGGCCACTCGGCTCTACGGACTCATCCGAAGGCAGAGCTGAGAGCGAGTGACCGGTAGGCAGAGGAGTGGACTGAGGCGAGGAGTACGTGAAGCGGAAGCGCTGGAGAACCTGCTGCACCATGTGTGACTGAGTCAGGGTGATGGTGCGCCGCGCTCTGTCCCGGGTGATCCGCAAGCCAAGATAGCTCGTCAGCTCACCCAGGTCTGTGCACGTGTGTCTCCTCTGCAGCTCCGACTTCACGTGAGCGAGTGCCGCGGTGTCAGCAGTGGCAAAGACCAAGTCGTCGACGTACACGAGGATGTAGAACGGCGGCAGCGAGGTGTCGGTGCGTAGAAACAGCGACGGGTCAGCAGTAGAGGGAGCGAACCCAAGAGCCGCAAGTGTCGTCCTCAGTGTGTCGTGCCACTCACGTGGCGCCTGGCGGAGACCGTAGACCGGCCGCTGAAGCCTCCACTGGGTGCCAGGAGGAAATGACCCAGTGAAGCCAGGGGGGCGGCGCAGCCAGATCTCCTCGTGCAGGCTGCCCTGCAAGAAAGCAGTGCTGAAGTCAAGAGAGTGAAGCTCGTAGTCGCGGTGAGCGGCTATGTGTAGCAGCACCCGAAGAGTAGTCATCTTCGGGGTGGGGGAGAAGGTCTGAAAGAAGTCTACTCCCTCTCGCTGACTGAAGCCTCGAGCCACGTAGCGCGCCTTGAAGACAGGTGGAGAACCCGGCGGCCGCTTCACCCTGAAAATCCACATGCCACTGACGATGTTCGCCCCAGGAGGGGGAACCTCGTCTACGTAGGTGCCTGTGGACTTCCAGGAGGCCATCTCTGCGTCCATGGCTGTCTGCCACTGAGAGGAGTAGGGACCCGCTATCGCCTCAGCGTAAGAGCGTGGGGTCGGGATGTCTGGTGCATCCGGGTCTCCCTCAGGGGCAACTAGCAAGGACACGAGACGGGGCAAAGCAGCAGCAAGGCAGTGGAACTCCTCCTGTCTGTCCTCAAGGACGTCCGTGCCGAGGGCACACTCACCCCCGACGGACGGAGGACAGGCAGACGCAGACTCAGACCTAGCGACAAGGCTGGCAGCGTAGTCTAGGCGACAGCGAGCAGCAAAGTCAACCAACTCAGCGACCAGAGCAGACGCAGCAGAGGACTCAAAGGTCGGGTCAGTGACAACTGTAGCGAGGAGACGCGTAACAGTGGGACTGGCAGCACGACGGGAGTCAGACTCCGGGTCAGGAAGAGTAGGAAGAGAGGACGCAGGAGGAGACGGCAGCGGGACACGCTGCGGAGCAGTGGAGGGACGCAGAGTCATGTAGTGAGTGCCAGGGACAGGAGGAGGACGCTCACGTGGGACACGACGACCAGTGCGAGCAGTACGAACAGGCGACGCAGGACGAGACTCAGGCTCACGACGCTCTGTAAGACCTCCTGTGGGACCAGCGTAAGGGGAGGGAGCAGGGAGAGGCGAGACAGGCGGTAACTGTGACTGCGGCTGGACAGGCAGAGGACACTCGACGGAGGAAGGAGGACAAGGAGGAGGAGCCTGACCAAGAACCTGCTGAAGGAGCGGTACGAAGTACGGTCGCGGCCGCGCAGCGTCTCCAGAAGCAGCAGGGACACCAGTGGCAGCCCCAACGCCCGAGTCCTCAGCACCAGCAGCAGCTCCAACGCCCGAGTCCTCAGCACCAGCAGCAGCACCACCGGTCGGGTCCTCAGCACCAGTAGCAGCTCCAACGCCCGGGTCCTCAGCACCAGCAGCAGGGGCACTGGTCAGGTCCTCAGCACCAGCAGCAGCGCCACCGGTCGGGTCCTCAGCACCAGCAGCAGCTCCAACGCCCGGGTCCTCAGCACCAGCAGCAGCTCCAGTATCCGGGTCCTCAGCACCAGCAACAGCACCACCGCTCGGGTCCGCAGCACCAGGAGCACCACTACGAAGACTGCAGCGCCGCGTGTACCACTCGCGGATCACCTGAATGGGGGGGAGCTCCTGGGTAGGAGGGGAAGTACCGGGACGAGCTCCAGAAGCACCTCTCCGGAGGCGGCAGTACTCGAGGTACCTCTCCTGCAGCTGCTGGGAGGAGAGGGCTCCTCCAGATGGAGTACCCCCAGACTCAGCACCCCCAGACTCAGCACGTCCAAACTCAGCACCACCAGGCTCCGCACCTCCAGGCTCCGCACCTCCAGGCTCAGCACCCCCAGGCTCCGCACCTCCAGGCTCAGCACCCCCAGGCTCCGCACCTCCAGGCTCAGCACCCCCAGGCTCCGCACCTCCAGGCTCAGCACCCCCAGGCTCCGCACCCTCAGACGCAGCACTCCCAGGCTCAGCACCCCCAGACGCAGGACGCGAGTCAACAGCTACCTCGACAGGCTCACTCGGGTCTACCTGGGACACACCTGAGGGAGCGGCACCCTGAGGGGGGAGGGGGTCTGGTACCTCAGCACCTGGAGCGAGGAAGAGAGGCGGGGGGGGGAGCGGGGCAGTGCGGTAGGGGAAGAGGCGGTAGAAGGGGACGGACTCGTCAAAAGTGACGTCCTGAGAGGCCAGAACCCGGCGCGAGGTGACGTGGTAAAACTGCCATCCAGGCGCGTCGGGAACAAAGCCAAGAAAGACACAGGGAACAGCGCGACGCGAGAGCTTGTCCGCGGACGTGTCGCGGACAAAAGCTCGAGATCCCCAGACCCGGAAACGCGACGCATCGCCAACCTCTCCCGTCCACCGTAGAGTCGGGGAAGTCTCCGGCAAGGAGACACGGGGCCAGAGGTTGAGCTGATGCGCTGCGTACCGGACTGCAAACGGCCACAGAAAGTGGGGAGCAGCCGCATGGGTCAGGGAGGTACGAGCGACCTCCATGACTAAGCCAATGCGGCGCTCAGCAACCCCATTCTGCTGTGGAGAGGCCGGAAGCGTGTACGACTGCTCAATGCCGTGCTCAGCACAGTAGGCTGCCAAGAGGTCGGAGGCGAACTCACCACCCCTGTCAGAGTGCAAGCGCAGGACAGGAAAGTCCGAGTGAAAGCGCTCGCCTAGCTGGAGACGGGCTCGGCTGATCCAGGGGATCAAAACACCAGGGACGTCACCCTTGGCGCGCAAGGGGAAGACCGTGGTGTAGCGCGAGTAGTCGTCAACAACTATCAGGAAGTACCTCTCCTGACCCTGACCACGGACGCGGGCTGGGCCCCACACGTCCATGTGGAGCGTCTGCAGGGGAGCGGTCGTCGGGGGAAAGGAGGAGGAGTGAGGAGCGGCGCGCTGCCGCCCCTCGACACAGGGAATGCAGTCAGGAGCAGGGGAGTCAGGAAGGGGAGGGAGCACCCTGGGAAGACCAGCAACAAGGTCCCGTTTGTGCATGGCCCGCAGGCGCTGCACAGACGGGTGACCAAGGCGGTGGTGCCAGAGGACGGTGTCGTTCGCCAGAGAGCGACACGAGCAGGGGGCGGACAGCTGACCTGACGCTGACGCAGACGCAGCTACCTGAGGGGACTCAGTGGTCAGTGTGTACAGGTCAGACCCCGGCTCTCGAGTGAAAGTAGCCAGGTGGCGGCCCGTCCGAGCACACGTGCAGTGAGTCACACGCTCGTAGGCAGGGGTGAACTGGTGAACACCCGAGTCCTGGAGCGCACTACCTGCCACCAAGTTCGTGGAGAACGAGGGGAGGTAGAGACCTGAGAGCTTGCCGGACGGAACCGCTGGACACGGAAGGGTGGTGGAGGAGGTCGCAAGGACCGGACCCCCAGAGGGGTCAGCAAGAGAGACAGCAACCGGCCGAGCTAGAGGCTCAAGGACAGTGCGGTCACGAAAGAAAGAGCGAGAAGCACCTGAGTCAAGTGTGAAGGTGTGCAGTGTTGCAGTCGACTCAGTACCAGGGGGCACAGACGCAGAAGCACCTAGAGCAGCAGCTGCAGTAGTACCTGTGGAAGCAGACACACTAGCACCTAGAGCAGCAGCAGGGCTGGCCTGAATGCCCGGGTCGGGCGGAACACGCAAGTACTGAGCACCCTCTCCACTAATAGACATCGCATACATGGCAGTGAGAATAGCATCAAAGTCAAGTGCCCAAATATCAACACCCTTCCTGAGCAGATCAGCCCAGCGCGGCAGCTCACCCCCACCAGGAAACTGAGTGCGCCACGCATCGTTGAGGCGGGCGAAGCAGCGCTCCGTCTGGTGCGGCCCCCCACACGTCTGGCCAGTGCGGTCACCTGTACGAATAACGTACTGGCAGGTGACGCTGCGCCGCGCATACCACTCACGGGCGGCCTGAAGGGTCGGGGCAGGCTGCTGACTCTGACCGCCCGCCGGGCCTCCACGACCACCACCCCCTCCGCCTCCGCCCCGGCCACCTCCACCCCTGCCGCTGCCACGACCACCTCCGCCTCCGCTGCCACCTCCGCCCCTGTCACCACTCCCAACACCGCTGTCACCTCCACCACCGCCGCCACTAGCCTCTCCAGTCGCACCTCCACCGCCACCACCTCCACCCCCGCCTCCTCCGCCACCACCCCCACTCCTGCCACTCCTGCCCCTGCGTCGTCCGCCTGAAGCAGACGCAGCCCCGACCTTCTCAGCACCAAGGAGGTCGACAGCAGCAGCAGAGGCGACAGAGGGGAGGAGGGGGGAAGGGGAGCACCCCTCGAAGAAGGGGCCGCGGGGGTCGCCACGAGAGGTGCCTACAGCGACGATACTAGTCTCGGCTGCAAGCAGTTCCTTCTCGAGGAGGGCTATGGTGAGCTCAGTGGGGGAGCGAGAGAGGAACTGGTCCCTGACAGGGCGCAGAGAGTCAGGGAGGCGGGTGACAACGTGGTAGAGAGTGATCCAGAGCGGGGGGGGGTTGCTAGCGAGGAACTCATCAGGCATGGCAGCGCGAAAGCGAGCCTCACTAGTCTTAAGGTGGGTGATGAGGTCTGCGACAGTGTGAAAAGAGGCTAGGTCGGGGAACAGGTAGGGGAGAGTGAGGCGGCCTAGTGTGGCAGAAGCGGGTGAGGAGTAGCGGGCCACTACAGCTGTGTAGAGGTCCTTAGCAGTCTTGCACTGGCCGAAGTGCTCGCGCTCATCTAGCGGCAGGGAGTTGCGAATAGCAAAGCGAGCGTGCGCGTCACGGGTCTGCCACTGTGAGCGCTCAGTTGGGGGGGCAGTAGCGAGTGGGGCGGTCGCATGGCCGAGAGCGTGGTCGTACAGTGTAATATCTTCCTTGGCAGTGAGCTGTAGGAAAAGGTGCAGATCATCTAGCCAGGTTTCGAATTTGACCGGACGGCCCTCGGCGTCGAAAGCTAGAACAGGAGGACTAGCCATAGCGACAGCGGCAGTAGTAGAAGCAGTAAAGTCACTGAACAGGCGTGCGCAGGGTCAGCAGGGCCGGTGGGGCCTACGGACTGTAGTGGCGCACAAGCAGCAGTAGCAGGAAGTGTAGTAGTAGGATCTGCAGTGGTGCACAGGCGCAGCAGGCGGCAGCGAGAGCCGGCGCAGCAGGGGCGGGCTCAGCAGCGGTGATACGCGGGCGGCAGCGGGCGCAGCAGCGGCGGTGCGCGGGCGGCGGCGGGCTCAGCAGCGGCGGTGCGCGGGCGGCGGCGGGCTCAGCAGCGGCGGTGCGCGGGCGGCTGCGGGCTCAGCAGCGGCGGGCCGGGAGCAGTGCGGGCAGCGTGCGGGCCGGCGGCGGTCAGCGCACGAGCCGCGCAGGCTCAGCGCGGGCTGCGCGGGCTGCTCGCGGGCTGCGTAAGCGGGTCGCGGGCGGCTCGCGGGGGTTCGCGGGCAGGTCGCGGGCTGCTCGCGGGCAGTTCGCGGGCTGTGCGCGGGCTGCGCGGGCTGGTCGCGGGCTGCGCAGGCGGGTCGCGGGCTGTGCGCGGGCGGTTCGCGGGCTGTGAGCGCGGCGCGCTGTGCGGTTCGCGGGCGGCGTGACGGGGCCGATCGGGGCGCTAAGGGGCGACGCGACGGGGGCCGTGAGAGGCCGCTAAAAAAAAAATTTCGACGGGGCCGCAGGGCCGCTAGATCGTGCTAGATCGACGGGGCCAGCGGGGCCGGAAACAAGCGAAGGTAAGCAGGTAGGTAAGTCGGTGGGCCCTAAGAACAGTCCTAGCGAAGGACCTGCTCTGATACCATGTCAGAAATAACTGAGCAGGAATGAATGAACTAGAACAGAGTTTGGTACAAGTAGTAAACCCTAACTTTGTGTACCCCCTAAGGTGTAACCCACTACAGCCTAGACAATATAAACATGCAATGTTTGACAGATAATGCATAATAAAGCATAATCAAGCTAGTAAATCATAGCAAAGCCGTCGTACTCTCACACGTCCCCCCCTTAAAGCTGGGTGGCGTGAGATACATCCTGCTTGACAAGATAATCCTTGAGAGCATGGCGTGCGTTGCCCATATCAGCTTCTGCAACCCAACTGTCGTCCGACGGGTTATACCCCTTCCAGCGTATCAGGAACTCGAGCGTGTTGCCGCGTCTGCGTCGATGAGCGAGAACTCGTTCCACCTCGTACTCTGGTTCATCCTGTACGAGAACAGGTGGTGGTGGCAATAGCTGTCGTCCCGTAAACTGTTGGTTGGGGTCCTTGTAGGGCTTCAGCAGCTGAACATGGAAAGCATTGTGAAGCTTCCACGTAGAAGGTAAGCGCAAGCGGAATGTAACTGGTGTCACCATCGCCTCAACGCGAAAGGGACCACAGAAGCGAGGCCGGAGCTTGGACGGAATGTGAGACAAGTCCAAGTTGCGTGTGTCAAGAAGCACCTAATCTCCGACTGCTACTGAGTGATCTCGTCGCTGTCGATCGGCATACTGCTTCTGGGAGTTCTGCATCCTGGTGAGACGTCGCTGAGTCTTTTCCCATAGCTGCTGCATGGTGGTGACGAAGTCGTGTGCGGCTTGGATGTGTGCCGGTGTGGTTGGCTGCTGTGGTGTAAGTGGTTCCCGTCCGTAACACAGGAAGAAAGGAGATTTCCCTGTGGCCGCATGTGAAGCGTTGTTGTAAGCGAACTCAAGCGTCGGTAACTGTAGATCCCAGTGGCTGATGTCGTCCTTGCAAGCTGTGCGCAGTAACTGTTCAACCACCTGATTGAGTCGCTCAGTCTGTCCGTCAGTCTGGGGGTGGTATGCTGAAGACATCGCAAGCTTTGTCCCCAACAATCCCATGAGTTCCCTCCAGAACTTACTAGTGAATTTTGGGTCTCTGTCTGAGATGAGTGTAGCGGGGATGCCGTGGATGGTGATGATGCAGTCGAAGAAGAGGCGAGCAGTTGCTTCAGCTGTAGCCGTGGCGTTGGTCGGAATGAAGTGTCCCATTTTGGAGAACTTGTCGATCACCACGAGTATAGCGTCATGCCCTCGTGAGGTCGAAGGAAGCCCAGTGATGAAGTCTAGGCTGACAACTTGCCATGGCTGCTCCGGTACGGGTAGAGGCTGAAGTAATCCTGCTTTTTTCTGCTTGCTACTCTTCATCCACTGGCACGTGTCGCATGAGGTGACGAACTGCTGCACGTCTGCTGCCATCCGGGGCCAGTAGTAATACTTCGCTATTCCCGCTAACGTCTTGTTGCTCCCGAAATGTCCCGCGTATGCCACGTCGTGGAACTCCTCCAGTAAGATCTGTCGGAGCGGGGCATAGTTCGGTACCCAAATCTTTCCCGATCCCTTTCTTACAGCTAAGTCATTCTCCCACTGTAACAGCTTCTGTTTCTGTGCTGTAGCGATCTCTGCGTCTACGGAGTACCCATGTTGGAATAGACCCTTGAGTAGAGGGTTCATCCCGTCGAGCTGGATGCCTGCTACATGTCCGGGGCGGCTCAACGCATCAGCTTTGTTGTGGAGCCCGGGCTTGTAGACGATGTCGTAGTGGAAGTGGGTTTCCAGGAAGTCCACCCACCGCACCTGTCGTCGTGAGAGTGTCGGCTGCGACTTCAGGTATTTGAGGCTGCAGTGGTCAGTGGAAACTGTAGTCTTGGCTCCCTCTAGGTAACACCTCCACGCCTTGAAGGCTGTGACTATTGCTAAGGCTTCCTTGTCATGGATGGGGTAATTCAGTTCTGCTCCGTGTAGCTTCTTACTGAGGTAGGCGATGGGTTGCAAACCGCGTCCGTGATCCTGCATCAGTACTGCTCCGACTGCTTGGTCACTAGCGTCTGCTTCCACCACGTAGTCTCTGTCTGGATCCGGTAGGATGAGTACTGGCGCTGTAGTCAGTACTTTCTGTAGCTGCTCCATGGCTTGCTGTTGAGGAGTATCCCATTTATAGGGCGTATCCTTTTTCAGTAGGTTGGTCAGTGGCGCTGCTATCTTAGCGTACTGCGGCACGAACCTGTTGTAGTAGTTGGCGAAGCCTAGGAACTGCTGCAACTCCTTCACGTTCTCAGGAACTTTCCACTTCTTGACGGCTTCGATCTTCCGCGGGTCTACGTGTACGCCCTCGGCACTCACCATGTGCCCGAAAAACTGCACCTTCTTCAGGGCGAAGTCGCTTTTCGACAAGCTCACGTAGAACTTGTTCTTCCGCAGGATCTCGAAGACTTTCCGCAGATGCTCCACGTGCTCCTTCATGTTCTTAGAGTAGATGAGTATGTCGTCCAGGTACACCACCACGCATTCGTCCAGCAGGGGCCGTAAGATATGATTCATCTCCGCCTGGAACGTCGCTGGTGCGTTGCAGAGCCCGAACGGCATCACTAAGTACTCGTAGGAGCCGTATCTGGTACGGAACGCCGTCTTGTGGATCGAGTTGTCTGCCATTTTGATCTGCCAGTAACCCGACCGTAGGTCCAGCTTCGAAAACACCGTCGCACCACGCAGTTGGTCTAGAAGATCGTCTATGCGCGGTATGGGGTATTTGTTCTTGACTGTCTGTTTGTTCAGTGCCCGGTAGTCGATGCACATCCGTAAACTACCGTCTGGCTTTGGAGTGAAGAGAACCGGTGCGCCGTAGGGAGAGGTGGATGGGCGAATCAGTTGTCTGTCCAGTAGATACTCAATCTGTTTCTTCATGTCTGTCAGTTCGGTCGGACTAAGGCGGTATGGTGCACGTGAGACGGGTTTTGCACCTGGTTCCTCCACGATCTCGTGCTCGTGGGTGCGCGCTGGAGGTACTCCTGCAGGTAGGTCGTCTGGCATGATGTCTTTGTACTGCTCCAACACCTCCTTTACTGCTGCCATAACCAGTGCTAAGTAACCCGTGTTGCTCTCGTTCACCGTCCGTTCGAACCGCGCCAGTGTCGTTTCAGGAACATCCCCTGTATCCGTCCAGCTTCACGGCTCCACACGTTTCCCGTTGTTGTAGATACACGCCTTCCGGTTGACCCAGTCTATCTCGGGGTTGAACCGCTTCAGAAAATCACGCCCCAAGATGAAATCTAACCCTTTGATGTTCGTGATCGGCAACGTCGGCTTCCACCTCAACGCCCCTATCTGCAGCTGCAGTGTTGACTCGCCGTGGATGGGAAGCTTCGTGCCGTCCACCATCATTGCTGAAAACTGGGTCTCCTCCGATGACTCTCCAATTTTCTCCAACGTCCCGCGGTCGCACACCGAGTGGGACGCACCACTGTCCGCCAGTGCCTGGAGGTGTCGCTCATTGCAGATCACCTCGAGTACTAGTGGCTGCTGCCGCTCCGAGTAGCTGTAGATGGTGTTGCTTACAGGATCATAAGGTAGATCAAATGTATCGTCCCTTGGTCCTGCGCTCGAAGCTGCTGACTCAGTTTCCAACTTAGCAGGGTTAGAAGGATTTATCCGAGGCCGATTCAGCTTCTCTAGGGCCTGGAACCTTCCCCTAAGCCTTTGCAGCTGTGTAGGCTCCTGTGGGGAACGGCCGGGAGCCTTTGAACAGGGCTGCTGGGAGAGAATATTAACTCCTCGGAACGCTCGACCCTTATTAGCGCTCCGGAGTAGGGTCCCCATATTACCCGGTACCGGTTTAATTTCTGACTCTCCCTTAAAATAGGCTTGAAAACCACGAGAAGTAATATTCTTACTTGTCGGGGTGTACGGCTGGAGTTTCCCAGTCGGTGCAGGGTCTTGTTTCGCGGAGTCTCCATTTGTCTCGGCGATTTCCCCTGGTGCCGGCTGGTCGTGACGTTTTAATTTCGCGCCACCGTATTCTCCTTTTTTCGCCCTCTCCGAAGTTGCCACGTTGTCCGTTTTCTGCTTCGGGGGTGCCACACTGTTCTTGCCCTTCAGCTCCGCACGTACTTTCTTCATTTTCCAACACGCCAAGATACGATGTCCTGTAGCGCCGCAAAACTCGCACGTCGCATTTTTTGCTAGCCGCTGCGTCGCATCGCCCTTGTCGTTCTCCATCGGGTCGGCAGTCGTGGGTGGTGCCAATCGCTCCATGCCACTATTTGGCTTGTTGCGTCGTGTTCCGTAGTAGCTACTGTTCAACGTGTCGAACTGTTCGATCAGTGCTGCCCGAAACTGCGCCCACGTCTCTTTGCCCTGGACAAATCTATTGCTAATCCACTCTAGAGCTGGGCCTCGTAACAGTGTTGCTGCGAGCCGTATGCGCAATGCGTCTTGGTTGAGGGTCGTGCATCCAACGGCTTCGAAGAAATTTTCTAGTACAGCTACAAATCGACGGACGTCGCTCCCTTTCGCTCTAGGATCGAACGCGTCTGGTCGCCTCGGCTTTACTGCTTCGAGATTAAATGTAGCTGCTGCCGTTGTCGCAGGTACAATTATCGGTGTCGCCGTCGTCGCTTCTGCTGCTGCTGCGGCTACCGATTGGTTTGCACGGAGTTTTTCGAGTCGTGGGAGCGCCGCAAATATCTGCTTATGCTCAGCACGTAACTCCGCGAATTTCCGTATAAAGAAATCTCTATTTCCCTCCCTATTGGCGATATACAGAAAGATGCGCGACGAAAAATATTCAATCACGGGTGCTGGTCGACTTACTGCGAGTCGAATCGACTGTAGAATTGACGAGCTCAAATTCTGCAGGTCGCGCAATTCCCCCCTAGGCGAAATTCGCGTTCGATCTGGGCCGTTGAAGAAAAACTCGATCCGACGCTCCAAATTCCAACTTTTCTGGGCGAAAATTTCTGGGCCGTTGAGATTCGAATCGATCGAACGGTTGAAATTCCAACCTTTTCACCAATATTCCTGAGGGGAGTTCAAAACCGAATTGAGGGGGACTTAGAAAAATTCGCGCGGAACTGGTTTTACATACCCGTATCGGCGCGTTCGTCGTCGCCCCCGCGGTTTTTAAAGGCCGGAACTAAACGGAAGAAGACCTCGCGTGTAAACCTGCTCTGATTACCAAGTGTGAGGATCTGGTTCAGGAAAGATGAAACTATTCAATAATGCACCTGGGTACAAGGCGAGGCAACGAACCTAGGAAATCTAGCAAAAGCAAGAAAAATGAAGCAAAGCTAAGCTAGATAATGCATAATAAAGCATAATCAAGCTAGTAAATCATAGCAAAGCCGTCGTACTCTCACACCTGCCCTGTGAATGCCTCTGCCTTGCTTACCTCCCTGCCCTCTGAATGCCTCTGCCTTGCTTACCTCCCTGCCCTCCACTTCATTGCCAAAACTCTTTTACACCCTCTCTGCCTTGCCGCCACCCTCCTCACCCTAGTGCTGTCAAATCAGCGCTCCAGCGTGTCCCAATTGGTTTCCTCTCGACAGTTTTGCTTTCACCCTCCTACATTTCATCCCAGCCCACATCCATCTCCATAGCTACTTGCTTGACATTTGTGTTTGCTGCCAGTCGCATGAAACCACCCCACTATTTCCAACATCATGCTACATGTACATCTATGCAGGCACACACGACCATGGCCATCCCAGCAGCAGAAGGCGCGCATTTTTCACGCGTCGCACATTTCGTCAAGGCAACCCCTGATTCTCACAAGAAGCCATGGTTCTCCAGTGTTGCAATCAAGGGAACGGGGCCGGACGGAAGAGATGTTGAGTGGTATGGAAAACTGTTGCTGCTGTTTCGCACCAAGACAAGGGGTTTCACGAGGGAACTTGCATACGTTAAATATTGGTCTGTGTCAGGAGAGGATGCAAAAACCGGATGCAAACGTCTCCTCTGGACCACGAGTTCATCTAGGTATTCAGTCGTCGATATCAATTCAATCTACAGGGAGATGCACGTCGTCAAGGCTTTTCATAGCGAGTCTTCATACCATGTCAATAAATACCAGCTTATGTAGAGACGAGAAAGTTCTCTTGGCGTGATATTTATTTGATGTTTTACAGTGCTATTTATCAGGTTGTGGCATGGTATTGGTCGCATATTGATAAAAACATACATATGAAGTAGGCAGCACATTGATAAAATTAAACTGATTAGCATGTTTCAAAAGGTAGCATAATAAATATTATAACAAAATAGGTATATAACAGGACCTGAAGTGGTCCAAAATCAGTGCTCAAAATGTGGGTTCACAATTGGTCCGAGACTGCTCCAAATTTGTAACCCCCAAAATTGCGCAAATTCGAGCGTGATTGGCTGCCAACAAAATCCGCCAAGTTTCGGACGCGCCTTGGTTGTCCCACCCCATCAGGTCAAAGCTGGCTCAGATTTCGCTGAATCAAGCTTTCAAAACATGTTTCGGATGTCAACCCCCCCGCGAAACAAAAACGACGCTTTTTTGTGATGTTGGTCCCTACACTTCGGGAAGAAATGATTGAGTTTTTGAAGCTATTTGCGAATGCGTATCTCACTCTGAATCTACCCCCGTTTTCTTCCACCCTGCCCTCCTAGCCTCCCACCCTTGTAGTTCATCTCGCGTCACTCGCGTCACCATAAAGAACCACCGCACGCTTCGCGAAGGGAAGCCGCCGCCCGTCGCCTCATGCGACAGATTCGGTCAGTGCCGAGTCATTAATGTCGCCTGATTTGATTCCACACCCAGCAATATTTGTAGTGTCGCCTGTCGGAACTGCACATCTCGCCCAGCATCTACCCCCCTCGGCTTCTGCCCTCCCCTCCCACCTCCATGCCCCAAAGTTTTCAGGGTTAGCGTCAGATCTGACACAGCCCCAAAGTTTTCAGCCACTGTAAACACGGTCGATTTTAAAATCGTCATATTCCTGTGAGACCAGCCTGAATACCACCGGCCCCTCACAAATGGTCGGCTCTTCCCACGGAAACTTGCAGTAATGCCACTGCACTGTGCAGAGCAAGGATCCTCGCACCTCGCGCGGTGGTATTTCCCACCACGCCATCATGCCTAGCGCGTGCGCAAGCACCCCCGCTCCCATACCATCTGCACCGCCAACGCGAGATCCTTGCTGGAACTTGTCTGGGATATGCCCAGGAAGTTTGGCGTGTTTGTACTCCTCACGCGCATCTGGAGCCCCAACATAGTTGTAGAAGCCTCTGTCGAGCTGCATGTTTGGGAAGTCCGTACGTGGCGATGATTCAACAATAAAGCACGTGTCATGATATGATAAATGCCACTCAACACATCTAGTATCACACCAAAGGATTGCGAAGGGTTAAAAAATCGTTGAAAACGAGGCCTAACAGAAACATTACCACCCATCCTTCCGAATGCGCGAACTCCATGAGGTACCGTCGAAAATCATCCTTTGGCGGCTCTGAGGCGACGGGTTCGTTGACGTTTTTGGCCATCACGTTTACGCCACGGTACCCCGCAGCCGCCAGCTCCGCAAACGCCTTAGCACGACGGAAACGGGGTCCCGGTCGTCGTTGAAAACTGCCTCAATGATGCGGAGGTCGACATAAGTGAGCTCCGCATCGTGCTCCAGACCACGGAACTCACGGAGCTGATCTTCAGAGTGGCGACAGAGCTTGTGTGCCACGGCGCGGCTCGTAGTGACCAGGTGCTCAATGCTGTCTGCCAACTCCTTGGGGGTAGGTCGCTCGTCACTGGCCAGCAGTCGTGCATATTCAGCTTGCATGACTAGTACCGTTGCAATGTCGGGGTAGTCCCGCACGAACACGTGAATGTTACCAGGCCTTGTTTTGGGTGTCCGCGTGCGCGGCCACGTCGGGCCCTGGTATCGGCTGTAAGGCTCTGTGTTGTTCAGGTTGCGATCGCACCGCCAACGTCGCTTGCCGTTGTTCACCGTTCCCAAAACAAAATCTGACGCTGAGGATGCCATTGTTAGAGTTGGCTAGGCGTGGGCGAATTTCACGAGAGTAAAGGTGGATAGGCGTGCGAAGTCTCTGACACATAACAAGCGTTCTGCTGCTTGCCCAAGTAACTACCGGATGACTCATTATTGCACGACCCGTTAGAACACACACTCATACGGAGTGACACCACCGAGCGGTACACGAGCTGATCTACTCAGAATTCGCACATACGAAGATTGATATCGTCTATAACCGTAAGAAAAATCAAACGCACGCTTCATGAGGTGTCACACCACAGTGCCAAATGATTACGCCAGTCACGCCAAACCCTAGCCAGGTCGTGGCACGCATTCCATCACGCACGAAGTCGTGTCCTAAATATGCTCTCCATAGTATCTAGATTTTTAGGAGCCTCGTGTCTGGAGAACGTGCCAGTCGTGTCATCAGGCCCAAACTTGAACATCTGCTATACGCCATAGAATCACCCTGCGTCTCTTCGGTGGCTTCACATTGGCTCAGCCGACGTGTTTGCAGATTTCGATTTCACTGATTCGTCACTAATATATCCACGTGACGTTGCTCGTATATCTGCGCGTAGAGGCTCGAGGCGCGTATTTTGACGAGGCTTGCTAGATGGCAGACATCGTAACGCGAATGCCTCGTTTACCTCCCTTGCCAACGACCGAGTTAAACAGTATAAAAATGGCCAAGATTCTTGTGCATTTCGTCAAACAGAGCATGCGTGGAGTCCTGCAGCGATGCCGCCCGTATCCTACCTTTTCGCCTGTGAATGGTGCCTTGAGCACTTCACGCAACGCACCGCGCTGGTAGCACACAAGCTGCATAGTGATGAATGCCGCCGAGAACGCAGACGGTACCTTCGTTTCATTGCACGCAATCCCTTCGCTGACATCAACGACTATTTTGCCGAGGCATCAGAGACTGCCGACGACCAGCCAATGACGGATGCTGACCATGAGGCCATCAATCCGGAGGTGAGCCCACTCAGTTTTATTGATGTTGTTTGGTTTGAGCCCGTCATGCTGGCATGTGAGAAGCATACCAAACAAGGTCTCATGATATTCCGTTTTTGTGCAGGGGTCTGAGGGCCAACACCCATGCGGGGCAGACACCTCGTCCGAGGTGCAGTCGGAGGATGAGTCCGACTACGAGACCGACGATGACGACGTTGATTTGGCTGAAAGCGAAGATGACGCCATCACGGACGGCAATGACGATTTCAACACGGCCTTGGAGTTCTTCCGATTCGTCATCGGATGCAATGGCGGCCAAGGCCTCAGCGACGAGGCCACGGCCTGGCTTTTCAAGCTCCTGCGCGACCCCCGTCTGGACCTGGAGGCCGTTCGCCCATGGCGTACCAAATACGCCGTCCTGCAGTACGGACTTCGCCTCATGATGGCGAGGCGGGTGTACAGGCAGGTTTAAGTGCGCATTTCCGGCGTCGACCACACATTCGTACTGATGTGTACAAGCCCTGTTGAGGTAAGACATGCAATCTACGTCCGCCATTGCCTCATACAGTCCCTGCCTCGTTCCGTGCTTGCATCTTTCCGTCCTCGCCTCATTCCGCCTATGCCTCGTTCCGTGATTGCCTCCTTCCCCCCTTGCTCCCTTCCATCCCTGCCTCATTCCGCCCTTGCCTCAATCAGGCCTTGTCTTATTCCGCCATTCCCTCATTCCGCCATTGCCTCATCCCGTGTTTGCCTCATTCCCCCCTTGCCCCTTCCGACCTTGCATCATCCCACATCCTTGCCTCATTCATTCCATGTCTCATTCCGTCCTTGCCTCAATCCGCCATTGTCTCATTCCGCCCTTGCTTCTTTCCGCCTATGCCTCGTTCCGTCCTTGCCTCTTTCCGCCTATGCCTCGTTCCGTGTTTGCCTCATTCCCCCCTTGCTCCCTTCCGTCCTTGAATCATTCCGCCCCTGCCTCATTCATGCCCTGTCTCAATTCGCCATTGCCTCATTTCGTCCCTGCCTCATTCCGTCCCTGCCTCATTCCGTCCTTGCCTCAAGCCGCCATTGTCTCATTCCGCCCTTGCCTCATTCATGTCTTGACTCTTTCCGTCCTTGCCTCTTTCTGCCACTCCCTCATTCTGTCCCTGCCTGGTTCCGTTCTTGCCTCATTCCGTCCCTGCTTCATTCCGTCCCTGCCTCATTCATTCCATGTCTCGTTCCGTCCTTGCCTCATTCAGCCGTTCCCTCATTCCGTCCCTGCCTTGTTCCGTTCTTGCCTCATTCCGTCCCTGCTTCATTCCGTCCTTGCCTCGCTCCGTACTAGCCTCGTTCCGTCCTTGCCTCTTTCTGCCATTGCCTCATTCCGTCCCTGCCTTGTTCCGTCCTTGCCTCATTTGTCCCTGCCTCACGCCGTCCTTGCCTCATTCCGTCCCTGCCTCATTCCGTCCTTGCCTCATTCATTCCATCTCTCGTTCCGTCCTTGCCTCGTTCCGTACCTGCCTCATTCCGTCCTTGCCCGTTACGTCATTGTCTCATTCCGTCCTTGCCTCATTCATGTCTTGTCTCATTCCGTCCCTGCCTCATTCCATCCCTGCCTCATTCCGTCCCTGCCTCATTCCGTTCTTGCCTCATTCCGCCAATGCCTCATTCCGTCCCTGCTTCAATCCACCATTGTCTCATTCCGCCCTTGCATCATTTATGCCTTGTATCAGTCCGTCCTTGCCTCATTCCGCCCTTGCCTCATTCATGTCTTGACTCTTTCCGTCCTTGCCTCTTTCTGCCACTCCCTCATTCTGTCCCTGCCTGGTTCCGTTCTTGCCTCATTCCGTCCCTGCTTCATTCCGTCCCTGCCTCATTCATTCCATGTCTCGTTCCGTCCTTGCCTCATTCAGCCATTCCCTCATTCCATCCCTGCCTTGTTCCGTTCTTGCCTCATTCCGTCCCTGCTTCATTCCGTCCTTGCCTCGCTCCGTACTAGCCTCGTTCCGTACCTGCCTCGTTCCGTCCTTGCCTCTTTCTGCCATTGCCTCATTCCGTCCCTGCCTTGTTCCGTCCTTGCCTCATCCGTCCCTGCCTCACGCCGTCCTTGCCTCATTCCGTCCCTGCCTCATTCCGTCCTTGCCTCATTCATTCCATGTCTCGTTCCGTCCTTGCCTCGTTCCGTACCTGCCTCGTTCCATCCTTGCCCGTTACGTCATTGTCTCATTCCGTCCTTGCCTCATTCATGTCTTGTCTCGTTCCGTCCCTGCCTCATTCCGTCCCTGCCTCATTCCGTCCCTGCCTCATTCCGTCCCTGCCTCATTCCGTCCTTGCCTCATTCCGCCAATGCCTCATTCCGTCCCTGCCTCAATCCACCATTGTCTCATTCCGCCCTTGCATCATTTATGCCTTGTATCAGTCCGTCCTTGCCTCATTCCTTCCTTGTCTCGATCCGTCCTTGCCACTTTCTGCCATTGTCTCATTCCGCCATTGCCTCATTCTGTCTCTGCCTCATTCATTCCATGTCTCATTCTGTCCTTGCCTCATTCCGTCCCTGCCTCGTTCCGTCCCTGCCTCATTCCCCCTGGCCCCATTCCGCCCTTCTCTCATTCCGTCCTTGCCTCATTCCGCCCATGCCTCTGTCCGCCCTTGCTCTGGCTCAGGGAGTCGTGGAGCTTTTCGGGCACCGTGACAATGCTGAAGGGTTCCAGTTGTTTGCCCGTCCGGTACACTCGGTGGCGGGGCGCGTGTACACTAGGCCAGAGACTGGCATTCTGTGGGAAACTGCGCAGGTATGGACGCATGTTCTGTCTTGTCGAGGGGGTGTACGTTGTTGAACTCGTTTATGCTCTGGCCTACTATGGCTCATATGACACTCGTGTTTGCATTGTTGTGTGTTTTTATTGGGACCCAGCAGCCTATGTTGTGTTGCCCGTACCTCATCACCATGCTTTGTTGTTGGCAGGCCGCCCTGGATGAAATGTATGGCCCGGGCCAGGTGGTGGTACCCATCATCATTTCAAGTGACGCAACCATTCTCAGCGGGAACGAGCGTGTGAAGGTGTGGGCAGTGTACCTAAGCATAGCCAACATCCATCTCCGTCTCCGTTGGGGTGATTCGGGGAAGATTCTGCTTGCCCTACTCCCGATGCCAGTACATGGGATGACGGCGGAGCAGAAGGTGCAGCTGTTTCAAGCTGCGATGCAGGTGGTCCTCGCGGACTTGGTTGTCGCATCACATACGTGAGTGCTCTAAACCCGCGGCCAAGGCCGCCCTTGCCTCATTCCGCCCCTCACTCTTTCTGTCATGGCCTTTGTCCGCCATGGTGCCTGCTCGTCTCTGGTTGTTCCCGCCCTATTTTCTGCACTCTCTTACCTCTGTTCGCCCTGGTTCCTTTTCAACCTCGCGTCTCTCCGCCCTTGCCGCGTTACGACCATGCCTCTGCATGCCATGGCTTATGCACTTCTCCGGGTTTTCACGCCCCGTTTTCTGCACTCTCTTGCCTCTGTTCGTCCTGGAGTCTAATATTCCTTGATTCCTCCTGCCCTTGCCTCATACACTCCATGCCTCTGTCCGCCATGGTCCTTGCACTTCCTTGCTTATTCCGCCCTGGTGTCTGCACTCCCTTGCCTCTGTTCGTCCTGGTTCCTTTCTTTCCTTCTCACGTTCCGTCCTTTCCTCGTTCCACCCATTCCTCTGTCCGCCATGGCTTATGCATTTCTCTGGTTTTTCCCGTGCAGTTTTCTGCACTCTCTCGTCTCTGTTCGTACTGATTTATTTTCTTCCTAGCTTCTTTCGCCCCTTGCCTCCTTCGCTCCATGCCTCTGTCCGCCATGGTCCATGCACTTCATTGTTTTGTTCCCCCCTGGTTTCTGCACTCCCTTGCCTCTGTCCGCCATGGTTTATGCACTTCTCATGTCCCCCCCCCCTTGTTTTCTGCACTCCCTAGTCTCTCTTCTCCCTGGTTCCTTTTCTTTGTTGTCATGCTATCGAAGTTGTTGCCTCATTCCGCCCATTCCTCTGTCCGCCATGGCTTATGCATTTCTCTGTTTTTTCCCGCACCGTTATCTGCACTACCTTGACTCTCTTCGTCCTGGTTCCTTAACGTCCGTGATTCTTTCGCCCCTTGCCCCATTCAGTCCACGCCTCTGTCCGCCATGGATTATGCACTCATCTGCTTTTTCCCGCTTTGGTTTCTGCACTCTCTTGTTCCTTCCCGCCTGTATCAGTCTGCCTATGCCTGGAATCCGCTCTGGTTTCTGCAATCCCTTGCCTATGTCCACCTGTGTATCATTCTGCCCATGCCTCTGGCCGCTCTGGTTTCTGCACTCCCTTGCCTCTGTCCACCCGTGTATCATTCTGCCCATGCATCTAAACCCTGGTTTCTGCACTTCCTTGCCTCTATCTGCCCTTGCCACATTCCGCATTGCGCACAGGGGGATGGCGGCCCGTAATCCATGGGGTTTAGACAGGGTCGTATGGCCTCTGCTATACTCCTACGTGGCAGATTTCCCAGAAACCTGCAAGGTTTCCTGCACCCAGCAGCATGGCAGCGCGATGCCCTGCTCCCTGTGCTATGTGGAGCGGGGGCAGCTCAGGAACATGACGGCAGAGGCGTCGGAGTCGCGGTCAGTGGAGCAGCAGTCATCACTCATTGCCAACCCTCAGCTGGCCCGATCCTACTCGACGTTCTGTGTCGCGGTAGTTGCCTCCATTTACACGTGATGTTGGTGGCGTTTGAGTGTGCCATCACATACACATGGTGGCAATAGTTCAGGCACAGCGTTTCAAATCCGTGTCTTGTCTATACCTCCCATGTTTTTCCGTGGTTGCACTCATTCCTCTGGGAGTGGAACTTCTCCCGCACGCTGTGGGGGAACACTTACCTGTCACAGATGCCGGACATCCTGCACATTATTTACCTGGGATTCTGGCTGTACCTTCGTGCCGCTCTCCGTGGTGGGGATCGCCGCACCGCAACCTTAGACGCGTAAGTGTGTACATTGGCTTGAACCCATGGTGACGCAACCACATGCTCGTTGATTCAACTGTGATTAACGCCCATCATCTTGTGTCCAGCCGTTCCACGCTCTCTCAGTTTTGTATCATGTTCCCGTCCCTGATTTGGTGCAGGCGCCAGAACAATCTTCACCCTGGTGCAAGGCAGGCGGGATTGCGTACTCCTAGCGACGCGGCGTACTGGGTCTCCGGCGCCAACTTCACGGCATCGGAGCACGCCGGTGTCATGATGGTGCGCGTTTCTATCAAGTGCCGGGTCTTTACCCTGGTCCTGTTATTGTATCTAACAAGCCAGTCCCTGGTTATATTGCATATGGTAACTGCGATTCCCGCGTCTGTGGCAGATTGTACCCTTCATGCTGGAGGGCGAAGTAGCGGTGATCTGCAGCTGCACGATCGTTGCCTTCCTGGACTGGCACGAGACGTTCGTGAGGGCGGCGGAGCAAACAGATGAGAGCCTGAGTGCCTTCGACGCTGCCACATGCAGGTAAGTGGTGTAGACACTGTTGTGGGGGTCGTTACTGTCATGGGACTAGCCCATGCCTCATACAGCCCATGTCTCATTCTGCCCATGCCTCATTCTGCCCATGCCTCATACAGCCCATGCCTCATTTAGACCGTGCCTCCTACAGCCCATGCCTCATTCAGACCATGCCTCATTCCGCCAATGCCTCATACAGCCCATGCCTCATTCTGCCCATGCCTCATTCAGCCCATGCCTCATACAGCCCATGCCTCATTCTGCCCATGCCTCATTCAGCCCATGCCTCATTCAGCCCATGCCTCATACAGCCCATGCCTCATTCAGCCCATGCCTCATACAGCCCATGCCTCATTCAGACCATGCCTTATTCTGACCATGCCTCATTCTGACCATGCCTCTGTCCGCCATGTTTTCCGCATTTCCTCGTTTCTTTGCCTCTGCCATCCCATGACCCATTCAGCACACGTCTCTGTCCGCCCTTTTCATGCTAAGCTTCCTTGATTCTTTCCGCCCGTGCTTCTTTCTGCCCTGGACCAATTCAACCCATGCCTCTGACCGCCCTGGCTTTTGAACTTCCTTGTTTCTTTACGCCCTCGTTTCTTATCTCCCTTGCCTCTGTCCGCTCTGGTTTCTTATTGCACTGTATTTTGTTCGACAGATTTACCTCGAATGTTTTGTATTGACTCTAGTCTAATGACAACCACGTGTCCCACTTGTATCCATGCTTTCAAGATGGTGCAGCTAGTAGAAAGCACCTTCCCTCGCGAGCACGCCGGATGGAACCTTGTGAAGGTGCACCTGCTGCTTCACCTCACGGAGGCGATTCGAAGGGGTGGCCTGCCTCGAGAGTACTCTGCAGCGGTGTATGAAAACGCACACATCCGCACCTGCAAGAGGCCGTACCGCAGGTCCAACCACTGTGACCTGCTGCGCGCGATTGCGCAGCACAACACCAATGCGGCTCTTCTGACCCTCTTGCCAACCAACCTCGAGGGAGATCGCCAGTACAACACCGCGATGCGCCGGGTAAGCATGCATGTTTGCCTTTCCAATTCATTGGAGTGTTGTCCATGCGGTGCCAGGTTAGTGACGTGAGTGTGGTAAGCTGGTGGTTGGACAATACCAGATGCCTCTGGCCTCTAACGACTTGCTCACCATGTCCATTGCGTTTGACCCCCGACATGGAATGCCGCAGGCGATCGCCACTGGCCTGCCCCAGCTGTGCCGCCAGCGATCCCGGATGATCAGTGCTGTCAGTGACAGGGAGCAGGCTCCCCTGGACCTGTGCGCGACGTACGATGCCGCGATCCCCGGAGGCATCGGGCCCTACGCCTACCTGACGTGTCTCTTCGGCTACGTCTCTTTTCCAGCATGGGTAAGTGCGTGTGTCTGCTGGTGGCATAACAACACCCATTGTCTCACTCACCGTCGCTTGGTAACCCTTATTACCTTTCCCGCCCCGTCACATTTCATCTCTGCCACTGTCCCACTGCATTTTCCATCGGATCACAAGTCCACATGGGCCGAGCCCAGTTTTTATGGTAAACGTTACGCCCTTGCCTCTGAGGATGCCATGGTTTCTGCATTTCCCAGCTACTTTCTGTCCCGATTTATTATCGTCCTTGCCTCCCTCAGCCCGTGGTCCATTCGGCCCATGCCTCTGTCCGCCCTGGTTTCGTGTCTCGCCCTTGCCTCATTCAACCCATGACTCTGCCCGCCCTGGTTTCGTATCTTCATTGCTTCTCTCTGCCCTGGGGTCTTTCAGCCCATGGCCAATTCAGCCATGACTCTTTCTGCCCTGGTTATAACCCTTGCACCTGTCAGCCCATGGCCCATTCGGCCCATGCCTCTGTATGCCCTGGTTTCGTGTTTCCCTTGGTTCAGGCCGCCCTTGCCTCACTCAACCCATGACTCCGTACGCCCTGGTTTCGTATCTTCATTGATTCTCTCTGCCGTAGCTTTTTTCAGCCCATGCCCTACACTGACCATGCCTGTGCCCGCCATGCTTGCCATCTTTCCTTGTCTAAGCCCTCCCTGATCTCTCCTGCCCCCTATGTCAACCGTAATCCCACCCTAATCTCTCCTGCCCTAAACCCTCTCTGGCGTATCAGGTCCACACGGCGCTGGCTCTGCCAGCCCGCGAGACGGACTACGGCCTGATCAGGCCGCACTATGTCCGCGCCAGCCCCTCGCACCATGGCGCTCCCGCCTTCTCGTTCATCGAGTATGAGAACGGGAGCGGGGAGACCGTGTACGGCCGCGTGCACCTTCTCCTGACGCTGATGATGAACAGCGAGGATGCACACCCCGCGGGAGAGGGCGTGGCATTTGTGAGGCAGTGGTACCCCTCCCAGGTGGATGAAGGCACTGGCTGCATGAGGATGCGGCCCTCCGACGACGAGCTGAGCTACGACCTCGTGCCAGTCATAGTTGTGCAGAGGACCGTGCACATGGTGGAGTCGTTTGTGACTCCTGGTCTCTGGTATCTGAACAGGTGGGCGGCCCGCTGCCGCGAGGAGTTGACCTAAGGCCGCACTAGATGCTGCAGAGGTTTCTTGTTGCCGACACCCCGTGCTGGAGTTGTTGCCAAAGCGTGTTCCGGGTATCTTGGGTGCGGCGCAGGCGCACGACATGCAAGGACTAAATTGCATCTGTATTATATCTCTTTCCCTTTTGTAGGTTTTGTTGCAAGGTGGGGGGTGATGTAGCCATTGGGATGCTTTGTAGCCAGGAGGGCTTTTAGCCAAAAGCTTTTTTGCTCAAGGATGCTTTTGCTGTGTGGGTTTGTTTGTGATTTTAATAATTGCTGTTTGTCGTATAACAAAACTATTATATCTCAGGCTAAACACCATTCTTGTACTTATATGGGAAGACTCATTACAAAGAAGTGAACCATACCAGCCGCGCCCAACACACAACCCTCCCGAACACACAATGTGAAAGGGGGTACATTGGTAGTAGCAACTAATGGCAGTGCATACGCATTGTTAGGCCTCTGAAGAATGTTTGGGGATTGCGCAGGGCTTTCTCAGCCATGCCTGGCTGCGCATAGCTGCTAGATACGCCAAATGTTGAAAGCATTTGGTCGTCCCCTTTTTTGTGACGTAAATGTGACGGAAAAGTCACAAAACCGTCACTTTTGGCCCTTGCCTTTTCCGCGATGTGGGAGGCGCGCAGCGTTTGTGGCGCCTCGCGTGTGTGACGAGTTTGGGGACATTCAAGTCGTTCTCCCCTAAGAGCAGCAGGTGACGCGCTAAGCGTGTGAGGCGAGCAGCGGGTTAGGCTCGCCGGCGAGGTCAACGCATGAAACGCGGCTTGGCCGCCGAAGGCAACCCGACGGGGTAGGAAGGTGGGGAGTCGGTTGACTCACCGACTCCCGTATGGCTCTCGACGGCAACGATTTTCCCGGGGCGCGCAACCCCAATGCAACTCGTTGAGGCGCCCCTCGTGGAGATTCGTTAGGCCTGCCGTGTGCAACACGACATCAGAAAAATGTGGAGAGCGTTTCGGGTGGTTAATGCCCTCCTATGCGTCGTTTGTGTTGTGCAGATTGTGATTTACTTCGAGGGCAATAAACCGCCAAGAGTATTGCCCATTGTGATTCGAAAACGGAGGGGGGTCCGAACCAGCATAAACTTCCGATTGTTCAGCTACTGTGTCGGAGTGTAAGATGGGGTTGATTGGGTTTGTACGGTCGTATACGATCGTACACGACTTGGGAGTTCAGGGCGTAAAAGAGGTGAGGGGTCCAATGCAATTTGCACTTCTCTCAATATATGACGAGATGACCTGTGCGAACCACCGTTTACGATTGTCAACCTTCCCCAGCAGAAACGCGCAAAGCGCTACTGTTACTACCTGGTAACCAGATTTGGATACCTGACAGTAATACACAGACACATTATTATTGTTAATAATTCTTCTTTGTGAGGTATCCTAGTAACCAGATTGGGGTTACCTCACGTACCGTTATGAGCATTATATTAGATTGGACGGTAATTTGAAAGACAGTGCTTGCATTATTTGGTTAAATGCTCTACTAAGTTCTTTTACAAATTCCAACTCTGATGATAGGCAGATTATATTCTACTAGTAATTAACACAAACTTTAGACTGAAACAAGCATCCATGTAAGATCCTACCTAGAACAACACACCAGCTAACAACACCCCAGCTACTTTGAAGGCAGAAGTCAACTAAATATCATCACAGCAACCACAATAAAAACACTAACGAAAACAAAATCACGAGTTAGAAAGTCAAATAAGATGCTTCAAAGAAATGTCAGAAACGAGGCATGCGCAGTGACGGGTTAGGGTGTCTTACGGTTAAACGAATTGAGCAATAATTAATCTGTTTCAAAAAGACAGGACAAAAATAGTAGTTAGTCCATCTTCAAAGGCAGCTTACCGAAGAGAAATATCCGACCTGCGCGCCGCACAAACGATTCGGTGAAACCACGAGATAAGACAGCGAAGAAGGTAGGTGTGGGGTGAACGACGAAAACAAAGAGACAGCATTACGAGAAAAAAGGGAACAGAACCCATCAACTAAAGCAGCTTTAACATTAAGAAGACGCAACATCGAAGGCAACATAAATTATGATCGCTCACCTGAGGACAGATTACGCTTCAGTGTCAGACCGACGCAGCCATTGTAATCTACGGACTAAATACGAGCTGGAAAATAAAAACCTCGCTCGACAAAATTAAGGTGTTGCTTGCGTGGCGAGCAGAATCGGTACTAAAGAGCCAAGTGTCAGAATCAACAGACAGGAATGACTGTACTAGCACAAAGTTGGATACAAGTAGGAAACCCTAATCTAGTGTACCCCCTAAGGTGTAACTCACTAGAACCTACAATCATATAAACATGTAATGTTTGACACACCCCCATAGGCGCAGTGGGAGACAACCACAGGGTCACGAGACCAGTCAAAGCAAAGAAAGGCAAGCTCAGGGTGGATCTCAAGGATTCCACACAAATTCCGAGCACAAGCAAGCGGTCACAAGACCAGTCCACATGCAGGTTTATAATAGAGCAAGAGATACAGTGATCACAACCTAGCAAGAGTGAACATGCAGGTATACATATAGATATAGTGATCACAGTACAAGCAAGGTCAAGAAGTAAGCAAATGAGGTCCAGTAGGCACAAGGCCTAGCAGAGTGCAGAAGCGCTGATGGTCACAAGGCTGAAGTGCCTTGGTGAACACATCAGCAGTGTTGGCCTCAGTGGCCACGTGACGAATACAAAGCTGACCGCGCTGCTGCAGCTCTCGAGCAAGGAAGTACCGCAGGGCGATGTGCTTCGTTCTGTGCTCCAGTCTGTGCTCCTCACACAAGGCAATGGCAGCCTTGTTGTCGACGTACAGCACTGGAGGAGAACGAGGCCGCTCTCCCAGGTCGGTCAGCAGGTAGGTCAGCCAGCGTAGCTCCTGGGCAGCCATGGCTGTGGCGTAGATCTCAGCCTCACAACTGGAGCTGAGAACAGAAGAAGAGCGTGTAGAACGCCAAGAAACTGAGCCAGAGCCAAGGCTGAAGGTGTAACCCTGAGACGACCGCTGAGTAGCCTGGTCGTCAGCCCAAGAGGCGTCTGAGTGTCCTGTGAGTACAACTCGGTCTCGCCCTCCAAGCACTAGCCCCATGCCCGACGTACTGCACAAGTAGCGCAACACCCTCTTAGCGGCATCCATGTGCTCCTTCCTGTGACGGCCAGGAGCAACATAGCGTGCAAGGATGCTAAGAGGGTATGCCAGGTCAGGTCGAGTACAGGTCATCAGGTACATGAGGCAGCCCACAAGCTCTGGATACGGGCCACTCGGCTCTACGGACTCATCCAAAGGCAGAGCTGAGAGCGAGTGACCGGTAGGCAGAGGAGTGGACTGAGGCGAGGAGTACGTGAAGCGGAAGCGCTGAAGGATCTGCTGCACCATGTGTGACTGAGTCAAGGTGATGGTGCGCCGTGCTCTGTCCCGGGTGATCCGCAAGCCAAGATAGCTCGTCAGTTCCCCCAGGTCTGTGCACGTGTGTCTCCTCTGCAGCTCCGACTTCACGTGGGCGAGTGCCGCGGTGTCAGCAGTAGCAAAGACCAGGTCGTCGACGTACACGAGGATGTAGAACGGCGGCAGCGAGGTGTCTGTGCGTAGAAACAGTGACGGGTCAGCAGTAGAGGGAGCGAACCCAAGAGCTGCAAGTGTCGTCCTCAGTGTGTCGTGCCACTCACGCGGTGCCTGGCGGAGACCGTAGACCGGCCGCTGGAGCCTCCACTGGGTACCAGGAGGAACCGACCCAGTGAAACCAGGAGGGCGACGCAGCCAGATCTCCTCGTGTAGGCTGCCCTGTAAGAAGGCAGTGCTGAAGTCAAGTGAGTGAAGCTCGTAGTCGCGCTGAGCGACTATGTGCAGCAGCACCCGAAGAGTGGTCATCTTCGGGGTGGGGGAGAAGGTCTGGAAGAAGTCTACTCCCTCTCGCTGGCTGAAGCCTAAAGCAACATAGCGCGCCTTGAAGACAGGAGGAGAACCCGGCGGCCGCTTCACCCTGGAAATCCACATGCCACTGACGATGTTCGCCCCAGGAGGGGGAACCTCGTCGACGTAGGTGCGTGTGGACTTCCAGGAAGCCATCTCTGCGTCCATGGCTGTCTGCCACTGAGAGGAGTAGGGACCCGCCATCGCCTCAGCGTAAGAGCGCGGGGTCGGGATGTCAGGAGCATCCGGGTCTCCCTCAGGGGCAACTAGTAAGGACACGAGACGGGGCAAAACAGCAGCAAGGCACTGGAACTCCTCCTGTCTGTCCTCAAGGACGTCCGTGCCAAGAGCATACTCACCCCCGACGGACGGAGGACAGACAGACTCAGACTCAGACTCAGCGACAAGGCTAGCAGCGTAGTCTAGACGACACCGGGCAGCAAAGTCAACCAGCTCAGCGACCAGCGCAGACGCAGCAGAGGACTCAAAGGTAGGGTCAGTGACAACAGTAGCGAGGAGGCGCGTGACAGTGGGACTGGCAGCACGACGGGAGTCAGACTCCGGGTCAGGAAGAGTAGGAAGAGAGGAAGCGGGAGGAGACGGTAGTGGGACACGCTGAGGAGAAGTGGAGGGACGCAGAGTCATGTAGTGAGTGCCAGGGACAGGAGGAGGACGCTCACGTGGGACACGACGACCAGTGCGAGTAGTACGAACAGGCGACGCAGGACGAGACTCAGGCTCACGACGCTCTGTAAGACCTCCCGTGGGACCAGTGTAAGGAGAGGGAGCAGGGAGAGGCGAGGCAGGCGGTAACTGTGACTGCGGCGGGACAGGCGGAGGACACTCTACGGAGGGAGGAGGACAAGGAGGAGGAGTCTGACCAAGAACCTGCTGAAGGAGCAGTACGAAGTACGGTCGCGGCCGCGCAGCGTCTCCAGAACGAGCAGAGACACCAGCAGCAGGGTCCTCAGTACCCGCAGTAGCTCCAACGTCCGGGTCCTCAGCACCAGCAGCAGCTCCACCGCCCGGGTCCTCAGCACCAGCAGCAGCTCCACCGCCCGGGTCCTCAGCACCAGCAGCAGCGCCACCGCCCGGGTCCTCAGCACCAGCAGCAGCTCCAACGCCCGGGTCCGCAGCACCAGCAGCAGCTCCACCGCCCGGGTCCTCAGCACCAGCAGCAGCGCCACCGCCCAGGTCCTCAGCACCAGGAGTAGCTCCAACGCCCGGGTCCTCAGTACCAGCAGCAGCGCCACCCCCAGGGTCTGCAGCACCAGGAGCACCACTCCGAAGACTGCAGCGCCGCGCGTACCACTCTCGGATCTGCTGAATGGGGGGGAGCTCCTGGGTAGGAGGGGAAGTACTGGTACGAGCTCCAGAAACACCTCTCCGGAGGCGGCAGTACTGTAGGTACCTCTCCTGCAGCTGCTGGGAGGAGAGGGCTCCTCCAGGTGTAGTACGCTCAGGCTCAGCACCTCCAGACACAGCACCCCCAGACGCAGCACCCCCAGGCTCAGCACCTCCAGACGCAGCACCTCCAGGCTCAGCACCTCCAGACTCCGCACCCCCAGGCTCAGCACCTCCAGGCTCCGCACCCCCAGGCTCCGCACCCCCAGGCTCCGCACCCCCAGGCTCAGCACCCCCAGACTCCTCACGGTCAGGCTCAGCACCCCCAGCAGGACGAGAGTCAACAGCTACCTCGACAGGCTCAACCGGGTCTACCTGGGACACACTTGAGGGAGCGGCACCCTGAGGGGGGAGGGGGTCTGGTACCTCAGCACCTGGAGCGAGGAAGAGAGGCGGGGGGGGGGAGCGGGGCAGTGCGGTAGGGGAAGAGGCGGTAGTAGGGGACGGACTCGTCAAAAGTGACGTCCTGAGAGGCCAGGACACGACGCGAGGTGGCGTGGTAGAACTGCCAACCAGGCGCGTCCGGGACAAAGCCAAGGAAGACACAGGGGACAGCTCGACGGGAGAGCTTGTCCGCGGACGTATCGCGAACAAAAGCTCGAGATCCCCAGACGCGACGCATCGCCAGCCTCTCCCGTCCAACGCAGTGTCGGAGAAGTCTCCGATAAGGAGACACGGGGCCAGAGGTTGAGCTGATGCGCAGCGTATCGGACTGCAAACGGCCACAGAAAGTGGGGGGCAGCCGCATGAACCAAGGAGGTACGAGCGACCTCCATGACCAAGCCAATGCGGCGCTCAGCAACCCCATTCTGCTGTGGAGAGGCCGGAAGCGTGAACGACTGCTCAATGCCCTCCTGCTGACAGAAGGCCTCCAAGAGGCCAGAGGAAAACTCCCCACCTCTGTCAGAGTGCAGACGCAGGACAGGGAAGTCGGAGCGGAAACGCTCACTGAGCTGGAGACGAGATCTGCGGATCCAAGGGATCAAGACATCAGGGACGTCACCCTTGGTGCGCAAGGGGAAGACCGTGGTGTAGCGCGAGAAGTCGTCAACAACAATCAGGAAGTACCTCTCCTGACCCTGACCACGGACGCGGGCTGGGCCCCACACGTCCATGTGGAGCGTCTGCAAAGGAGCAGTCGTCGGGGGAAAGGAGGAGGAGTGAGGAGCGGCGCGCTGCCGCCCCTCGACACAGGGAAGACAGGGAGGAGCAGGCGAGGGTGGGAGGGGAGGGAGAACCCTGGGAAGACCAGCAACAAGGTCTCGTTTGTGCATGGCCCGAAGGCGCTGCACAGACGGGTGACCAAGGCGGTGGTGCCAGAGGACAGTCTCATGCGCCAGAGAGCGACACGAGCAGGGGGCGGACAGCTGACCTGACGCAGACGCAGACGCGGACGCAGCTACCTGAGGGGACTCAGTGGTCAGTGTGTACAGGTCCGACCCCGGCTGCCGAGTGAAGGTAGCCAGGTGACGGCCCGTCCGAGCACACGTGCAGTGTGTCACGCGCTCGTAGGCAGGGGTGAACTGGTGAACACCCGCGTCCTGGAGCTCACAACCCGCCACCAGGTTCGTAGAGAACGAGGGGAGGTGGAGACCAGACAGTGTGCCCGACGGGACCGCAGGACAGGGAAGAACAGTGGAGGAGGTCGCAATGACCGGACCCCCAGAGGGGTCAGCGAGGGAGACAGCAACTGGCCGAGCAAGCGGCTCAAGGGCAGTGCGGTCACGAAAGAAACAGCGAGAAGCACCTGAGTCCAGGGTGAAGGTGTGCAGTGCCTCAGTCGACTCAGTACCAGGGGGGACAGACTCACTGGCACCTAGGGCGGCAGCCTCACCATCACCTGAGGTGGCAGACACGCGAGCACCTGCAGTGGCGGTCTCACTAGCACCTAGAGCGGCAGCCTCACTCACACTACACGGCAGCTGCACCGGGACGCGACCAGAAGCTCCCGAACGACGCACTCCGGAGTGACTACCACGACCACAACCCCGAGAGCTCAAACTCGCGTACCACTCACGAGCTCGCTGGAGCGTAAGAGGACACTGCTGCTGCACCTGTCCACTACCAGATGCTCCCGAACAACGCACGCCAGAGCGACTACCACTACGGCCACCCCGACAGCCCCAACTAGCGTACCACTCACGGGCCCGCTGGAGCGTAAGAGGACACTGCTGCTGCACCTGTCCACTACCAGATGCTCCCGAACGACGCACTCCAGAGCGACGACCACGACGGCCACCCCGACAGCCTAAACTAGCGTACCACTCACGAGCCTGCTGGAGCGTGAGGGACTCACGCGCACGGTCCTGGAGCTGCATCTGGTCACGTCAGGAACAGTAGCACCAGCGGCAGTAACAGCAGGAGCAGTGACAGTGGGAGTAGCAGCAGTAGCAGCGGTAGCAGTGCTGGCAGGGGAATGCTCACCAGTGGTCAGCGGGGCAGGCGCAAGGTGGAGGTGACAGCGGGGCCGCTGCAACTGCAGAGCGAGGCCAGGCCGCAGTAGGGAGCTCCGCGGCAGCTGCTCGAGATGCCAGGGGCGGCTGCTGCAGGGACCGGGGCAGCAGTGACGGCAGCGCCAACTGCGGCAGGCTCGGCGGTGGTCGCTGCTGCAGGGCTAGTGGCGGCAGCAGTTGCCGTCCCAGCGGCGGCAGCTGCTGCAGGTACGGTGGCGGCAGCGGCTGCAGAGTCGGCGGCGGCAGCTGATGCAGGGTCAGCGGCGGCAGCAGCTGCAGGCTCGGCGGCGGCAGTTGCCGCAGTCTCAGCTTTCAGAATAGCTAGGCAAGAATGATTGAACTAGCAGAAGTTTGGGTACAAATATGAAACCCTAGTTGGGGTTGTACCCCATATTGGCTACCCCACTACAGCCTACAAGCATAATACAGTTTAACACACCCCCATAGGCAAAGTGGGGGAGAACAAAGGGTCACAAGACCAGTCCAGCAAAGCAAAGCAAAGCCCAGGGTGGATCACAACGTCACCACACTCCGAGCACAAGTAAAGGCCACAAGGCCAGTTCACATGCAGTGCTAGATATAGTACAAGACAAGCAACACAGTGATCAAAAACCTAGCAAGCAAGCAACAAGATATATATAAAGTACAGTACAAAGAATGTCAAGCAGTGAGCAAGTGAGGAAACGTGGACACAAGGCCTAAAGAAGTACAGTGCCGCTGATGATCACTAGGCGGGAGCGCCTTGGTGAAGATATCAGCAGTGTTGGCCTTCGAGTCCACGTACACAAGCCGAAGCTGACCGCGCTGCTGAAGCTCTCGAGCAAGAAAGTAGCGAAGAGCAATGTGCTTCGTCCTGTGCTCCAGTCTGTGCTCCTGACACAAGGCAAGAGCCGCCTTGTTGTCACCGTACAGAACTGGAGGAGAACTAGGCCGCTCTCCCAAGTCAGTCAGCAGGTAGGTGAGCCAGCGTAACTCCTGTGCAGCCATGGCTGTGGCGTAGATCTCAGCCTCACAACTAGAGCCGAGAACAGAGGAAGAGCGGGTGGACCGCCACGAGACAGAACCAGAGCCAAGGCTGAAGGTGTAACCCTGTGACGACCGCTGCGTAGCCAGGTCGTCCACCCAAGAAGCGTCCGAGTGACCAGTGAGGACAACTCTGTCACGTCCTCCAAGCACCAGCCCCATGCCTGATGTACTGCACAGGTAACGCAGCACCCTCTTAGCAGCCTCCCAGTGCTCTCGCCTGTGTCTCCCAGGCGCAACGTAACGAGCAAGGATGCTAAGAGGGTACGCGAGGTCAGGTCGCGTGCAAGTCATCAGGTACATGAGGCAGCCTACAAGCTCTGGGTACGGGCCACTCGGCTCTACGGACTCGTCCGAAGGTGGAGCTGAGAGCGAGTGGCTGGTAGCCAGAGGTGTGGCCTGTGGTGAGGAGAACTGGAAGCCGAAGCGCTGAAGGATCTGCTGCACCATGTGTGACTGAGTCAGGGTGATGGTGCGGCGAGCTCTGTCCCGGGTGATCTGCAAGCCAAGGTAGCTACGCAGTTCACCCAGGTCAGTGCAGGTGTGTCTCTTCTGCAGCTCCGACTTCACACGAGCGAGTGCCTCAGTGTCAGCAGTAGCAAAGACCAAGTCGTCGACGTACACGAGAATGTAGAACGGCGGCAGCGACGTGTCTGTGCGCAGGAACAGCGACGGGTCAGCAGTAGACGGCGCGAACCCAAGAGCCGCAAGTGTAGTCCTCAGTGTGTCGTGCCACTCACGTGGCGCCTGGCGGAGACCGTAGACTGGCCGGCGGAGACTCCACTGGGTACCAGGGGGAAACGACCCAGTAAAGCCAGGTGGGCGGCGCAGCCAGATCTCCTCGTGCAGGCTGCCCTGCAGGAACGCTGTGCTGAAGTCAAGAGAGTGAAGCTCGTAGTCACGCTGAGCAGCAACGTGCAGCAGAACCCGAAGAGTGGTCATCTTCGGGGTGGGGGAGAAGGTCTGGAAGAAGTCGACCCCCTGACGCTGACTGAAGCCTCTAGCAACGTAACGAGCCTTGAAGACAGGCGGAGAACCTGGCGGCCGCTTCACCCTGAAAATCCACATGCCATCGACGATGTTCGCCCCAGGAGGGGGAACCTCGTCGACGTAGGTGCCTGTGGACTTCCAGGATGCCATCTCTGCGTCCATGGCTGTCTGCCACTGAGAGGAGTAGGGACCCGAGATCGCCTCTGCGTAAGTGCGCGGAGTGGGGATGTCTAGTGCATCCGGGTCTCCCTCAGGGGCAAGCAACCAGGCCACGAGATGAGGTACAGCAGCCGCAAGAGAGTCAAAGTCCTCCTGCCTGTCCTCAAGGACGTCCGTGCCAAGAGCACACTCACCCCCGACGGACGGAGGACAGACAGACGCAGACTCTGACTCAGCAACAAGGCTAGCAGCGTAGTCTAGACGACAGGCAGCAGCAAAGTCAACCAACTCAGCGACCAGAGCAGACGCAGCCGAGGACTCAAAGGTAGGGTCAGTGACAACAGTAGCGAGGAGACGCGTGACTGTAGGGTGCTCAGCGCGATACCGGTCAGACTCAGGGTCCGGAACGGCAGGCAAAGAGGACGCAGGAGGAGACGGTAGAGGGACACGCCGAGGAGCAGTAGAGGGACGCAGAGTCATGTAGTGAGTGCCTGGGACAGGAGGAGGACGCTCACGACGGACACGACTACCAGTGCGAGCAGGACGAACAGGCGACACAGGACGAGACTCAGGCTCACGACGCTCTGTAAGACCTCCTGTGGGACCAGCGTAAGGAGAGGGAGCAGGGAGAGGCGAGGCAGGCGGTAACTGTGACTGCGGCTGGACAGGCGGAGGACACTCTACGGAGGGAGGAGGACAAGGAGGAGGAGCCTGCCCAAGAACCTGCTGAAGGAGCGGTACGAAGTACGGTCGCGGCCGCGCAGCGTCTCCAGAAGCAGAAGAGACTCCAGCGGCCGGGTCCTCAGGACCAGCAGGAGCTCCAACGTCCGGGTCCCCAGCACCAGCAGCAGCGCCACCGCTCAGGTCCTCAGCTCCAGCAGCAGCTCCACCAGGCGGGTCCGCAGCACCAGCAGCAGCGCCACCCCCAGAGTCGGCAGCTCCAACTCCGCTAGCACCGCCAGCGCCAGAGTCCCCAGCTCCAGCAGCTCCAGTCGCAGTGCTCCCAGAACAACCAGTCCCGGCAGCTCCAGTACCCCCAGTACGAGCACCCCCAGGACGAGCAGCCCCAGCACCCCCAACTCCAGCCGAGCCACTAGGACGGCGAAAGCGCCGGACGTACCAGTCACGAAGCTGCTGCGGTGTGAGAGACTGCTCAGCACCCCGAACCGGAGCACCCCCAGACGCAGTAACCCGAGGCTCCGTAGGCTCAGTAGCAGCACCCCCAGGCTCAGTACCCGCAGGCTCAGTACCCGCAGGCTCAGCACCCCCAGTCGCAGCACCCCCAGGCTCAGCACCCCCAGGCGGCAAACTCTCAGGCACAGTACCCTCAGCTCCAGCACCCGTAGTCCCAGCACTCCCAGGCCCCGCACCCGCAGGCTCAGCACCCCCAGGCTCAGCACCCCCAGGCTCCGTACTCTCAGGCACCGTACCCTCAGCTCCAGCACCCTCAGTCCCAGCACCTGCAGCCCCAGCACCCCCAGGCCCAGCACCCCCAGGCTCAGCACCCCCAGGCTCAGCACTCCCAGCAGCACCACCCGCAGCAGCACCTGAGTCACCTGTGAACTCGACAGGCTCAGCGACGGGAGGAGGGTCTACCTGAGAGACACCTGAAGGAGCAGGACCCTGAGGGGGAAGGGGGTCTATAGGAGGGGGACCAGGAGCAAGGAAAAGCGGCGGGGGAGGGAGGGGGGCAGTGCGGTAGGGGAAGAGACGGTAAAAAGGGACCGACTCGTCAAAGGTGACATCCTGAGAGGCGAAGACCCGGCGCGAGGTGGGGTGGTAAAACTGCCAGCCAGGCGCGTCAGGGACAAAGCCAAGGAAGACACAGGGAAGCGTGCGGGAGGAGAGCTTGTCCGCGGACGTATCGCGGACAAGGGCACGAGCACCCCACACCCGGAAGCGCGACGCATCGCCAACCTCCCCCGTCCAACGCAGTGTGGGCGAGGTCTCCGGCAAGGAGACACGGGGCCAGAGGTTGAGCTGATGCGCGGCGTACCGGACAGCAAACGGCCACAGAAAATGGGGAGCCGCCGCGTGGACCAAGGAGGTACGAGCGACCTCCATGACCAGGCCAATGCGGCGCTCAGCAACCCCATTCTGCTGTGGGGAGTCCGGAAGCGTGAAGGTCTGCTCGATGCCCTCCGCCTGACAGAAGGTCCTCAAGAGATCGGAGGAAAATTCACCACCTCTGTCAGAGTGCAGACGCAGGACAGGAAGATCCGTCCGGAAACGGCGGCGGAGCTGGAGACGAACCGTGCGGATCCAAGGGATCAGAACATCAGGGACCTCACCCTTGGTGCGCAAGGGGAAGACCGTGGTGTAACGCGAGTAGTCGTCGACAACCAGCAAAAAGTACCGCTCACCGCCCTGACCACGAACGCGGGCTGGGCCCCACACGTCCAGGTGGAGGGTCTGCAGAGGAGCCTCTGTCGGGGGGAACGAGGAGGAGTGAGGAGCGACGCGCTGCCGCCCCTCGACGCAAGGAAGGCAAGGCGGCGCAGGCGAGGCAGGGAGGGGAGGGAGGGACCTGGGAAGACCAGACACAAGGTGGCGACGGTGCATGCCACGAAGGCGTGGCAAGGAGGGGTGACCCAGGCGGTGGTGCCAGAGAAGAGTCTGGTGCGACAGGGAACGACACTCACAGGCGTGGGCTACCAGACCTGACGCAGACACCTGACCGACAGCAGCGACCTGAGGAGACGCAGTGGTCAGTGTGTAGAGACTCGACCCCGGCCGACGGGTAAACGTAGCCAGGTGACGGCCGGTCCTGGAGCACGTGCAGATCGCCACACGCTGTCCGCCAGGGGTAAAGGTGTCAACCCACTGATCCTGGAGGACAGCGTTGCTCACCAGGTTCGTCGAGAACGAGGGGAGGTGGAAACCCGACAACGAGCCAGACGGAACCGCCGGACAAGGGAGGACAGTGGTGGACTGGGCAAGGACTGGGCCCCCAGAGGGGTCAGCCAAGGAGACTGGGACCGGTGCAGGAAGCGGTGTGAGCTCAGTACTGTCACGAAAGAAGCAACGGGAAGCACCTGAGTCAAGGGTGAAGGTGTGACAGGCCTCAGCCGGTGCGGTACCTGAGAGAGCAGTCTCTGTGGGTGCTGTACCTGAGAGAGCAGACTCGAAACCAGCCAGGACAGCACTGGGGGGAGCAAGTACAGGGGGCACCATACCAGAGAGAGCAGACTCACTAGTACCCAGGGCAGCGGGCTCTATACCTGGGTCAGGCGGCACACACAAGTAACAGTCTCCCTCGGCACTAACAGTCAATGCATACATGGCAGCAATAATAGCATCATAGTCAAGAGCAAAGACATCAACACCAGCCCTCATGAGCTCAGCCCAGCGGGGGCGCTCAACATCCGCGCCCATCTCCTCACGCCAAGCGTCGTCAAGGCGGGAGAAGCAGCGGTACGGGGTGTGGAACCTCCCACACGTCTGTCCCTTGCGGTCACCTGTGCGAATGACATAAGAACAGCGGCCACTGGCCCCCGACGTCCCACGCTGAGCAAGCCACTCACGAAGCTGCTGGGTCGTCTGGGGACGCTGCTGCTGCTGGGAGCTCTGGCCCGAGCCAGTGCCTCCACTCCGACCGCCGCCGCCACCACTACCACCGCTCCGACCGCCACCGCCACCACCGCCACCACCGCCACCGCCACCGCCGCCACCGCCGCCGCCGCCACTACTGCCACTGCTTCCGCCGCCGCCCCCGCCTCCACCACCGACCCCACTCCCACCAGCGCTCCCGCCACCGCTCCCTCCAGCACCGCCTCCCCCCCCACCTCCCCCACCTCCTCCCCCCCCAGCGCCACCACCACCACCCTTGCCCCCCTTGCCCTTGCCGGTGCGGCGCCTCCCACCAGGAGCAGAAGCAGCGCCAACAGACTCAGCACCAAGGAAGTCAACAGCAGCAGCAGCAGCGTAGGAGGGAGCGAGGGGAGAGGGAGAACACCCCTCAAAGATGGGGGTGCGAGGAGCGCCACGAGCAGCACCAACAGCTACAATGCTCTTTTCGGCCGCGAGCAGCTGCTCCTCTAGGAGGGCGACTGTGAGCTCAGTGGGACAGCGAGCAAGGAAGTGGTCTCGAACTGAGCGGAGGGTGTCAGGGAGACGGGTGACTATGAAGTGGAGTGTCCAGTACAGTGGAGGGGGGTTCTTAGCGCAGAACTCGGTGGGAAGGGCGGCACGCAGGCGAGCATCACTAGTGCGAAGGTGGGTGATAAGATCGGCGACTGTAGTAAAGGTGGACAGATCGGGGAACAGGTACGGCAGCATGAGGCGGCTAAGCTCGGCTGTGGCAGGCGAGGAGTAGCGAGCAACGACAGCATCGTACAGGGCCTTAGCGGATTTGCAGTCGCCAAAATGCTCGAGCTCAGCTAGCGGCAGGTGACTACGAATGGCTAGGCGAGCAGCTGCGTCACGAGTCTGCCAGTGGGAACGAACACTAAGCTCGGCTGTGGCAGCAAAAGCAGCGGCAGCACCAGACGCGTAGTCATAGAGGGAGATGTGGTCCGTGCTATTGCTCATAAGATACAACTGCAGGTCGTCGAGCCAGGAAGTGAACTGCACGGGACGGCCCTCAGCATCGAAGGAAAGAACGCGAATAGAGGCCATAGCTCAGGCGTGAGGGCACAGCAGAGCAGCGGCAGCAGCAGAGGGGACGCAGCAAGCGGGCAGTGAGGCAGCGGGCGGCGCTGCGAAGCAGGTAGCGGGCGGGCGGGCGGCGCTGCGAGCGGGCAGCGAAGCGGGCGGGCCGCGAAGCGGGCAGCGAGCGGGCGGGCGGGCTGCGAAGCGGGCAGCGGGGCGAGCGGGCTGCGAAGCGGGCGGGCCGCGAAGCGGGCAGCGAGCGGGCGGGCGGGCTGCGAAGTGGGCGGGCCGCGAAGCGGGCAGCGGGGCGAGCGGGCTGCGAGGCGGGCGGGCCGCGAAGCGGGCAGCGAGCGGGCGGGCGGGCTGCGAAGCGGGCGGGCCGCGAAGCGGGCAGCGAGCGGGCGGGCGGGCCGCGAAGCGGGCTGCGAAGCGGGCGGGCCGCGGAGCGGGCAGCGAGCGAGCGGGCTGCGAAGCGGGCGGGCCGCGAAGCGGGCAGCGAGCGGGCGGGCGGGCTGCGTGGCGGGCGGGCCGCGAAGCGGGCAGCGAGCGGGCGGGCGGGCTGCGAAGCGGGCAGCAGGACGAGCGGGCTGCGAGCGGGCGGCTCGGCGGGCGGGCGACACTGCGAGGGGCGCGCGAGGGCGCTAGTGAGGGGCGCGCGAGGGCGCTAGCAAGGGGCGCGCGAGGGCGCTAACGAGGGGCGCGCGAGGGCGCTAACGAGGGTGCGCGCGAGGGCGCTAACGAGGGGCGCGCGAGGGCGCTAACGAGGGCGCACGAGGGCGCTACGAGGCTAGGGCACGGGGTAGCGTGGTAACCGCATGCGAGCGGTGGTGGGCCCTTAAAAAAAAAACGGTCACTAGGTCCTAGGGACCTCCTGCTCTGAATACCATTTCAGAATAGCTAGGCAAGAATGATTGAACTAGCAGAAGTTTGGGTACAAATATGAAACCCTAGTTGGGGTTGTACCCCATATTGGCTACCCCACTACAGCCTACAAGCATAATACAGTTTAACATCAGCGGCGGCCGCTGCTGCAGGGTCAGCGGCGGCAGCTGCAGCAGCGCCCCGAAACCCTAAAACGGGTGGGATAGGGGGCAGGAGCGCGGGGGATGGCGAGGGGGGACGGCGCGCGACCCCCAAGGCGCCAGAACGGTCGGGTGGGCGGGTGGAGAGGGGGTGGCGAGTGCTGCTGCCCAAGGCGCCGCGACGGACGGGCGGGAGGGACTCGCGCGCGACCCCCGAGGGCGCCACGACGGCGAGGTGGGGCGCGCGCGGGCTCCCAAGGGCGCCGCGACGACCGGGCGGGGCGCTCGCGGGCTCCCCAGTGCGTCGCGACGGACGGGCGGGGCGCTCGCGGGCTCCCCAGGGCGTCGCGACAGACGGGCGGGGCGCACGCGGGCGGCGAGCGGGTCGCGCGCGCGAGGAAACGGGCCGCGCGCGGGCGGCTAGCGGGTCGCGCACGCTAAAAAGAGAACGGGCCGCGCGCGGGTGGCTAGCAGGCCGTGCGTGCGCGGTAGGGAGAGGCGCACGAGGGCGCGAGGGCGCACGAGGGCGCGCGGTAGTAAGAGGCGCACGAGGGCGCGAGGGCGCACGAGGGCGCGCGGTAGTAAGAGGCGCACGAGGGCGCGAGGGCGCACGAGGGCGCGCGGTAGTAAGAGGCGCACGAGGGCGCGATGGCGCACGAGGGCGCACGGTGGGTAGGTATTTAGGTAGGTAGGTAGGTAACGGTGGGCCCTAAAACGGTCCTAGTGAAGGACCTGCTCTGATACCATGTCAGAATCAACAGACAGGAATGACTGTACTAGCACAAAGTTGGATACAAGTAGGAAACCCTAATCTAGTGTACCCCCTAAGGTGTAACCCACTACAGCCTACAATCATATACACATGTAATGTTTTTACACCAAGGAACTCACTCGAGAGGGAAGGTGTTGTTGGGGAGGTGTTGCGGGAGAGGCGAGCGGAAACAGAGTGAAGGACTGCGTAGGTGAGGAAACTGGCTCGACAAAAGTGTGAAAGGACTGACGAGCAGAATCAGAATGAAAGAGCCTCGCGAAAGTGAAGGGTGAAGTACTAGTTCAGAGGGTGGTGGTGTGGTGATAAGGGAGTCTTGGCTGTATGCGATTGGTTAACCAAATGGTTGGTGTGAAAATTTTACCTGCTTTACATGGCTCAAAGTCATTGGCTACTGGCGATTTGGACCAATCCAAGCAATGTTGTGATTCTCTTCCATGAAACTCACACAACTCGCGGTCTGCCGTTTCCTCTCGTTTTTATTTTTTTTTCCTAGCTTGCAAGATTCAGTAACTTCGACAGCAGGTGACGCAAATATTAGAACTTAGCGAGATTATCCCACCCCACAATTGATACAGCGGTAAACGGGCTACATTTCACGGGCCATTTGTACAGCGCTCCCAGCAAAATCTTTCCATGTATGTTTTTTCCTCACCACTCGCTTCAGCGCTGGCAAAAACTTTGGTAAGGCGACCAATGGGAATGGCCGATTACATCCAGCATTTGAGGGCGCAGATATCGCCCTGCCTCGTCATGGTGTGCGCTGGATTCAAGCAACCAATAATAATGGCTGGGAATATTACAATATGGAATGATTGAACATTCCTAAATTAACAAACTCTTAAACGCGAAGATGACTGCAGCGAGGACGAAAGACCAAGCGTCAAGACAGTTATCAGAGACGGTTGCAAGCAGGAAGAATTCGAAATGAAAGTTCGGACTGGAAAAGTTCAAACGGTTACCGAACCGCGTACGGTTACCGAGCCGCACAGTTTCGGTTCTGCATCTAGATTAGCCCTAAGGGGAATGTACCCCCTCAGAGTACATGGCTAGCTAGGACCTTTCGTATTCCATTGTATTCCTATATAAACCCTTGTACCGCATTGTGTTAGTCACTTCTGTCGAGATTCAAATCTCCTTCTACTGACAGAGTCCGTACCCGACAGTGTTCAAACCTTCCGCTGCTACACTCCGTGCGATCAACCTGAGACGATCCTATAAGACGGCTAAGATTGCATCATGGTATGAGAGCCACTCAGGATTCTTCGCACCACCACCTTTGATTCAAATTCAAATTCAAGGTGGCGTCCGGTACGCGCTCCCAACGAAATATGGCTGGAGGATCTGGAGGGCAAGCGCCCAACACGGCCGAACCTCCTACCAACCCAACCGTGAATTCTGCGGAAACCACCACCGTCAGCAATGCGCTTCTGGAGCAACTCATCTAGCGGATCGCCACACTGGAATCTGGAGTACAACAAATGAAGAATGACAACCAGCCAACCGCTCCACAACCCGAGCAACCGACCGCTCCAGTCAAGGAACCGAGCCCAACCAACTTCGACATCGGCTCAAACTCCACTGCTTCAAATACTCCTCGACCAAGCGACGAAGCCGTGCTCGCAGCCCAGAACAAGTTTCTGACCATCTCCAAAATCCGCACCAGTACCGTATTCAGCGGACGTAATTTTTACACCTGGAGTTTCGAGCTCGAGCTACTACTGCAAAACGCGCAAATCTTTTGCTACTTTGACTGAAGCTACGCTGGCCCCACCAGTGACACCGACGATGCAAAAGCGCAATACTACAACGAGTCGCTAATGGCGTATCACGTTCTTCTTCGGAACATGGCGCCGACCGAACACCTCGGCATCCGCCCTTACAAGAATTTCCCAGCTCCCGCCCTCGCCGCCTGGAACTACCTCAACAAAACCTATCAACCCAAGGACTCCATTTCATCCATCCGCCTACTCCAAGAGCTCATGGAAGTCAAAATGGCGCCTGGCGAGAAGGCAAACACTTACATCAATCGTTGCCGCAGTGTCAGCGATCCACTTCTGAAGCTGGGCAACAAAATTTTCGAAGACATGTTCGTCACGATAGTTCTCCGAGGACTCGCGCCCCACTGGAACCCTTGCAAAGCTCTGCTCCGCCAACAGGGCATCATCTCGGAAGCGCATCTCTGTGCCACACTACTTCATGAACAGCACGACATGGATTTTAATTAAGAAAAGACGACGCGACGCGAGCAAATCGCCTTCTACTCTGATCGAGACCATCGCAGAAATCGCGACAATCGGCCTCGACAGTACTACTGCAAAAACTGCAAGGCCTTCGGTCACTCCACCGAACGATGCCGGTCCGGACCGCGTCCCAACCCCACACCGCGCAACAACTCTGCGCCAACATTAGACCACCCGTGCCAGGTCAACCGACCGTCCACGGACCATCGGTTCGCCCCGTGCCCTTAGAATCACCCAGACCAATAGCGGCCATCGCAGACCAGCAATGTCCGCCACGTCATGGGAAACATGGCGATGCGCGTTCGCCGCCGCACCCGCCGCACAAACCGGCGACATCTCCGCTACGTCTCTCCACCTCCGCCCGGACAAGAAGTCGAGTTCAACTCATACAACACCCCATTCACGCAAGACGGTGGGTTAGTCTCCGACGAACACGAGCAGGATTGGAATCTGCTCGTACCGCTCCTGGAATCACCACCCCACGACGAAGACTTCCTTAACTCACCGTCAATCACCACCTACTACTTTGGCCACAACATCGACACTCGACCACTCGACAACTACGTCGCTGCTGGCGACAGACGCATTCCGTTTCGCAACACACCGAACCTCGCGCTCTCGGCACAACGCCGCGGAGACTGCTACAGCACCTGGTTCCTCGACAGCTGCTGCGGACAGCACATGGTCGGCTCCGATCGCTACATACCCAACGCCTTCCCCATCCCCGAACTGTGAGGATCTAGGATCGAGCTCAGAAAAGAGAATGTGAATTGAATGATCCACCTGGGTACAAGGCGAGGCTATATATAGGCTCGACACAAGGCAGGTAACCAGGTGTTATGCGAAGGTTCCGAGGGTCGCGAAGCGTCCCGAACAGACCCTTCCCGAATTCGGTAGAAGGCGATTCGGTGGCAACCGAAAAGCCTAGAATTCGGTGCACTCAACCTAGTTCGGTGCCTATAACTATAATAAATATAGTAAAAGCAACGAACCTAGGAAATCTAGCAAAAGCAAGCAAAATCAAACAAAGCTAAGCTAGATAATGCATAATAAAGTAAAGGCAAGCTAGCAAAGCCAGCATAAGCCGTCGTACTCTCACACGTCCCCCCCTCAAAGCTGGGTGGCGTGAGATACACCCTGCTTGACAAGATAGTCATTGAGAGCACGGCGTGCATTGCCCATATCAGCTTCTGGTACCCAACTGTCCTCAGTGGGGTCGTATCCCTTCCAGCGTATCAGGAACTCGAGGGTCTTGCCGCCGCGGCGCCGATGAGTGAGAACACGCTCGATCTCGTACTCTGGTTCATCCTGCACAAGAACAGGTGGTGGTGGCGGTAGCTGCCGTCCCTGGAACTGTTGGTTGGGGTCCTTGTAGGGCTTCAGTAGCTGAACATGGAAAGCGTTGTGAAGCTTCCACGTATCTGGTAAGCGCAAGCGGAATGTAACTGGTGTCACCTGTGCCTCCACGAGAAATGGACCACAGAAGCGAGGCCGGAGTTTGGATGGTAGGTGAGACAGGTTCAAGTTGCGCGTGTCAAGAAGCACCTGATCTCCGACTGCTACTGAGTGATCTCGTCGCTGACGATCGGCATACTGTTTCTGGGAGTTCTGCATCGTGGTGAGACGCCGCTGAGTCTTCTCCCATAGCTGTTGCATGGTGGTGACGAAGTCGTGTGCGGCTTGGACGTGTGCTGGTGTGGTTGGCTGCTGTGGTGTGAGTGGTTCCCGTCCGTAACACAGGAAGAAAGGAGTTTTTCCTGTGGCCGCATGCGAGGCGTTGTTGTAAGCGAACTCTAAGGTCGGTAACTGTGTGTCCCAGTGGCTGATGTCGTCTTTGCAAGCTGTGCGCAGTAACTGTTCAACCACCTGATTGAGTCGCTCTGTCTGTCCGTCAGTCTGGGGATGGTATGCTGAAGACATCGCAAGCTTAGTCCCCAACAATCCCATAAGCTCCTTCCAGAACTTACTTGTGAATTTAGGGTCTCTGTCTGAGATGAGTGTAGCGGGGATGCCGTGGATGGTGATGATGCGGTCGAAGAAGAGTCGAGCAGTTGCTTCGGCTGCAGCTGTGGCATTGGTCGGTATGAAGTGACCCATTTTGGAGAACTTATCGATGACTACGAGGATGGAATCATGTCCCCGTGAGGTCGAGGGAAGTCCTGTGATGAAGTCGAGACTAACGACCTGCCATGGCTGCTCCGGTACGGGTAGAGGCTGAAGTAACCCTGCTTTCTTCTGCTTGCTACTCTTCATCCGCTGGCACGTGTCGCAGGAGGTGACGAACTGCTGCACGTCTGCTGCCATCCGGGGCCAGTAGTAATACTTCGCTATTCCCACTAACGTCTTGTTGCTCCCGAAATGTCCCGCGTATGGTACGTCGTGAAACTCCTCTAGAAGGATCTGCCATAGCTGGGCGTAATTCGGTACCCAAATCTTTCCTGAACCCTTCCTTACCGCTAAGTCTTTCTCCCACTGTAACAGCTTCTGTTTCTCTGCCGTTGCTATCTCGCCGTCCACGGAGTACCCATGTTGGAATAGACCCTTGAGCAGAGGGTTCATTCCGTCGAGCTGGATGCCTACTACATGACCGGTGCGGCTCAACACGTCTGCTTTGTTGTGTAGCCCGGGTTTGTAGACGATGTCGTAGTGGAAGTGGGTCTCCAAGAAACATACCCACCGCACCTGTCGTTGTGAGAGCGTCGGCTGCGACTTCAGGTATTTGAGGCTGCAGTGGTCAGTATAAATTGTGGTCTTGGCTTCGTCTAGGTAACACCTTTACGCCTTGAAGGCTACGACTATGGCTAAGGCTTCCTTGTCGTGAATGGGGTAGTTCAGTTCTGCTCCGTGCAGTTTCTTACTGAGGTAGGCGATAGGCTGTAAACCGTTTCCGTGATCCTGCATCAGTACTGCTCCGACTGCCTGGTCACTAGCGTCTGCTTCAACTACGTAGTCCTTCTCGGGGTCCGGTAGGATGAGTATTGGCGCTGTGGTCAGTGCTGTCTGTAGCTGTTCCATGGCTTGCTGATGAGGAGCACCCCATTTGAAGGGCGTGTCCTTTTTCAGTAGGTCTGTCAGTGGCGTTGTTATCTTAGCGTACTACGGCACAAACCTGTTGTAGTAGTTGGCGAAGCCGAGGAACTGCTGCAACTCCTTCACGTTCTCCGGAACCTTCCACTTTTTAACGGCTTCGATTTTCCGCGGGTCCACGTGTACGCCCTTGGTACTCACCATGTGCCCGAGAAACTGCACCTTCTCCAGTGCGAAGTCGCTCTTTGACAGCTTCACGTAGAACTTATTCTTCCGCAGGATCTCGAACACCTTCCGCAGATGCTCCACGTGCTCCTTCATGTTCTTGGAGTAGATGAGGATATCGTCCAGGTACACTACTACGCACTCGTCCAGCAGGGGCCGTAGGATGTGGTTCATCTCCGCCTGGAACGTCGCTGGTGTGTTGCAGAGTCCGAACGGCATCACCAAGTATTCGTAGGAGCCGTATCTCGTACGGAACGCCGTCTTGTGGATCGAGTTGTCCGCCATCTTGATCTGCCCGTAACCCGACCGTAGGCCCAACTTCGAGAAGATTGTTGCACCACGCAGTTGGTCCAGTAAGTCGTCGATGCGCGGTATGGGATATTTGTTTTTTACTGTCTGTTTGTTCAGTGCGCGGTAGTCGATGCACATCCGTAAACTGCCGTCTGGTTTTGGGGTGAAGAGAACTGGTGCGCCGTAGGGAGAGGTGGATGGTCGGATCAGTTGTCTGTCCAGTAAATACTCGATCTGTTTTTTCATGTCTGTCAGTTAAGTCGTACTCAGTCGGTATGGTGCACATGAGACGGGTTTCGCACCTGGTTCCTCCACGATCTCGTGCTCGTGGGTGCGCGCTGGAGGTACGCCTGCAGGTAGGTCGTCGGGCATTATATCTTTGTACTGCTCCAAGACCTCCTTCACTACTGCGGGTAGCTCGGAACTCGGCTTCTCCTCCTCTGCTGCTGCCATGACCAGTGCTAAGTAACCCGTGTTACTCTCGTTCACCATGCCAGTGTCGTTTCAGGAACATCCCCTGTATCCGTCCAGCTTCGCAGCTCCACTCGTTTCCCGTTGTTGTAGATGCACGCCTTCCGATTGACCCAGTCGATCTCGGGGTTGAACTGCTTCAGGAAATCTCGCCCCAAGATAAAATCTAACCCTTTGATGTTGGTGACTGGTAGCTTCGGCTTCCACCTCAGTGCACCTATATGCAGCTGCAGTGATGTTTCGCCGTGGATGGGAATCTTCGTACCGTCTACCATGGTTGCTGAAAATTGGGTCTTCTCTGCTTTCTCTCCAACTTTCTCCAACGTCCCGCGGTCACACACCGAGTGGGACGCACCGCTGTCCACCAGTGCCTGGAGGCGTCGCCCGTTGCAGATCACCTCGAGTACTAGTGGTTGTTGCCGCTCCGAGTAGCCGTAGATGGTCTCGCTTATAGGATCATAGGGTACGTCGAATAGGTCGCCCCTAGGTCCTGCGCTCGAAGCTGCTGACTCAATATCAGTTTTCAACTGAACAAGGTTAGAAGGATTTATCCGCGGCCGATTCAGCTTCGTCTTGGCCTGGAACCTTCCCCTAAGCCGTTGCAGCTGTGTAGGCTTCTCCTGTGGGCAATGGGGAGCCTTAACACTGTGCTGCGGGGAGAGAAAATTAACTCCTTGGAACGCACGACCCGTTTCAACGCTCCGGAGTGGTTTGCCCAACTTCTCAGGTACCTGAATAATCTTTAAATGCTTTTTCTTAGCCTCAAAATCTCCCCTGAAGGCTTGAAAATCACGAGAAGTAATATTCTTAGTTAAAGTATCTTTGTAGGATAACTTTAACGAATTCTTACTTTCGTGGGTGTTCGGCTGGAGTTTCCCGGTCGGTGCAGAGTCTTGTTTCGCGGAGCCTCCATTTGTCTCGGCGATTTCCCCCGGTGCCCGCCGGTCGTGACGTTTTGAATTCGCGCCATCATGTCCTCCTTTTTTCGCCCTCTCCGAAGTCGCCACGTTTGTTGACTTCGTGGGTGCCGCACTGTTGTTGCCCTGCAGCTCTGCTCGTGCCTTCTTCATTTTCCAACACGCCAAGAGTCGATGTCCAGCTGCGCCGCAAAATTCGCACTTCTCATTTTTTGTCGGCTGCTGCTTCGCGTCGATCTTGTCGATATCCATCAGGTCGGCGGTCGTGGGTGGTGCCGATCGCTTCGTGTCGAATGATCTGTTCGGCACGTGGCGTCGTGTCTCGGGTTGGAATCGCGTCAGCGCATCGAATCTCTCTGCTGCACACACCATGTCGCGGTAGTTGTTGTAGTTCGCAGCAATCACCTGTCGTTGTACTTTCATTTTTAGTCCCTCAGTATACGCTTGGATTTTTTCCCCTTCGGTCAGGTCGGTAATTCGATTGAAGAGGCTCTCCATCTGCTGCGTGTACTGTGTTACACTGTCGTACTCCTTATGCCGATGAATCTGCTGCCGCGCCATGTAGCTGGAATTGTCAAAATAGGAGCTAGAATCATGAGCCATAGCTAGGTAAACCCTAGCTAGGCAAGAGAGAAACGAGCAAAGGAGGGCTTGCACTAGCAAGAATGGGGATACAAATAGCAAACCCTAGAAGGGTTGTACTCGCTATAGAGCACCCCACTATAGGCTAGAGCATAATATTCTGACACACCCCCATAGCCAAAGTGGGGTGTAATCAGCAGAGCAAGCAAAGCAGTACAAGCTCAGGGTGGATCACAATGTCACCACACATTCTGAGCACAAGTTCAAGAAGCAATAGTTTAAAGTTCACAATTATGAGCAAAGCTAGAGGCAGTCACAGAGGGCAAGTGAGGAGGAGGAGGGCTGGCGAGAGGAGAGAAGAGTGGAGGCGACGACTGAAGCTGCAGACACACGGGCAACAGACGGCTCTGGTGCAACTCTAGTGGCTACCGGGAGCAAGGGCCCCGGAATACAGGAGTAACAGGCTCTGCGTCTGATCAGCAGCGACAGGAGCAACGGACCCACGGGCGACAGGTGCAACCGGCTCTCTGAGCTACCGGTGGCTAACAGAACCCCGGAATACAGGCGCTGCGGACGACACGACGGCGGCCTCCGCTCAACCTCCCCCGACCGTCCCACACCCCTCTCACACACCCCCTGCTGAAACCCTAGCTCCACTCCCATGGCACCCCCCTTAAACCCTAAACCCTCGGCTCCCACACACCCACCCCCCTGAGCAGTATCTGCAGCAGTGGGAGACGGAGGAGGAGGAGGAGCAGGGGACGGCTCACACTCACGGCACCCCCATACCCTCCACCCCCAAACCCTAACACAGGAACGCGGGCAGTAGCGGGGGTGGGGCGCCGGCAGAAGCTCGGGGGACGGACGAGGCGCGCGCACGGGCCTGCCGCAGGCCGGACGAGGCGCGCGCGGGCTGCCCGGGCCGCGCGCGGGCCTGGCGCAGCCCGTACGGGCCGCGCGCGGGCTGTACGGGCCGCGCGCGGGCCTGGCGCAGCCCGTACGGGCCGCGCGCAGGCCTGGCGCAGCCCGTACGGGCCGCGCGCGGGCCTGGCGCAGCCCGTACGGGCGGCGCGCAGGTCCCAGGGGCGCTTCGACGGGCGACGGGGGCGTTTCGACGGGCGACGGGGGGCGCTCCGACGGGCGACGGGGGCGCTTCGACGGGCGACGGGGGGGAGCGCTTCGACGGGCGACGGGGGGCGCTTCGACGGTGGGAAACCGCCGCGCGCCCCGAGCGCGCGGCGGGAAGAAAAAACGAACATCGCGCGCCACGGGACGCGCGACACACAGGAAGGCAGCGGAAGCAGGCGGGCCCACAGGCCAGGAGCGTAACCGCTCTGATAGCATGTCAAAATAGGAGCTAGAATCATGAGCCATAGCTAGGTAAACCCTAGCTAGGCAAGAGAGAAACGAGCAAAGGAGGGCTTGCACTAGCAAGAATGGGGATACAAATAGCAAACCCTAGAAGGGTTGTACTCGCTATAGAGCACCCCACTACAGGCTAGAGCATAATATTCTGACAGGAATCGATCGGTTCGAAACGTTGAATTAAAGCTGCCCAAAACTGCGTCCATGACCCCTCGCCTCGGATCTCCTTGTCAGAATGTTATTATTGTCTAGCCTGTAGTGGGGTGCTCTATAGCGAGTACAACCCAGTTAGGGTTTGCTATATGTACCCCAACTGCTGCTAGTGAAACCCCTCTCCTTTCAATCATTCTTGCCTAGTTCTTTTAACATGCTATCAGAGCAGGTCGACCCCCTTGGGTCGATCCTGTGGGTGGGCCCGCCACCTAACTGCTTCCGCTGCTATTCTGCTTCTCGCACGCCTCGGGCACGCGCCGTCTTCTTCCTGCCGGCGAAAATTTTTAGGGTTTTTCATCCCGCCGTGCGCAAAGGGCGTACGGCGGTTTTCTGCCCGCCGTGCGCCCCGAGGCGCGCGGCGGTTTCCTGCCCGTCGTGGCGCCCCCGAGGACCTGCGCGCTGCCCCCCGTCGTCCTCCTCCCGTCGCCTCGTCGCGGCGCCCTGGGGGCCCGCGCGTCCCCCCCCTCCCGTCGCCTCGTCGCGGCACCTTGGGGGCCCGCGCGCCGCCCCCTCCCGTCGCCTCGTCGCGGCACCTTGGGGGCCCGCGCGCCGCCCCCTCCCGTCGCCTCGTCGCGGCGCCTAGGGGGCCCGCGCGCGGCCCCTCCCGTCGCCCGTCGAGCCGCCCTCGGGGGCCCGTGCGCGGCCCCCCTCCCGTCACCCGCCGTGGCGCCCTCGGGGGGCCCGCGCCCTGCTTCTTCGTGGCGCCCAAGAGCCACCCCGCTGCCTCCCTTCCCCTCCGTGCCCCGCCCCTGCTGTTTCCCGTGCTCCTGCCTGCGTTAGGGTTTGGGGGTGGCGGGCATGGGGGTGACCGGTGTGGGTAACCTGCGGCTCCTCCTCCTCCTCCGTCTCCCACTGCTGCAGCTGCCGCTGAGGGGGGTGGGTGTGTGGGAGCCGAGGGTTTAGGGTTTAAGGGGGGTGCCGTGGAAGTGGAGCTAGGGTGTCAGCAGGGGGTGTGTGAGAGGGGCGTGGGACGGTCGGGGGAGGTTGCGTGGAGGTAGCCGTCGTGACGCCAGCAGCGCCAGTAGTCCGGATGCCCTCGCGCGTTTCGGTAGCCCAGCGAGCCTGCTTCGCCAGTTGCCTGTGGGTCCGTTGCTCCTGTGTGTGCTCGTCGTAGCCGCGGAGCCAGATACTCCCGTAGTCCGGTGCCCTCGTGCGCTCGGTAGCCACTGTGCGCGCCGCTCCTGTTGCCCGTGTGTCTGCAGCTTCAGTCGGCGCCTTTCATCTTCTCGCCCTCACAGTTTCTCCTCCTCCTCACTTGCCCTCTATGATCACCTCTAGCTTTGCTTATAATTGTGAACTATTGCTATGCCTGCTCATTGTACTGATTACACCCCACTTTGGCTATGGGGGTGTGTCAGAATGTTATTATTGTCTAGCCTGTAGTGGGGTGCTCTATAGCGAGTACAACCCAGTTAGGGTTTGCTATATGTACCCCAACTGCTGCTAGTGAAACCACTCTCCTTTCAATGATTCTTGCCTAGTTCTTTTAACACTCCTTACTGTTGTAAATCCACTCGAGCGCCGGGCCTCGCAACAGTGTCGCTGCGAGCCGAATCCGCATTGCATCGTGTGTCGGGGTCGTACAGCCAACGGCCTCGAAATAAATTTCGAGTGTCGCAATGAATCGACGGACGTCGGCGTCTTTCGTATTCGGATTGAACGTATCCGGTGGCCTCGGACGTGCCGCCTCAAGATTCACTGTGGCTGCTGCTTGGTGAAGTGTCGGTGTCGCCGTTGCTGCTGCTACCGTCGCTGCTGCATTCGCTGCTACGTTCGCTGCTGCTATGGCGGCTACTGACTGGTTCGCGAAGATCTCCTCTAATCGCTGGAGTGCCGCTCGCATCTGGTCCAGGTCGGTGCGTAACTCCGTAATTTTTCGTACGGAATTCTCACCGTTTTCCTCCATTTGGCGATTTACAGGAAGATTTGCGACAGAACAAATTGAAAACTAGGCGCCGGTCGACTTACTGCGAGTAAAATCGACTGTTGAAATGTCGAGTTCCGTTTCTGCTAGTCGCATAATTCTCCCTAAGCCGAATTTCGCGTCAGATCTCGGCCGTTCAGCTACAATTCGATCCGACGCCCCAAATTCCAACTTTTTTGGGCGAAATTCTGAGGGCCGTTGATGTCGAAATCGATCCGACGGCTGAAATTCCAACTTTTATGCCAATGAACCTGAGGAGGATTCGAAAACCGGTTCGAGGGGGCCGTTCTAAATCAGCGCGAACTGATTTACGTACCCGAAATCGGCGCGTTCGTCGTCGCCCCCGCGGTTTTAAAAGCTAGGATTTAGCGGTCGGAAAACTCGCGTGTAAACATTCTCTGATTACGAAAATATGAGGGTCGAGGATCGAGCTCAGAAAAGAGAATGTAAATTGAATTATCTACCTAGGTACAAGGCGAGGCTTTATATAGACTCAACACAAGGCATGTAACCAGGTGTTACGCGAAGGTTTCGAGGGTCGCGAAGCGTCCCGAACAGGCCCTTCCCGAATTCGGTAGAAGGCAATTCGGTGACAACCGAAAAGCCAAGAATTCGGTGCACTCAACCTAGTTCGGTGCCTATAACTATAATAAATATAGTAAAAGCAACGAACCTAGGAAATCTAGCAAAAGCAAGCAAAATCAAGCAAAGCTAAGCTAGATAATGCATAATAAAGTAAAGGCAAGCTAGCAAAGCCAGCATAAGCCGTCGTAATCTCACACGAACCTACCATCATCACCGTTGCAAACGCACAACAGCTGCACGCCCGCGCATGCCGTATAGTCGTCCTCAAAGCCCGCGATAGAGACATTCGCATTACCCTCAACGACGTTCTCATCGTCCGCAACCTACAGTACAACCTTCTCTCCTACGATCAGCTCGTGCAAAGCGGAGTTCTCATGCATACATGTCAGAATGTTATTATCTAGCCTGTAGTGGGGTGCTCTATAGCGGGTACAACCCAGTTAGGGTTTGCTATATGTATCCCAACTGCAGCTAGTGAAACCCCTCCTTTGCTCATTTCTCTCTTGCCTAGCTAGGGTTTACCTAGCTATGGCTCCTCGTTCTGCCTACTCTTGCGACATGCTATCAGAGCGGTTACGCTCCTTGCCTGTGGGCCCACTTGCTTCCGCTGCCTTCCTGTGTGTCGCGCGTCCCGTGGCGCGCGATGTTCGTTTTTTCTTCCCGCCGCGCGCTCGGGGCGCGCGGCGGTTTTCTGCCCGCCGTGGCCCCGAGGCGCGCGGCGGTTTCCTCCCTCGTGCGTCACCCCGGGGACCCGCGCTTCCCCCCCTCCCGTCGACCGCCCCGTCGCCCGTCGAAGCGCCCCCCGTCGCCCGTCGAAGCGCCCCCCGTCGCCCGTCGAAGCGCCCCCCGTCGCCCGTCACGGAGCCCGCGGACCCGCGCGTCGCCCCCCGTCGCCCGACGCGGCCCGCGCGACCTGTGTCAGGCCCGCGCGCGGCCCGTACGGGCTGCGGCAGGCCCGCGCGCGGCCCTTCCGGGCTGCGCCAGGCCAGCGTGCGGCCCGTGCAGCCCACGTGCGGCCCGTACGGGCTGCGCCAGGCCCGCGCTGTCAGAATGAACGGACAGGAATGACTGTACTAGCACAAAGTTGGATACAAGTAGGAAACTCTAATCTAGTGTACCCACTAAAGTGTAACCCACTACAGCCTACAATCATATAAACATATAATGTTTGACACACCCCCATAGGCGCAGTGGGAGACAACCACAGGGTCACGAGACCAGTCAAAGCAAAGGAAGGCAAGCTCAGGGTGGATCTCAAGGATTCCACACAAATTCCGAGCACAAGCAAGCGGTCACAAGACCAGTCCACATGCAGGTTTATAATAGAGCAAGAGATACAGTGATCACAACCTAGCAAGAGTGAACATGCAGGTATATATATATATATATATATATATATATATATAGTGATCACAGTACAAGCAGGGTCAAGAAGTAAGCAAATGAGGTCCAGTAGGCACAAGGCCTAGCAGAGTACAGAAGCGCTGATGGTCACAAGGCTGAAGTGCCTTGGTGAACACATCAGCAGTGTTGGCCTTAGTGGCCACGTAACGAATACAAAGCTGACCGCGCTGCTGCAGCTCTCGAGCAAGGAAGTACCGCAGGGTGATGTGCTTCGTTCTGTGCTCCAGTCTGTGCTCCTCACACAAGGCAATGGCAGCCTTGTTGTCGACGTACAGCACTGGAGGAGAACGAGGCCGCTCTCCTAGGTCGGTCAGCAGGTAGGTCAGCCAGCGTAGCTCCTGGGCAGCCATGGCTGTGGCGTAGATCTCAGCCTCACAACTGGAGCTGAGAACAGAAGAAGAGCGTGTAGAACGCCAAGAAACTGAGCCAGAGCCAAGGCTGAAGGTGTAACCCTGAGACGACCGCTGAATAGCCTGGTCGTCTGCCCAAGAAGCGTCTGAGTGTCCTGTGAGTACAACTCGGTCTCGCCCTCCAAGCACTAGCCCCATGCCCGACGTACTGCACAAGTAGCGCAACACCCTCTTAGCGGCATCCATGTGCTCCTTCCTGTGACGGCCAGGAGCGACATAGCATGCAAGGATGCTAAGAGGGTATGCCAGGTCAGGTCGAGTGCAGGTCATCAGGTACATGAGACAGCCCACAAGCTCTGGATACGGGCCACTCGGCTCTACGGACTCATCCGAAGGCAGAGCTGAGAGCGAGTGACCGGTAGGCAGAGGAGTGGACTGAGGCGAGGAGTACGTGAAGCGGAAGCGCTGAAGGATCTGCTGCACCATGTGTGACTGAGTCAAGGTGATGGTGCGCCGTGCTCTGTCCCGGGTGATCCGCAAGCCAAGGTAGCTTGTCAGTTCACCCAGGTCTGTGCATGTGTGTCTCCTCTGCAGCTCCGACTTCACGTGGGCGAGTGCCGCGGTGTCAGCAGTGGCAAAGACCAAGTCGTCGACGTACACGAGGATGTAGAACGGTGGCAGCGAGGTATCTGTGCGTAGAAACAGTGACGGGTCAGCAGTAGAGGGAGCGAACCCAAGAGCCGCAAGTGTCGTCCTCAGTGTGTCGTGCCACTCACGTGGTGCCTGGCGGAGACCGTAGACCGGCCGCTGGAGCCTCCACTGGGTACCAGGAGGAACCGACCCAGTGAAGCCAGGAGGGCGGCGTAGCCAGATCTCCTCGTGCAGGCTGCCCTGCAAGAAAGCAGTGCTGAAGTCAAGTGAGTGAAGCTCGTAGTCGCGCTGAGCGGCTATGTGCAGCAGTACCCGAAGAGTGGTCATCTTCGGGGTGGGGGAGAAGGTCTGGAAGAAATCTACATGCCACTGACGATGTTCGCTTCACCCTGAAAATCCACATGCCACTGACGATGTTCGCCCCAGGAGGGGGAACGTCGTCGACGTAGGTGCTTGTGGACTTCCAGGATGCCATCTATGCGTCCATGGCTGTCTGCCACTCAGAGGAGTAGGGACCCGCCATCGCCTCAGCGTAAGAGCGCGGGGTCGGGATGTCAGGAGCATCCGGGTCTCCCTCAGGGGCAACTAGCAAGGACACGAGACGGGGCAAAACAGCAGCAAGGCACTGGAACTCCTCCTGTCTGTCCTCAAGGACGTCCGTGCCAAGAGCACACTCACCGCCGACGGACGGAGGACAGACAGACTCAGACTCAGACTCAGCGACAAGGCTAGCAGCGTAGTCTAGACGACACCGGGCAGCAAAGTCAACCAACTCAGCGACCAGCGCAGACGCAGCAGAGGACTCAAAGGTAGGGTCAGTGACAACAGTAGCGAGGAGACGCGTGACAGTGGGACTGGCAGCACGACGGGAGTCAGACTCCGGGTCAGGAAGAGTAGGAAGAGAGGAAGCGGGAGGAGACGGTAGCGGGACACGCTGAGGAGCAGTGGAGGGACGCAGAGTCATGTAGTGAGTGCCAAGGACAGGAGGAGGACGCTCACGTGGGACACGACGACCAGTGCGAGCAGTACGAACAGGCGACACAGGACGAGACTCAGGCTCACGACGCTCTGTAAGACCTCCTGTGGGACCAGTGTAAGGAGAGGGAGCAGGGAGAGGCGAGGCAGGCGGTAACTGTGACTGCGGCTGGACAGGCGGAGGACACTCTACGGAGGGAGGAGGACAAGGAGGAGGAGCCTGACCAAGAACCTGCTGAAGAAGTGGTACGAAGTACGGTCGCGGCCGCGCAGCGTCTCCAGAACCAGCAGAGACACCAGCAGCAGGGTCCTCAGCACCAGCAGCAGCGCCACCGCCCAGGTCCTCAGCACCAGCAGCAGCTCCAACGCCCGGGTCCTCAGCACCAGCAGTAGCTCCAACGTCCGGGTCCTCAGCACCAGCAGCAGCTCCACCGCCCGGGTCCTCAGCACCAGTAGCAGCTCCAACGCCCGGGTCCGCAGCACCAGCAGCAGCGCCACCGCCCGGGTCCTCAGCACCAGTAGCAGCTCCAACGCCCGGGTCCTCAGCACCAGCAGCAGCGCCACCGCTCGGATCCTCAGCACCCGCGGCAGCTCCAACGCCCGGGTCCTCAACAGCAGCAGTAGCGCCACCGCGCAGGTCCTCAGTACCAGTAGCAGCGCCACCCCCAGGGTCTGCAGCACCAGGAGCACCACTCCGAAGACTGCAGCGCCGCGCGTACCACTCTCGGATCTGCTGAATGGGGGGGAGCTCCTGGGTAGGAGGGGAAGTACTGGTACGAGCTCCAGCAGCACCTCTCCGGAGGCGGCAGTACTGTAGGTACCTCTCCTGCAGCTGCTGGGAGGAGAGGGCTCCTCCAGGTGTAGCACGCTCAGGCTCAGCACCTCCAGACGCAGCACCCCCAGACGTAGCACCCCCAGGCTCAGCACCTCCAGACTCCGCACCTCCAGGCTCCGCACCCCTAGGCTCAGCACCCCCAGACTCAGCACTCCCAGGCTCAGCACCCCCAGGCTCCTCACGGTCAGGCTCAGCACCCCCAGCAGGACGAGAGTCAACAGCTACCTCGACAGGCTTACCCGGGTCTACCTGGGACACACATGAGGGAGCGGCACCCTGAGGGGGGAGGGGGTCTGGTACCTCAGCACCTGGAGCCAGGAAGAGAGGCGGGGGGGGGAGTGGAGCAGTGCGGTAGGGGAAGAGGCGGTAGTAGGGGACGGACTCGTCAAAAGTGACGTCCTGAGAGGCCAGGACACGACGCGAGGTGGCGTGGTAGAACTGCCAACCAGGCGCGTCCGGGACAAAGCCAAGGAAGACACAGGGGACAGCTCGACGGGAGAGCTTGTCCGCGGACGTATCGCGAACAAAAGCTCGAGATCCCCAGACCCGAAAACGCGACGCATCGCCAGCCTCCCCCGTCCAACGCAGTGTCGGAGAAGTCTCCGGTAAGGAGACACGGGGCCAGAGGTTGAGCTGATGCGCAGCGTATCGGACTGCAAACGGCCACAGAAAGTGGGGGGCAGCCGCATGAACCAAGGAGGTACGAGCGACCTCCATGACCAAGCCAATGCGGCGCTCAGCAACCCCATTCTGCTGTGGAGAGGCCGGAAGCGTGAACGACTGCTCAATGCCCTCCTGCTGACAGAAGGCCTCCAGGAGGCCAGAGGAAAACTCCCCACCTCTGTCAGAGTGCAGACGCAGGACAGGGAAGTCGGAGCGGAAACGCTCACTGAGCTGGAGACGAGATCTGCGGATCCAAGGGATCAAGACATCAGGGACGTCACCCTTGGTGCGCAAGGGGAAGACCGTGGTGTAGCGCGAGAAGTCGTCAACAACAATCAGGAAGTACCTCTCCTGACCCTGACCACGGACGCGGGCTGGGCCCCACACGTCCATGTGGAGCGTCTGCAAAGGAGCAGTCGTCGGGGGAAAGGAGGAGGAGTGAGGAGCGGCGCGCTGCCGCCCCTCGACACAGGGAAGACAGGGAGGAGCAGGCGAGGGTGGGAGGGGAGGGAGAACCCTGGGAAGACCAGCAACAAGGTCCCGTTTGTGCATGGCCCGAAGGCGCTGCACAGACGGGTGACCAAGGCGGTGGTGCCAGAGGACAGTCTCATGCGCCAGAGAGCGACACGAGCAGGGGGCGGACAGCTGACCTGACGCAGACGCAGATGCGGACGCAGCTACCTGAGGGGACTCAGTGGTCAGTGTGTACAGGTCCGACCCCGGCTGCCGAGTGAAGGTAGCCAGGTGACGGCCCGTCCGAGCACACGTGCAGTGTGTCACGCGCTCGTAGGCAGGGGTGAACTGGTGAACACCCGCGTCCTGGAGCGCACAACCCGCCACCAAGTTCGTAGAGAACGAGGGGAGGTGGAGACCAGACAGTGTGCCCGACGGGACCGCAGGACAAGGAAGGATAGTGGAGGAGGTCGCAATGACCGGACCCCCAGAGGGGTCAGCGAGGGAGACAGCAACTGGCCGAGCAAGTGGCTCAAGGATAGTGCGGTCACGAAAGAAACAGCGAGAAGCACCTGAGTCCAGGGTGAAGGTGTGCAGTGCCTCAGTCGACTCAGTACCAGGGGGGACAGACTCACTGGCACCTAGGGCGGCAGCCTCACCATCACCTGAGGTGGCAGACACGCGAGCACCTGCAGTGGCGGTCTCACTAGCACCTAGAGCGGCAGCCTCACTCACACTACACGGCAGCTGCACCGGTCCGCGACCAGAAGCTCCCGAACGACGCACTCCAGAGTGACTACCACGACCACCACCCCGAGAGCTCAAACTCGCGTACCACTCACGAGCTCGCTGGAGCGTAAGAGGACACAGCTGCTGCACCTGTCCACTACCAGATGCTCCCGAACGACGCACGTCAGAGCGACTACCACTACGGCCACCCCGACAGCCCAAACTAGCGTACCACTCACGGGCCCGCTGGAGCGTAAGAGGACACTGCTGCTGCACCTGTCCACTACCAGATGCTCCCGAACGACGCACTCCAGAGCGACTACCACGACGGCCACCCCGACAGCCTAAACTAGCGTACCACTCACGAGCCTGCTGGAGCGTGAGGGACTCACGCGCACGGTCCTGGAGCTGCATCTTGTCACGTCAGGAACAGTAGCACCAGCGGCAGTAACAGCAGGAGCAGTGACAGTGGGAGTAGCAGCAGTAGCAGCGGTAGCAGTGCTGGCAGGGGAATGCTCACCAGTGGTCGGCGGGGCAGGCGCAAGGCGGAGGTGACAGCGGGGCCGCTGCAACTGCAGAGCGAGGCCAGGCCGCAGTAGGGAGCTCCGCGGCAGCTGCTCGAGATGCCAGGGGCGGCTGCTGCAGGGACCGGGGCAGCAGTGACGGCAGCGCCAACTGCGGCAGGCTCGGCGGTGGCCGCTGCTGCAGGGCTAGTGGCGGCAGCAGTTGCCGTCCCAGCGGCGGCAGCTGCTGCAGGTACGGTGGCGGCAGCGGCTGCAGAGTCGGCGGCGGCAGCTGATGCAGGGTCAGCGGCGGCAGCAGCTGCAGGCTCGGCGGCGGCAGTCGCCGCAGTCTCAGCGGCGGCAGCTGCTGCAGGTTCAGCGGCGGCAGCTGCAGTAGCGCCCCAAAACCCTAAAACGGGTGGGATAGGGGGCAGGAGCGCGGGGGATGGCGAGGGGGGACGGCGCGCGACCCCCAAGGCGCCAGAACGGTCGGGTGGGCGGGTGGAGGGGGGGTGGCGAGCGCTGCTGCCCAAGGCGCTGCGACGGACGGGCGGGAGGGACGCGCGCGCGACCCCCGAGGGCGCCGCGACGGCGAGGCGGGGCGCGCGCGGGCTCCCAAGGGCGCCGCGACGACCGGGCGGGGCGCTCGCGGGCTCCCCAGTGCGTCGCGACGGACGGGCGGGGGGTTCGCGGGCTCCTAGGAATGACTGTACTAGCCGTCCCCCGCGCCGTCCCCCGCGCTCCTGCCCCGTGCCACCCGTTTTAGGGTTTGGGGGTGGCGAGTGTGGGGGTGGCGGTTATGGGGGTGCAAGAGTGTGCGCCGTCCCCTGCTCCTCCTCCTCCTCCATCTCCCACTGCTGCAGCTGCCGCTGAGGGGGGTGGGTGTGTGGGGAGCCGAAGGAGTGGTGCTAGGGGGGTGACGTGGGAGTGGAGTTAGGGGTTCAGCAGGGGGTGTGTGTCAAGGGTGTGGGTCAGTTGGAGGAGGTTGTGTGGAGGTAGCTGTCGTGTCGCCTGCAGCGCCTGTAGTCCGTCGCCCTTGCTTCGGTAGCCAGTGAGCCTGTTGCACCAGTTGCCAGTGGGTCCGTTGCTCCTGCCGCTCGTCTTAGCCGCGGAGCCAGTCACTCCAGTAGTCCGTCGCCCTTGCTTCGGTAGCCACTGAGTCAGCCGCTCCTGTGCCCGTGCCTCTGCAGCTTCAGTCGTTGCCTTCCATCTACTCTCCTTCCACAGTTCCTCCTCCTCCTCACTTGCCCGCTGTGATTACCTCTAGCTTTGCTTATTATTGTGAACTCCTGCTATGCTTGCTCATTGTGCTGATTACACCCCACTTTGGCTATGGGGGTGTGTCAGAATGTTATTATCTAGCCTGTAGTGGGGTGCTCTATAGCGGGTACAACCCAGTTAGGGTTTGCTATATGTATCCCAACTGCAGCTAGTGAAACCCCTCCTTTGCTCATTTCTCTCTTGCCTAGCTAGGGTTTACCTAGCTATGGCTCCTCGTTCTGCCTACTCTTGCGACAATACAGACCCCGAGACACGCGACATCATCATGCACTGGAAAGACTACAGCACACCGAACAGCACACCGCACTACATCGGCAAAGCTCATTCCGAAGACGGCGTGTACATTCTCGATTTCGACATTCCCGATTGCAACACCGATTCAGGTGACTTGATCGACCTCGTCCCTCAAGACGTGGTAAGGTCCAATAACTCGACTCACCCTGACGGCCGCCCCTGGGTCAAGCATCACGCTCATCCCAGAGAAGTCGACCTTCACGCTCCTAGACCCGACGGACTCTGCCGCAACTGCGGCACACCAACGGTCTCGTCCACAAAAGACAGAGCACAACAACGCCCACGCCCCCCCGCGCAGAGGACTCCCTCGCCCGACAAAGGAAAAGAAGCCGTCGACGAAGGAGAATCCTCCGCCGCAGCAGCACGCCGCCTCGCCGCCGCAGCAACAACCACACCAATCACAGCCCAGGAACCCACTACAACAACCTCAACCGTCACCACTCCCCTTCATCATCGCGCCCTGGACATCGACGAAGAAGCCGAATGGCAAACCCCTCATTCAACAGGCATGAGGGATGGAGAACTCGCCGCAACACTCACCTTGTTTCAACACCGCCGAACTCGCGCCGACCCAACTGTCCACGACCGCCTCGATCTGCTCACCGGTTACACCGCCCCTGGCGCGTTCGACGCCACCAACAACGCACTCCCCCTAACTTAGGAACGATACCATGTAGTCCACCCATGGTCTTATCGCACCATGACAACGGAGGAGTTTCAGCGCCAGGAAGAAGAGGAGCGACGTCGCCGCGCGGATGAAGAAGCCAAAGCAGTTGCAGCAGCAGCCGCAAACAACGGCTAGGGGACTGTAAACGTTGGAACTGGATGGGGACCCGCACCTACCACTACTGGATGGGGAGCAGTTGCGCCAACCTGGGGAACGCCCCCGCTCGAGGAGGAAGAGCCGATTGAAGTGGAGATCGCGTGCGCCGAAGTAGAAGCTGCCGCGGAAGCCGCTGGCCCCTATGGCTCGCCTCACCCTCTCGGCATACCCCCATCACAGACATCGCCCACCAACTCTTGGGCCTTGTCAGCAGACTCTCGACCACCCACAGACCGCGATACCATCCTGCCATATAGCACGTATCCCCAAAGTCCCCTGCCAGCTGCATCTACCCCCATCGGCCCCGCAGACGGACCCCCACCCACAGCCCCCCACCACCTCCCACCTCACCACATGCCTCGCCCACACCTCCCTGAGGAAACAGCAGACATAGACGATGCACCCACTGTTCCCACCACTCCCGAAACTATCCTTGCTCTTGGACTGTCCATCACGCCACAGCCAATCCCCGCACCAACCCCCGCCGATCTCGCCATGCTCCTCACCTTCTATGCCCGCTCACCCGCTATCCGCGCTAAACACGACCTCTGGCACAAACGCCTCGGCCATCCCTCCCAGGAGGTTCTCAACAACTGCATCCGCGCGCAAGTCTTCCTACCTGGCACACTGCTTCGCGCAGATGGAACCCCGCTCACCGTCTCCACCTCTCAGCGCACCGACTGCCACATCTGTCCCGAGGCCGCTCTCGCCCACCAGCCCTTCAAGCTCCTCGAACCTGGCACAAACCGCTACGAGAAACTGCAGAAGGTCTACAGCGACTTTCTCGTTCTCACCCAGACCGGCATCAACGGCGAAGAATACACCCTCACCTTCGCGGACGCAAACTCTCGCTTCGTCTGGGTAGCCAACGTCTCTGACAGGAGCAAGGCGTTCAACGTCTTCAAGGTCTGGCACGCCAATGCCGAAACTCGGTCGGGATGCACTCTCAAGGTCTGGCAAACCGACTGTGCAACCGAATTCAAAAGTGACAAGTTCGCGGACTACATGGCGGACAAAGGCATCGTGCACAAGCTCTCCCTCCCCTACGCGCAACCCCAACAGGGTGTCGCAGAGCGCACCAACCGCACGCTCATGACAAAGGTCCGAGTCCTCCTGCAACAGAGCGACGTCGACGCGAAGTATTGGCCCTACGCTATGCATCACGCCGTTCGCCTTCACAACCTGCTCAGCACCACCGCTAACGCCTACGACCTCTCTTCTCACCAAATTCACTGGCAAGCAGGGAGACATCTCCATGCTCCGCGTCTGGGGCTGCATGGTTCAATATCGGCTACCAGCAGCAACCACGGGGAAGTTTGAACGTCGCCCGCGGTGGGGAGTACACCTCGGCATCAGCCTCGAGCACAACGCCTGGAACATCCTCGACCACGACACCTCCCAAGTGGTAGCGGCTCGCGACGTCATCTTCTACGAAGACCTCACGATCCGCAAATTTCAGTGCGATCGCCACGCTGACCGTACCAGGGGAGAAACCAACATCGCTGACTACGAATGACCCCCGCGCAGCTTCTTCACCCCCGACGACGAAGCGGAAGCGGCGCTCGTAGACCAAGATCCCACGGACCCCCACCCCGGCCCCCGCCCCTGGAGCAATGAGGATGACGACGAGGATAGCACCCCACTCGACTCCTCACGGGATTCACTGCTCAGCCCAACGCCGTCCAACGGCAACGGCTCTGACGATGATGTCGTGGAGGTCACCAGCGATCAACGCCATAGTCTCGGCCTTTCCGGGCTTCACATCCTGGGCCTCCACACAGCCGTCTCCCATCCGCCCAAGGTGGTTGAACCCAAAACCCCACGTCAAGCCCTCACCGGCCCTTATGCCAAGGAATGGCGCGCCGCAATGGATGCCGAAGTTGCCGCTCTTGAAGCTCGTGACACATGGGTCCTCGCCGATCGCGCAGCACTGAAGGGGAGACGCGTCCTTTCAGGAAAATGGGTCTTCCACGTCAAAACCGCCGCAGACGTCACCATCGAACGCTTCAAAGCTCGCTGGGTCGTCCGCGGCTTCGACCAACGCCACGGCGTGGACTTCGACCAAACCTTCGCCCCAGTCAGCCGCCACACCTCCGTCCGCATCCTCCTCGCCATCGCAGCAGCTAAGCACCTCCCACTCCGCCGGATCAACGTAAAAAATGCCTTCCTCTACGCCCCTGTTGACGCGCTCATCTTCGTCGAACAACCCCACACCTACGGCGATGGCGACAACCGCGTGTGTGTCAGCTGCGCAAGTCTCTCTACGGCATCAAGCAGGCACCCCGCCTGTGGCAGCAACACCTTCACCAAATCCTCCTGGACATCGGCTTCACTCAACTGCCCCATGACCCTGGCATGTACTGTCTGCACTACCGCGGTGACTACAACCTTCTCACAGCTTACGTGGATGACCTGCTCTACACCGGCACCAATAACGACCTCCTCGAGCAGTTCGAGAAGAACCTCAGCAACCACGTGGAAATCACCAGCAACAGTTCCGTCACTCAGTTTCTGGGACTCAACATCACCTATACAGATGACGCCATCCACCTCTCCGCCGCCAAGTATGCAGACACACTCTCAACCAAGTTCAACATCAAGCCGGCCAACCTCTCAACTCCCTATCGCAACCCAGCGACCACTACAACCGTCATCACCAAACTACTCAACCCCGCCGAACACCGCCTCTACCAACAACAACTCGGCTGCCTTCTCTTCGCCGCTGTGACGTGCAGGCCTGACTTGTCCTACATCGCCAGCCAGCTCGCTCAGTATGCCAAGCGGCCTGAAGGGGAGCACATGTTGGATTTACAACGCGCCTTCCAATACTTCATCTTCACGCCGCACATCGGACTCACCTACTCCACCCTCGCGACTCGTTTATTCAACCTCGTTGGATACGTGGATGCTGATCACGCCGCTGACCCTGCAAATCGACGGTCCCGAACCGGCTTCCTCTTCCGCCTCGAGCAGAAGCAGGAAATGGTGGCGCTCTCCTCTGCTGAAGCTGAGTTCATCGCTGCCGCTTCAGCCGTTCGCGGGGGACTCTACCTCCAGGAACTACTTCAGGAGGCGAAAATTGCGACGTCCGCAAGCTTCAACTGCACTGCGATAATCAAAGCGCAATCAAGATCGCGAACAAACCTGGCTTCGTCAACCGCACCAAGCCCATCGCGCTCTACTACTTCTTCGTCAAAGACGAAGTTGACAAGGGCAAAGTCATCTTGACTTACTGCCCCACCGGTGACATGGCAGCCGACTTCCTCACCAAGAAACTGCCACGTCAGCAGTACCACCACTGCGGAGCCATCTGCGGTATAACCAAGCGCGTTAAGACTTCGCCACTTCAGGAATGAAGGGGAGTGTTACGATATGGAATGATTGAACATTCCTAAGATAACGAACTCTTTAACGCGAAGATGACTGCAGCGAGGACGAAAGACCAAGCGTCAAGACAGTTATCGAAGACGGTTGCAAGCAGGAAGAATTCGAAATGAAAAGTGCAGGAAAAGTACGGTTACCGAACCGCGTACGTGTCAGAATATTATGCTCTAGCCTGTAGTGGGGTGCTCTGTAGCGAGTACAACTCTTCTAGGGTTTGCTATTTGTATCCCCATTCTTGCTAGTGCAACCCCTCTCTTTTGCCTAAACTGTCTCTTGCCTAGCTAGGACTCTCCTAGCTATGGCTCCTAACACTACATACTATTTTGACATGGTATCAGAGCTTAACGTTCGTGGCCTGTGGGCCCACTTCACTGCTTCCGCTGCTACTGCTACTCCCTGTCCGCCGCGCGCCCCGTGGTGCGCGGCGTCGAAACTAGGGTTTTCAGCCCGCCGTGCGCCCCGAGGCGCGCGGCGGTTTTCTGCCCGCCGTGCGCCCCGAGGCGCGCGGCGGTTCTCTGCCCGCCGTGTGCCCCGAGGCGCGCGACGGGTTCCTGCCCCGTCACTCGGCACGTCGCCCCCGGGAGGCGCTGCGACGGGCGACGGGGACCCGCGCGTCGCCCCCCGTCGCCCGTCGTGGCCTGCACGCGGCCCGTACACCCGGCACGCGGCCCGTACGGGCTGCGCCAGGCCCGCGCGCGGCCCGTACGGGCTGCGCCAGGCCCGCGCGCGGCCCGTACGGGCTGCGCCAGGCACGCGCGCGGCCCGTACGGGCTGCGCCAGGCCCGCGCGCGGCTCGGACCGCCTGCGCGCGGTTCGGGAGGCGGTGCCAGGCCCGTGGGCGGCCCGTTCTTCGCTTCCCCTGTCCTCCCCGCTGTCCCCCGTGCTTCTGAAGGCGCCCCACCCCTCCTTCTGCCCGTTCTCCTGGATTAGGGTTTGGGGTTGGGGGGTATGGGGGTGCAGCTTCTGTGTGCCGTTCCCTGCTCCTCCTCCTCCTCCTCCGTCTCCCTGTGCTGCAGCTGCCGCTGAGGGGGGTGGACCTGTTGGAGCCGTCGGAGTGGTACTAAGGGGGGGTGAAGGGGGAGTGGAGCTAGCGGTGTAGCAGCGGGTGTGTGTCGAGGGGTGTGGGACTGTTGGGGGAGGTTGAGGGGAGGTTGCCGTCGTGTCGTACGCAGCGCCTGTACTCCGGGGCACTCACTCCCGGTAGCTCAGAGAGCCGGTTGCGCCGTCGCCTGTGGGTCCGTTGCTCCTGCTGCTCGTCTTAGCCGCGGAGCCTGTTACTCCTGTACTCCGGGGCACTCACTCCCGGTAGCCACTGTGTCGCACCAGAGCCGTCTGTTGCCCGTGTGCCTGCAGCTTCAGTCGTCGCCTCCCATCTACTCTCCTCTCGCCAGTGTCGAAATAGTAGGTACAGTGAGAGGCCATAGCTAGGAGAACCCTAGCTAGGCAAGAGAGAATTGAACGAAAGAGAGAGAGGTTTGCACTAGCAACAACGGTGGTACAAATAGCTAACCCTAGAAGGGCTGTACTCGCTATAGAGCACCCCACTGCAGGCTAGAGCATAATATTCTGACACACCCCCATAGCCAAAGTGGGGTGTAATCAGCACAGCAAGCAAAGCAGTACAAGCTCAGGGTGGATCACGATGTCACCACACATTCTGAGCACATGAACAAGAAGCAAAAGTTTAAAGTTCACAATTATGGGTAAAGCTAAAGCTGTCACAGAGGGCAAGCGAGGAGGAGGAGGGCTGGTGAGATGAGAGAAGAGTGGAGGCGACGACTGAAGCTGCAGACACTCGGGCAACAGACGGCTCTGGTGCAACGCTGGTGGCTACCGGGAGGAGAAAGGCCCCGGAATACAGGAGTAACAGGCTCTGCAACTGATCAGCCAGCGACAGTAGCAACGGACCCACGGGCGACAGGTGCAACCGGCTCTCTGAGCTACCGGGAGGAGAAAGGCCCCGGAATACAGGTGCTGCGGACGACACGACGGCAACCTCCGCTCAACCTCCTCCAACTGCCCCACACACCCCCCACACACCCACTGCTGAAACCCTAGCTCCATTCCCACGGCACCCCCCTTAAACCCTAAACCCTCGGCTCCCACACACCACCCCCCTCATCGGTAGCTGCAGTAGAGGGAGACTAGGGAGGAGGAGGAGCAGGGGGAGGAACTCACAACCGACACCCCCATAGCCGCCACCCCCACACTCCTCACCCCCAAACCCTAACACGGGCGAAAGGGGAAAGGAGCACGGGGGACGACGAGGGGGAGGGCGCGCGGCCACCAGGGCGCCACCACCAGGCAGCGAGGGGCCGTGCACGGCTCCCCAAAGCGCCGCGACGGGAGATCGGGGCCGCGAGGGGTCGCGCGCGGCTCCTCAGGGCGGCGCGACGGGAGATCGGGGCCGCGGGGGGTCGCGCGCGGCTCCCCAGGGCGGCGCGACGGGAGATCGGGGCCGCGGGGGGTCGCGCGCGGCTCCTCAGGGCGGCGCGACGGGAGATCGGGGCCGCGGGGGGTCGCGCGCGGCTCCCCAGGGCGGCGCGACGGGAAATCGGGGGCGCGCGGGGGTCCCCCACGGTAGGAAACCGCCGCGCGCCTCGGGGCGCACGGCGGGCAGAAAACCGCCGCACGCCCCGAGCGCGCGGCGGGATGAAAAATCCGTCGCACGCCACGGGGCGTGCGACACAGACTATAGTTGTAGCAGCGGAAGACTTAGGTGGCGGGCCCACCCACAGGATCGACCCAACAGGATCGTCCTGCTCTGATACCATGTCGAAATAGTAGGTACAGTGAGAGGCCATAGCTAGGAGAACCCTAGCTAGGCAAGAGAGAATTGAACGAAAGAGAGAGAGGTTTGCACTAGCAACAACGGTGGTACAAATAGCTAACCCTAGAAGGGCTGTACTCGCTATAGAGCACCCCACTGCAGGCTAGAGCATAATATTCTGACATCTCGCCAGCCCTCCTCCTCCTCACTTGCCCGTTGTGACTACCACTAGCTTTGCCCATAATTGTGAACTTTAAACTATTGCTTCTTAAACTTGTGCTCAGAATGTGTGGTGACATTGTGATCCACCCTGAGCTTGTACTGCTTTGCTTGCTCTGCTGATTACACCCCACTTTGGCTATGGGGGTGTGTCAGAATATTATGCTCTAGCCTGTAGTGGGGTGCTCTGTAGCGAGTACAACTCTTCTAGGGTTTGCTATTTGTATCCCCATTCTTGCTAGTGCAACCCCTCTCTTTTGCCTAAACTGTCTCTTGCCTAGCTATGACTCTCCTAGCTATGGCTCCTAACACTATATACTATTTTGACAGTACGGTTACCGAGCCGCACAGTTGCGGTTCTGCATCTAGATTAGCCCTAAGGAGAATGTACCCCCTCAGAGTACATTGTCAGAAATAACTGAGCAGGAATGGAATGAACTAGCACAGAGTTTGGTACAAGTAGGAAACCCTAACTTTGTGTACCCCCTAAGGTGTAACCCACTACAGCCTAGACAATATAAACATGCAATGTTTGACACACCCCCATAGGCGCAGTGGGAGACAACCACAGGGTCACAAGACCAGTCAAAGCAAAGTAAAGCAAGCTCAGGGTGGATCTCAAGGATTCCACACAAATTCCGAGCACAAGCAAGCGGTCACAAGACCAGTTCACATGCAGGTTTATAACAAAGCAAGAGATACAGTGATCACAACCTAGCAAAAGTAAACAAGTAGGCATATATACATAGTGATCACAGTACAAGCAAGGTCAAGAGGTAAGCAAGTGAGGCCCAGTAGGTACAAGGCCTAGTAGAGTGCAAAAGCGCTGATGGTCACAAGGCTGAAGCGCCTTGGTGAACACATCAGCAGTGTTGGCCTCCGTGGCCACGTAACGCAGACAAAGCTGACCACGCTGCTGCAGCTCTCGAGCAAGGAAGTACCGCAGAGCGATGTGCTTCGTTCTGTGCTCCAGTCTGTGCTCCTCACACAAGGCAATGGCAGCCTTGTTGTCGACGTACAGCACTGGAGGAGAACGAGGCTGCTCTCCGAGGTCGGTCAGCAGGTAGGTCAGCCAGCGTAGCTCCTGAGCAGCCATGGCTGTGGCGTAGATCTCAGCCTCACAACTGGAGCTGAGAACAGAAGAAGAGCGAGTAGAACGCCAAGAAACTGAGCCAGAGCCAAGGCTGAAGGTGTAACCCTGGGACGACCGCTGAGTAGCCTGGTCGTCCGCCCAAGAAGCGTCTGAGTGCCCTGTGAGAACAACCCGGTCTCGCCCTCCAAGCACAAGCCCCATGCCCGACGTACTGCACAAGTAGCGCAACACCCTCTTAGCAGCATCCATGTGCTCCTTCCGGTGACGGCCAGGAGCGACATAGCGTGCTAGGATGCTAAGAGGGTATGCAAGGTCAGGTCGAGTGCAGGTCATCAGGTACATGAGGCAGCCCACAAGCTCTGGATACGGGCCACTCGGCTCTACGGACTCATCCGAAGGCAGAGCTGAGAGCGAGTGACCGGTAGGCAGAGGAGTGGACTGAGGCGAGGAGTACGTGAAGCGGAAGCGCTGGAGAACCTGCTGCACCATGTGTGACTGAGTCAGGGTGATGGTGCGCCGTGCTCTGTCCCGGGTGATCCGCAAGCCAAGATAGCTTGTCAGCTCACCCAGGTCTGTGCACGTGTGTCTCCTCTGCAGCTCCGACTTCACGTGAGCGAGTGCCGCGGTGTCAGCAGTGGCAAAGACCAAGTCGTCGACGTACACGAGGATGTAGAACGGCGGCAGCGAGGTGTCGGTGCGTAGAAACAGCGACGGGTCAGCAGTAGAGGGAGCGAACCCAAGAGCCGCAAGTGTCGTCCTCAGTGTGTCGTGCCACTCACGTGGCGCCTGGCGGAGACCGTAGACCGGCCGCTGAAGCCTCCACTGGGTGCCAGGAGGAACTGACCCAGTGAAGCCAGGGGGGCGGCGCAGCCAGATCTCCTCGTGCAGGCTGCCCTGCAAGAAAGCAGTGCTGAAGTCAAGAGAGTGAAGCTCGTAGTCGCGGTGAGCGGCTATGTGCAGCAGCACCCGAAGAGTAGTCATCTTCGGGGTGGGGGAGAAGGTCTGAAAGAAGTCAACTCCCTCTCGCTGACTGAAGCCTCGAGCCACGTAGCGCGCCTTGAAGACAGGTGGAGAACCCGGCGGCCGCTTCACCCTGAAAATCCACATGCCACTGACGATGTTCGCCCCAGGAGGGGGAACCTCGTCTACGTAGGTGCCTGTGGACTTCCAGGAGGCCATCTCTGCGTCCATGGCTGTCTGCCACTGAGAGGAGTAGGGACCCGCCATCGCCTCAGCGTAAGAGCGTGGGGTCGGGATGTCTGGTGCATCCGGGTCTCCCTCAGGGGCAACTAGCAAGGACACGAGACGGGGCAAAGCAGCAGCAAGGCAGTGGAACTCCTCCTGTCTGTCCTCAAGGACGTCCGTGCCGAGGGCACACTCACCCCCGACGGACGGAGGACAGGCAGACGCAGACTCAGACCTAGCGACAAGGCTGGCAGCGTAGTCTAGGCGACAGCGAGCAGCAAAGTCAACCAACTCAGTGACCAGAGCAGACGCAGCAGAGGACTCAAAGGTCGGGTCAGTGACAACTGTAGCGAGGAGACGCGTAACAGTGGGACTGGCAGCACGACGGGAGTCAGACTCCGGGTCAGGAAGAGTAGGAAGAGAGGACGCAGGAGGAGACGGCAGCGGGACACGCTGCGGAGCAGTGGAGGGACGCAGAGTCATGTAGTGAGTGCCAGGGACAAGAGGAGGACGCTCACGTGGGACACGACGACCAGTGCGAGCAGTACGAACAGGCGACGCAGGACGAGACTCAGGCTCACGACGCTCTGTAAGACCTCCTGTGGGACCAGCGTAAGGGGAGGGAGCAGGGAGAGGCGAGACAGGCGGTAACTGTGACTGCGGCTGGACAGGCAGAGGACACTCGACGGAGGGAGGAGGACAAGGAGGAGGAGCCTGACCAAGAACCTGCTGAAGGAGCGGTACGAAGTACGGTCGCGGCCGCGCAGCGTCTCCAGAAGCAGCAGGGACACCAGTGGCAGCCCCAACGCCCGAGTCCTCAGCACCAGCAGCAGCTCCAACGCCCGAGTCCTCAGCACCAGCAGCAGCACCACCGGTCGGGTCCTCAGCACCAGCAGCAGCTCCAACGCCCGGGTCCTCAGCACCAGCAGCAGGGCCACTGGTCAGGTCCTCAGTACCAGCAGCAGCGCCACCGGTCGGGTCCTCAGCACCAGCAGCAGCTCCAACGCCCGGGTCCTCAGCACCAGCAGCAGCTCCAGCCCCCGGGTCCTCAGCACCAGCAGCAGCTCCAGCGTCCGGGTCCTCAGCACCAGCAACAGCACCACCGCTCGGGTCCGCAGTACCAGGAGCACCACTACGAAGACTGCAGCGCCGCGTGTACCACTCGCGGATCACCTGAATGGGGGGGAGCTCCTGGGTAGGAGGGGAAGTACCGGGACGAGCTCCAGAAGCACCTCTCCGGAGGCGGCAGTACTCGAGGTACCTCTCCTGCAGCTGCTGGGAGGAGGGGGCTCCTCCAGGTGGAGCACGCTCAGGCTCAGCACCCCCAGACTCAGCACCCCCAGACTCAGCACGTCCAGACTCAGCACCTCCAGGCTCCGCACCTCCAGGCTCCGCACCTCCAGGCTCAGCACCCCCAGGCTCCACACCTCCAGGCTCAGTACCTCCAGGCTCCGCACCTCCAGGCTCCGCACCTCCAGGCTCAGCACCCCCAGGCTCCGCACCTCCAGGCTCAGCACCCCCAGGCTCCGCACCCTCAAACGCAGCACTCCCAGGCTCAGCACCCCCAGACGCAGGACGCGAGTCAACAGCTACCTCGACAGGCTCACCCGGGTCTACCTGGGACACACCTGAGGGAGCGGCACCCTGAGGGGGGAGGGGGTCTGGTACCTCAGCACCTGGAGCGAGGAAGAGAGGCGGGGGGGGGAGCGGGGCAGTGCGGTAGGGGAAGAGGCGGTAGAAGGGGACGGACTCGTCAAACGTGACGTCCTGAGAGGCCAGAACCCGGCGCGAGGTGACGTGGTAAAACTGCCATCCAGGCGCGTCGGGAACAAAGCCAAGAAAGACACAGGGAACAGTGCGACGCGAGAGCTTGTCCGCGGACGTGTCGCGGACAAAAGCTCGAGATCCCCAGACCCGGAAACGCGACGCATCGCCAACCTCTCCCGTCCACCGTAGAGTCGGGGAAGTCTCCGGCAAGGAGACACGGGGCCAGAGGTTGAGCTGATGCGCTGCGTACCGGACCGCAAACGGCCACAGAAAGTGGGGAGCAGCCGCATGGGTCAGGGAGGTACGAGCGACCTCCATGACTAAGCCAATGCGGCGCTCAGCAACCCCATTCTGCTGTGGAGAGGCCGGAAGCGTGTACGACTGCTCAATGCCGTGCTCAGCACAGTAGGCTGCCAAGAGGTCGGAGGCGAACTCACCACCCCTGTCAGAGTGCAAGCGCAGGACAGGAAAGTCCGAGTGAAAGCGCTCGCCTAGCTGGAGACGGGCTCGGCTGATCCAGGGGATCAAAACACCAGGGACGTCACCCTTGGCGCGCAAGGGGAAGACCGTGGTGTAGCGCGAGTAGTCGTCAACAACTATCAGGAAGTACCTCTCCTGACCCTGACCACGGACGCGGGCCGGGCCCCACACGTCCATGTGGAGCGTCTGCAGGGGAGCGGTCGTCGGGGGAAAGGAGGAGGAGTGAGGAGCGGCGCGCTGCCGCCCCTCGACACAGGGAATGCAGTCAGGAGCAGGGGAGTCAGGAAGGGGAGGGAGCACCCTGGGAAGACCAGCAACAAGGTCCCGTTTGTGCATGGCCCGCAGGCGCTGCACAGACGGGTGACCAAGGCGGTGGTGCCAGAGGACGGTGTCGTTCGCCAGAGAGCGACACGAGCAGGGGGCAGACAGCTGACCTGACGCTGACGCAGACGCAGCTACCTGAGGGGACTCAGTGGTCAGTGTGTACAGGTCAGACCCCGGCTCTCGAGTGAAAGTAGCTAGGTGGCGGCCCGTCCGAGCACACGTGCAGTGAGTCACACGCTCATAGGCAGGGGTGAACTGGTGAACACCCGAGTCCTGGAGCGCACTACCTGCCACCAAGTTCGTGGAGAACGAGGGGAGGTAGAGACCTGAGAGCGTGCCGGACGGAACCGCTGGACACGGAAGGGTGGTGGAGGAGGTCGCAAGGACCGGACCCCCAGAGGGGTCAGCAAGAGAGACAGCAACCGGCCGAGCTAGAGGCTCAAGGACAGTGCGGTCACGAAAGAAAGAGCGAGAAGCACCTGAGTCCAGTGTGAAGGTGTGCAGTGCTGCAGTCGACTCAGTACCAGGGGGCACAGACGCACAAGCACCTAGAGCAGCAGCTGCAGAAGTACCTGTGGAAGCAGACACACTAGCACCTAGAGCAGCAGCGGGGCTGGCCTGAATGCCCGGGTCGGGCGGAACACGCAAGTACTGAGCACCCTCTCCACTAATAGACATCGCATACATGGCAGTGAGAATAGCATCAAAGTCAAGTGCCCAAATATCAACACCCTTCCTGAGCAGATCAGCCCAGCGCGGCAGCTCACCCCCACCAGGAAACTGAGTGCGCCACGCATCGTTGAGGCGGGCGAAGCAGCGCTCCGTCTGGTGCGGCCCCCCACACGTCTGGCCAGTGCGGTCACCTGTACGAATAACGTACTGGCAGGTGACGCTGCGCCGCGCATACCACTCACGGGCGGCCTGAAGGGTCGGGGCAGGCTGCTGACTCTGACCGCCCGCCGGGCCTCCACGACCACCACCCCCTCCGCCTCCGCCCCGGCCACCTCCACCCCTGCCGCTGCCACGACCACCTCCGCCTCCGCTGCCACCTCCGCCCCTGTCACCACTCCCAACACCGCTGTCACCTCCACCACCGCCGCCACTAGCCTCTCCAGTCGCACCTCCACCGCCACCACCTCCACCCCCGCCTCCTCCGCCACCACCCCCACTCCTGCCACTCCTGCCCCTGCGTCGTCCGCCTGAAGCAGACGCAGCCCCGACCTTCTCAGCACCAAGGAGGTCGACAGCAGCAGCAGAGGCGACAGAGGGGAGGAGGGGGGAAGGGGAGCACCCCTCGAAGAAGGGGCCGCGGGGGTCGCCACGAGAGGTGCCTACAGCGACGATACTAGCCTCGGCTGCAAGCAGTTCCTTCTCGAGGAGGGCTATGGTGAGCTCAGTGGGGGAGCGAGAGAGGAACTGGTCCCTGACAGGGCGCAGAGAGTCAGGGAGGCGGGTGACAACGTGGTAGAGAGTGATCCAGAGCGGGGGGGGGTTGCTAGCGAGGAACTCATCAGGCATGGCAGCGCGAAAGCGAGCCTCACTAGTCTTAAGGTGGGTGATGAGGTCTGCGACAGTGTGAAAAGAGGCTAGGTCGGGGAACAGGTAGGGGAGAGTGAGGCGGCCTAGTGTGGCAGAAGCGGGTGAGGAGTAGCGGGCCACTACAGCTGTGTAGAGGTCCTTAGCAGTCTTGCACTGGCCGAAGTGCTCGCGCTCATCTAGCGGCAGGGAGTTGCGAATAGCAAAGCGAGCGTGCGCGTCACGGGTCTGCCACTGTGAGCGCTCAGTTGGGGGGGCAGTAGCGAGTGGGGCGGTCGCATGGCCGAGAGCGTGGTCGTACAGTGTAATATCTTCCTTGGCAGTGAGCTGTAGGAAAAGGTGCAGATCATCTAGCCAGGTTTCGAATTTGACCGGACGGCCCTCGGCGTCGAAAGCTAGAACAGGAGGACTAGCCATAGCGACAGCGGCAGTAGTAGAAGCAGTAAAGTCACTGAACAGGCGTGCGCAGGGTCAGCAGGGCCGGTGGGGCCTACAGACTGTAGTGGCGCACAAGCAGCAGTAGCAGGAAGTGTAGTAGTAGGATCTGCAGTGGTGCACAGGCGCAGCAGGCGGCAGCGAGAGCCGGCGCAGCAGGGGCGGGCTCAGCAGCGGTGATACGCGGGCGGCAGCGGGCGCAGCAGCGGCGGTGCGCGGGCGGCGGCGAGCTCAGCAGCGGCGGTGCGCGGGCGGCTGCGGGCTCAGCAGCGGCGGGCCGGGAGCAGTGCGGGCAGCGTGCGGGCCGGCGGCGGTCAGCGCACGAGCCGCGCAGGCTCAGCGCGGGCTGCGCGGGCTGCTCGCGGGCTGCGTAAGCGGGTCGCGGGCGGCTCGCGGGGGTTCGCGGGCAGGTCGCGGGCTGCTCGCGGGCAGTTCGCGGGCTGTGCGCGGGCTGCGCGGGCTGGTCGCGGGCTGCGCAGGCGGGTCGCGGGCTGTGCGCGGGCGGTTCGCGGGCTGTGAGCGCGGCGCGCTGTGCGGTTCGCGGGCGGCGTGACGGGGCCGATCGGGGCGCTAAGGGGCGACGCGACGGGGGCCGTGAGAGGCCGCTAAAAAAAAAATTTCGACGGGGCCGCAGGGCCGCTAGATCTTGCTAGATCGACGGGGCCAGCGGGGCCGGAAACAAGCGAAGGTAAGCAGGTAGGTAAGTCGGTGGGCCCTAAGAACAGTCCTAGCGAAGGACCTGCTCTGAAACCATGTCAGAAATAACTGAGCAGGAATGGAATGAACTAGCACAGAGTTTGGTACAAGTAGGAAACCCTAACTTTGTGTACCCCCTAAGGTGTAACCCACTACAGCCTAGACAATATAAACATGCAATGTTTGACATACATGGCTAGCTAGGACCTTTCGTATTCCATTGTATTCCTATATAAACCCTTGTACCGCATTGTGTTAGTCACTTCTGTCGAGATTCAAATCTCCTTCTACTGACAGAGTCCGTACCCGACAGTGTTCAAACCTTCCGCTGCTACACTCCGTGCGATCAACCTGAGACGATCCTATAAGACGGCTAAGATTGCATCTGGGAATGCCAGCCTTAGCGATGGACATGGAAATGAAGGTCACTGCGCAGAATGAAAACGTGACAAGCAACAGTGGTACTAGTGCTCCTAAAACACCAAGTAGGAATTTAATGCGTGTTATGTTAAGGGGTCTAATTTGACACAAGCTCTTCATTTGCTATTTTACAAAACTAAGGGCCTACAACGACACCTCTTTGCTGATCAATATGGTATTTTGGCTAAGTTACACGCCCCCCTGTGCGCATCACTGCGGGACTTTCCGTCAATTTATTTTCAATAACTGCGCCCCCTTTTTCAATTTATTTATTTATTCTTTCTTGCAAAAGAGCCATTGGCCCATCTGCAAAAAGATCCCACGTCACATACAACAAGATGACGTGAAAACGGACGTTGATTTGGCACCACGTAACAGCATAGGCCTATCCTTGCACGGTTCTCCCTCCTCACATGTTTGGAACATCATAGCTCCCTATGAGATGCGGAGAATGACACCAAATATGTCCAGCACGTTTAGAATATAGTAAATGCTTGGCTGATCAAAAGAAACCTTGTTCAAAACAACAAACGGACGTTGATTTTGCACAACGTGTCGCACAAGCCTATTCTTGCACAGTTACACACCATCGAACGGACAAACACGAGTCACGTGCTGCGTGAATGTGCGAATGGGCTCAGACCAGTTTCTATGGCAAGGGAATATGTTGTACTACGTGTAAGTGGTAAGAATAGTGGTAAAAAAGGCATCCAGATATTAACAGCTGACTTGTTGCGCACATGCCTATCCTTGCACAAATTCAGCCCAGCAAACGCACAAACATGCGCCAGGACCTGCGTAGTTGTGCTAACGAGCTCCAGTCACTTCATGTGGCAATGGAATATGATTTACAACCTGAAAGTGTGAAGAAATAGGGGTAAAAAAGCATCCAGACGTTGGCGCGCTGACATGTTGCGCACAAGCCTATCCTTGCACATTGTCACCATCAAACGAACAAACATGCGACACGTGCTGTGTAGTTGTGTGAACGAGCTCAACCCAGTTCCTATGGCTAGGAAATAGGATTTACTAGGGAACCGTGTAAAGAAATATGGTGAAAACAACACCCAGACGTAATAGGATGAAATCAGTTCCTATGGATAGGTAAAAGGATGTAGTAGAGAACTTTGTGATAAAATAGTGGTAAAAAAGGCATCCATATGTTGGCGCAGTGACATGTTGCGCACAGGCCTATCCTCGCACAGATTCAGGCCAGCAAACGCACAAACATGCGCCACGAGCTGCGTAGTTGTGCTAACGAGATGAAATCAGTTCCTATGGATAATTAATAGGATGTAGTAGAGAACTGTGTGAAAAAATAGTGGTTAAAAAGGCATCCATATGTTGGCGCAGTGACATGTTGCGCACAGGCCTATCCTCGCACAGATTCAGGCCAGCAAACGCACAAACATGCGCCACGAGCTGCGTAGTTGTGCTAACGAGATGAAATCAGTTCCTATGGATAATTAATAGGATGTAGTAGAGAACTATGTGAAAAAAATTGTAAAAATGAGAAAGCGAGAAGGAGGGTTCGACTAGGAGAAAGGGAGATACAAGTAACAAAACCTATACTCTATAGAGTCTAACCCACTAAAGCCTAAACAAACAATGTTATATAAGTTTGACACACCCCCATAGGCAAAGTGGGGAAGACCTAAAGGCCACAAGACCAGTCAAGCAAAGCAAGCTCAGAGTGGATCACAACGTCACCACAAAATCTGAGCACAAGGTCAAGGCCACAAGGCCAGTTCACATGCAGGATTATATATAAAGGCAAACAAGCAAGAGCAGGTATATAGAAAACACAGTACAAGCAAGGTCAAGAAGTGAGCAAGTGAGGCCAAGTGGGCACAAGACCTAGCATCGTACAGAAGCGCTGATGATCACAAGGCGGAAGTGCCTTGGTGAAGATATCAGCAGTGTTGGCCTGAGTGGCCACGTAAGCAAGGCGAAGCTGACCACGCTGCTGCAGCTCACGAGCAAGGAAGTAGCGGAGAGCAATGTGCTTCGTTCTGTGCTCCAGTCTCTGCTCCCGACACAAGGCCAACATCGCCTTGTTGTCTACGTACAAAACTGGAGGAGAACGAGGCGGCTCTCCCAGGTCAGTCAGCAGGTAGGTGAGCCAACGTAACTCCTGTGCAGCCATGGCTCCTGCGTAGATCTCAGCCTCACAGCTAGAGCTGAGAACAGACGACGAGCGGGTAGACCGCCACGAAACAGAGCCGGAACCAAGGCTGAACGTGTAACCCTGTGACGACCGCTGTGTAGCCAGGTCGTCAACCCAAGACGCGTCTGCGTGACCAGTGAGGACCACTGAACTCTGCCCTCCAAGCACCAGCCCCATGCCTGACGTACTGCACAAGTAGCGCAACACCCTCTTCGCTGCAGCCATGTGCTCTGGTCGGTGTCTCCCAGGAGCAACATAGCGTGCCAAGATGCTAAGAGGGTATGCAAGGTCAGGTCGCGTGCAGGTCATCAGGTACATGAGGCAGCCAACAAGCTCTGGGTACGGGCCACTCGGCTCTACGGACTCATCCGAAGGCAGAGCTGAGAGCGAGTGGCGTGTAGACAGAGGAGTGGCCTGAGGCGAGGAGTACGTGAAGTCGAAGCGCTGAAGTTCCTACTGCACCATGTGTGACTGAGTCAGGGTAATGGTGCGCCGTGCTCTGTCCCGGGTGATCTGCAAGCCAAGATAGCTGCGCAGTTCACCCAGGTCTGTGCACGTGTGTCGCTTCTGCAGCTCGGACTTCACGTAGGCGAGTCCAGCAGTGTCAGCTGTAGCAAAGACCAAGTCGTCGACATACACGAGGATGTAGAACGGCGGCAAAGAGGTGTCGGTGCGTAGAAACAGCGACGGGTCTGCAGTAGAAGGAGCAAACCCAAGAGCCGCAAGCGTAGTCCTCAGTGTGTCGTGCCACTCACGGGGCGCCTGGCGGAGACCGTAGACTAGCCGCCGGAGGCTCCACTGGGTACCAGGAGGAAACGACCCAGTGAAGCCAGGTGGGCGGCGCAGCCAGATCTCCTCGTGCAGGCTGCCCTGTAGGAAAGCTGTGCTGAAGTCCAGAGAGTGAAGCTCGTAGTCACGGTGAGCGGCTATGTGTAGCAGCACCCGAAGAGTGGTCATCTTCGGGGTGGGAGAGAAGGTCTGAAAGTAGTCAACTCCCTGCCGCTGACTGAAGCCTCGAGCCACGTAACGTGCCTTGAAGACAGGCGGAGAACCCGGCGACCGCTTCACCCTGAAAATCCACATGCCACTGACGATGTTCACCCCAGGTGGGGGAACCTCGTCAACGTAGGTGCCTGTGGACTTCCAGGAAGCCATCTCTGCATCCATGGCTGCCTGCCACTGAGAGGAGTAGGGACCCTCTATCGCCTCCGCGTAAGAGCGCGGGGTCGAGATGTCTGGTGCATCCGGGTCTCCCTCAGGGGCAAGCAGCGAGGACACAAGATGAGGTAAAGCAGCAGCAAGACACTGGAACTCCTCCTGCCTGTCCTCAAGGACGTCCATTCTAAGAGCACACTCACCCCCCGACGGACGGAGGACAGACATACTCAGACTCAGCAACAAGACTAGCGGTGTAGTCTAGACGACAGGCAGCAGCGAAGTCAACAAGCTCAGCAACCAAGGCAGACGCAGCAGTAGACTCAAACGACGGGTCAGTGACAGCAGTGGCTAACAGACGCGTAACAGTAGGGTGCTCAGCACGAAACCGGTCAGACGCAGGGTCCGGAACGGCAGGCAGAGAGGACGCAGGGGGAGAAGGCAGAGGAGCAGACTGCGGAGCAGAGGAAGGACGACGGACAACAAAGTGCGCGCTGGGTACAGCTGGCGGACGCGCACGAGCGACACGACGTCCGGTATGACCAGAACGAACAGGTGAGACAGGACGCGACGCAGGCTCACGACGCGGACTACCTGCCTGCTCAGTGTAAGGAGAGGGAGCAGGCAGCGGTGAGCCAGGCTGTAACGGAAGACCAGTAGACGACGGGAGTCAGGCTGCGGCAGAGTAAGAACCTGACGAAGAACAGAGTCAGGCTGCGGCAGAGACGACGGAGATGGCGGAGCGAAGAACAGTCGTGTCGGCGCAGCTGCACCACCACTGGCAGCTCCAGCAGCTCCAGCACCTCCAGCAGCTCCAGCACCTCCAGCAGCTCTAGTGCCTCCAGCGGCTCCAGCACCTCCAGTAGCTCCAGTGCCTCCAGTAATGCCAGCAGCTCCAGTGCCTCCAGCAGCTCCAGCAGCTCCAGCCTCAGAACCGGTACCTACAGCGCCAGTACTACCAGAACCAGCGTCTCCAGCGGCAGCACCCCCAGAACCGGTACCGCCAGCCAGACCCAGGGTCTCCAGCCGCAGTGTCTCCCGCAGTAGCACCCCCAGAACCAGCACCTCCGGTCCCAGGGTCGCCAGGCGCAGTGTCTCCAGCAACGGCACCTCCAGGCGCAGCACCCCCAGCCCCAACAGCTCCAGTACCTCCAGCAGCAGAGCCCCGAGCTCCAGCAGCGCGACGCTGACGGCGACCGTACCAGTCGTGCAGCTGCTGAGTGGTGAGAGGCACACGCGGACGAAGGCGGCCACTCCAAGTAGGCCGCGCACCAGCAGTCCCAGTACCCTCAAGCGTCTCACCTCCAGGCTCAGCACCCCCAGACTCCGCACCCCCAGACGCAGCACCTCCAGGAGCACCACCCCCAACAGCACCAGAGTCAACAGGAACCGGCTGCAGAGGCGGCGAAGAAGGTCGCGGAGGGAACCCCGGAGGGGTCTCCAAGCGTGGTGCGCGGCGGTAGGCCGCCGGGGCGTCAGCAGCAGCGTCACCCCCCTCAGGTGGGCCAGAGGTGTCAGAAGTGACCTCCAAAGGCTCAGCCAAGGGGGGGGGGTCTACCTGAGACACACCTGAAGGAGCAGGACCCTGAGGGGGGAGGGGGTCTACCGGGGGGGGACCTGGCGTAAGGAAGAGCGGCGGGGGGGGGAAGGGGGGCAGCGCGGTAGGGGAAGAGACGGTAGTACGGATCCGAGTTGTCAAACGTGACGTCCTGGGAGGACAGAACACGGCGCGAGGTGGGGTGGTAAAACTGCCAACCAGGCGCGTCAGGGGGGAAGCCAAGGAAGACGCAGGGAACAGCACGGGAGGACAGCTTGTCCGTAGACAAGTCTCGGACAAAAGCCCGAGATCCCCAGACACGAAACGCAGACGCATCGCCAACCTGCCCCGTCCACCTCAGAGTGGGGGAGGTGTCCGGCATGGAGACCCGGGGCTGAAGGTTGATCTGATGCGCCGCGTACTGAACCGCAAACGGCCACAGAAAATGGGGAGCAGCCGCATGGATCATGGACGTGCGAGCAACATCCACAACCATGCCAATGCGGCGCTCAGCAATCCCATTTTGCTGTGGAGAGGCCGGAAGCGTGAACGTCTGGCGGATGCCCCTCGCACGACAGAAGGCTCGCAGAGGGCCGGAGGAAAACTCTCCACCTCTGTCAGAGTGCAGATGCAGAACAGGAAGGTCCGAGCCGAAACTCTTCCGGAGCTGGAGACGAGCAGCGCGGATCCAGTCGATCAACACCTCAGTGACCTCATCCCTGCGGCGCAAGGGGAAGATTGTGGTGTAACGCGAGTAGTCGTCAACCACCAGCAGGAAGTAGCGCTCGTGACCCTGTCCACGGACGCGGGCTGGGCCCCACACGTCCATGTGGAGAGTCTGCAGCGGAGCCTCTGTCGGCGGAAACTCGGAGGAGTGAGGAGCGGCGCGCTGCCGCTCCTCGACGCAGGGAACACAGGCAGGGGCAGGCCCCGGAGGGAGGGGAGGGAGAGACCGGGGGAGACCAGAGACAAGGACACGAGAGGCCATGCCTCGGAGACGAGGCAGGGAGGGGTGACCAAGGCAGTGGTGCCAGAGAAGAGTCTGGTGGGACAGGAGGCGACACGAGCAGGGGGCAGACTCAGGACCAGACCGAGACGCTGCAGCAAACACCTGACCCGACGCAGCTACCTGACCAGGTACAGTAACCGGAGGAGACTCGGTGGACAGGGTGTACAGGCTCGACCCCGGCCGACGGGTAAACGTGGCCAAGTGTCGGCCCGTGTCCGCACACGTGCAGTGGGTCACCCGCTGACGCGCAGGGGTGAACTGGTCGACCCCTCCATCCTGTAGGTCAGCACCCGCCACCAAGTTCGTAGAGAACGAGGGGAGGTAAAGACCCGACAGGGAGCCAGACGGGACCGCTGGACACGGTAGGACAGTGGAGTAGTGGGCAAGGACAGGACCCCCAGAGGGGTCTGCCAGGGAGACCGCAACCGGCCGACTGAGCGGCGTGAGAGTGGTGCAGTCTCGAAAGGAGGAGCGGGAAGCACCCGAGTCAGGGGTGAATGTGTGCGACGCCTGAGCGGACGTGGTACCTGAGAGAGCAGACTCACCAGCACCTGGGGCAGCAGACTCACTAGCACCTGGAGCAGCAGACTCACTGGCACCTAGAGCAGCAGCTGCACCGCCCGGGTCGGGCGGAACACTCAGGTAACAGTCACCCTCATCACTAGTAGACATAACATACATGGCAGCAAGGATAGCATCATAGTCAAGATCAGAGACAGCAACTCCCGACCTAAGCAGATCATGCCAGCGAGGGAGCTCAGTGGCGTCAGGGAACCGGAGACGCCAGGCATCTGTCAGGCGGCCGAAGCAGCGCTGAGTGGTGTGCGGGCCGCCACACTGCTCCCCAGTGCGGTCACCAGTACGGAAGAAGTACGTACAGGGACCAGCACCCCCAGGCCGCTGACGCCCAGCGTACCACTGGTGAAGCTGCTGGGGTGGCGGGGCCTCACGAGAGCGCTGCTGCTGCTGACCACGACCACCACCGAAGCCTCCTCGCTGCGCGGAGCCACCCCGACCAGCGCCACCGCCACCGCCGCCACCGCCGCCACCGCCGCCACCGCCGCCACCGCCGCCACCGCCACCTCCTCCACTCCCACCGCCGCCGCCGCTGCCTCCGCCTCCACCGCTGCCACCAGAGCCCCCACCTCCGCCACCACTCCCACCTCCACCCCCACCCCCTCCGCCACCTCCACCGCCACCACCACCCCCACCCTCGCCAGCTCCTCCAGCACCCTTGCCCCCCTTGCCCTTGCCGCTGCGGCGCCTCCCGCTAGGGGCAGACGCAGCGCCGACCGACTCAGCTCCAAGGAGGTCGACAGCAGCAGCAGAGGCAACAGAGGGCAAAAGGGGAACGGGGGAGCACCCCTCAAAGATAGGGGTACGAGGTTCACTGCGAGAGGCTCCTACAGCGACTATGCTCTGCTCAGCTGCAAGGAGCTCCTTCGCAAGGAGGTCAACGGTGAGAGTGGTAGGGCAGACAGCAAGGAAGTGGTCCCTGACCGAGCGAAGGGAGTCAGGGAGCCGGGTGACTAGGTAGTAGAGGGTGATGTACATGGGGGGGGGGTTCTGGGCGCGGAACTCAGCAGGAAGCGCAGCGCGGTAGCGGACGTCACTAGTGCGAAGGTGCGTAATGAGGTCAGCGACTGTAGCAAAGGCGGCGAGGTCAGGGAAAAGGTAGGGGAGCATGAGGCGGCTAAGGGCAGCAGAGTCAGGGGAGGAGTTGCTCGCAACGACAGCATCGAACAGGGTCTTAGCGGTCTTAAACTGAGTGAAGTGCGCACGCTCAGCAGACGGCAGGTGACTACGCACAGCAAGGCGGGCAGCAGCATCGCGGGTGTTCCAGCGAGAGCGCACAGTAGCATCAGCATCAGCAGCAGGCGAGGGGGAAGCACCAGACGTGAGGTCGTACAGCGAGACATCGTCTTTGCTATCACACTGCAGGAAAAGCTGCAAGTCGTCAAGCCAGACCTCAAAGTCTATCGCCCGACCCTCAGCATCGAAGGTAAGCACAGCAGGACTAGCCATGGCAGCAGTAGGAGCAGGCTAGCAGTAGCAGCAGCAGTAGGGGCGCGGCTCGGCGGTACGCTTACCAGGGGCTGGTGAGTAGAAGCCCGTACGGGGTAGGGCAGGGCCGAGGCGCGCGAGCTGCAGGGCAGGACCGGGACGGCGGCGACGGCTGCTACGAGCGGCGGCGGCCGCAGTCACGGCAGGGGCGGCATCGGCTGTCACGGCAGTAGCGGCGGGGACAACCGGCAGCAGCAGCGGCGGCGAACGGCCGTGACGGAAGCGGTTGCAGCAGTAGGGGCAACGGCAGCTCCAGGGGCGGCTGCTCTTGGGGCGGCTGCTGCAGGTGCGGGCGGCTCCAGGGGCGGCTGCTGCAGGGGCGGCTGCTCCAGGGGCGGCTGCTGCCGGGCGGCTGCTCCAGGGGCGGCTGCTGCAGGGGCGGCTGCTCCAGGGGCGGCTGCTGCAGGGGCGGCTGCTCCAGGGGCGGCTGCTCCAGGGGCGGCTGCTGCAGGGGCGGCTGCTGCAGGGGGCCGCGAAGGGGGGGGGGGGCGCAAGGGGCCGTGAGAAGGCCGCGAAGAGCCGTGGAGGGGGGGGGGGGGGGCGCGACGAGTCCGCGGAGGGGGCCGCGACGGGGTCGCGAAGGGGTCGCGACGGGGTCGCGACGGGGTTGCGAAGCGGTCGCGACGGGGCCGCGACAGGGTCGCGACGGGGTCGCGATGTGGCCACGACGAGGTCGCGAAGGGGTCGCGACGGGGCCGCGACAGGGTCGCGACGGGGTCGCGACGTGGCCGCGACGGGGTGGCGACGGGGCCGCGACGGGGGGGGGGTTAAGGGGCAGCTAGTGGGCTGCTAAGGGGCCGCAAGGGGGGGGGGGGGGGGGGTAAGGGGCCGTTAAGGGGCCGTTAAGGGGCCGCGAAGGGGCAGCAAAAGGGGTCACTAAGGGGTCGTTAAGGGGCAAGCCTCTAAGGGGCCGCGAATTTTCTGGGCAGGGCGCAAAGCGCGCTTCGGGCAGGCTAAAAAAAATGTCAAAATGGTGGGCCCAAGGAAGGAACGGTCCCACTAGGGGAACGTGCTCTATACCATGTGAAAGCGAGGAGGAGGGTTCGACTAGGGGTTCGACAAGTAACAAAACCTATACTCTATAGAGTCTAACCCATTAAAGCCCAAACAAACAATGTTATACAAGTTTGACAAAAAAAGGCATCCAGACGTTGGCGCAGTGACATGTTGCGCGCAGGCCTATCCTCGCACCGATTTAGGCCAGCAAACACACAGACATGCGCCGCTAGCTGCGTAGCTGTACGAACGAGGTCGAACCAGTTCCTATGGCCAGGGAATAAGATTTAGTAGAGAATTGTGTGGAGAAATAGTGCTTAAAAAGGCATCCAGGCATTGGCGAGCTCACATGTTGCGCATAGGCCTATCATTGCGCAATTTCAGGCCAGCAAACGCACAAACATGCGCCACGTGCTGCGTAGTTGTGCGAACGAGGTCAAACCAGTTCCTATGGCTAGGGAATAGGATGTAGTAGAGAACTGTGTGAAGAAATAGTGCTAAAAAAGGCATCAACACGTTGGCGAGCTGACATGTTGCGCACAGGCCTATCCTTGCACTGATTCAAGCCAGCAAACGCACGAACATGCGCCACGTGTCGCGCAACCCTATCCTTGTTGGTAATTTTATGCTAGATTGCTCTAATCAACATAACCACGATGTTTATGGGTTTTAAACATATATATTGAGCTTTCATTATATATTAATAGACAGTGGTACGAGATATCGGACCCCCCACATTTGTGGCTGGGCCGTGATAATGGTTTGTTTAGAACCCTTGATACATACAGCTAATTGGGCTGGAGTTGATCTTTACGTCACTTATTTTTTATACCTAGCTAATATCACATTTTTTTAAGAACATAGCAGACTCAACTTCCAAAATGAGGTGTGTAACATGTTACTATTCTGTCTCTTCAACAGCAACCTAATCTGAGATGACGTGGCCAGAATCTTCAAACATTTCCACGCGAAGGTGAATGGCGTGAAGTGTTGGTTGCCAAGCACTCTCCACACATCTCGCGATTTACTCTAGTTTGTGCCCCTAAACAAAACAACCAATGGGAACGCACGTAAGCACCCAACCAGAAACGCCACGTAAACCATGGTTTGTAGTTCACCTGTATAGTGCTCGTCTGTAAACAGAGGTAAATTGGGATCGAGAGGTGGGGGGTGTAAACAACTAGAAAGGCTCTCGACAATCTGCAGGAATAAACCTAGCGCAATCGATGGTAAACTGCCGCGAAGCAGGGTAGTGCGAATTTCGCCTCAACGTACACCCATTATTCAGTGTCAAGAGACCAGTGCGGAGGGTCTCAATGCCAGAGGTGTGCCATGAGCGACGTGAAAGTACAGACAGCAGGTTCATGTACTTCGTTCAAACACGTCTGACATTCCCCCGCATGCACCGTGTGCATAAGGCAGTGTGGGGATAGGGGGATGAAGGGCATAAGGCAGAGAGGGGATAGGGGGATGTAGGGCATAAGGCAGAGAGGGGATAGGGGGAAGAAGGGCATAAGGCGTAGAGGGGATAGGGGGAAGAAGGGCATAAGGCAGAGAGGGGATGGGGGGAAGAAGGGCATAAGGCAGAGAGGGGATAGGGGGAAGAAGGGCATAAGGTAGAGAGGGGATAGGGGGGAGAAGGGCATAAGGCGTAGAGGGGATAGGGGGAAGAAGGGCATAAGGCAGAGAGGGGATAGGGGGAAGAAGGGCATAAGGCAGAGAGGGGATAGGGGGAAGAAGGGCATAAGGCGTAGAGGGGATAGGGGGAAGAAGGGCATAAGGCAGAGTGGGGATAGGGGGAAGAAGGGCATAAGGCAGAGATGGGATAGGGGGAAGAAGGGCATAAGGTAGAGTAGAGATAGGGGGAAGAAGGGCGTAAGGCGGAGAGGGGATAGGGGGATGGAGGGCATAAGGCAGAGAGGGGATAGGGGGATGAAGGGCATAAGGCAGAGAGAGGATAGGGGGATGAAGGGCATAAGGCAGAGAGGGGATAGGGGGAAGAAGGGCATAAGGCAGAGAGGGGATCGGGGGAAGAAGGGCATAAGGCAGAGAGGGGATAGGGGGATGAAGGGCATAAGGGGAAGTAGGGCTTAAGTTATGTCAGATATGGTAGTGGTGGAAGAAAGGTGGGGGGACGTGAGGGAAAGGGGGCCGAAGGTATACGGCAGAGTGGTGTGAGGGGGCAGAAGTGTGTAGGGAGGAGAGGGAACGGGGGGTAGAAGGGCGCAAGGCAAAGAGGTCAGAGTTCGAAGTGGGGTGGAGCGCAGTGAGGGGAAGGGGAGCAGACTGCTGGTAGGAAGAGTGGGGATTGGGTGAAGACGGGTGGAGGCCAGAATGGGGAAGGGAGGAGTTGGAGGCAAGGGAGATAGGGACAAGGTGGAAGCAGGGGAGTAAGGCAGAGTGGCGCAAGGGGGGAATACCGGCGACAGGCAGAGAGGGGGAAGGGGGGAGAAGGGCGTATGGAATAGGAAAGAAAGGGGGAAAATGGCGTAAGGCAGTGAGGGGGGCAGGGGGAGGAAGGGTGTAAAGCAAAGTGGACGGCAGGGGGAGGTCGGGTGTAAGGCAGAGTGGGGATACGGGGGAGATGTATGTATGCCAGAGACCTTAGAAGGGGAAGCAGAGGGTGTGATGGAGGGGAAGCAGTCCAGGAAAGGAGGGGAAGCAGGGGGGGAGTGAGGGTTGCAAAGTGGGGAAGGACGGGGTCTGCTGCTAATAAACAGGCACGGAGGGGTGATGGAGGGGAGTGAGAGTGGGCGACTTCGTGGAGGGAGCGTGTGCGACGGAGGGATGCGTCGCGTGACCGACGGGAGGGGAGTGAGCGTGGGCAGAAGAGGGGAGGGGAGTGCACGGGGGCGTACGAGGGGAGTGTGCGAGGGGGATAACGGGGCAGTGCGCGGAGGCGGGCGAGGGGAGTGTGCGCCCCTCCGTGCGCGAAAGAGGGCAGTGCGCGGGGGGAGGGGAGTGCGCGAGGGCGGACGAGGGGAGTGCGCGGGGGCGGAGGAGAAGAGTGTGCGCTCGCGACAGTGGGGAATGCGCGGAGGCAGGTGGGGAGTGTGCGTGGGCGGACGAGGGTAGTGCGCGGAGGGAGGGGAGTGTGCGTGGACGACAGAGAGGAATGCGCGGTGGCACATTCAAGTGTGCGGGGGCGGTCGCTGGCGAGTGCACGGCGGTGAACAAACGGATTGTGAGTGATACCTGCGAGGCTTAGAGCGGCCGCGATGGCGGCACGGTAACGCGTGCGGTGGGGGGCCGCCCAAGGTGTATGGTACGATTTCGCTTTCTGTTCGGCGTGGTTCGCGTGTGCAAACGTCCCGCCGCCTGTTTGGACCTTCGTCGCGGCCTATGCGTGCGTCGTTGCGGTGGTGAGGCGCGCTAAATGCGGAGCGCGATTTCGTACAGACGGATGCGTCGCGTGACAGCGGTCGACAGTAAAGCCTGTGCGTGCGGGATGGCGGAGATGTGCGGTTGTGGCTAATGTGGGGTTCGACTAGCTAGTCTGTTCTGGCTATTTTGTTACTCGTCATTTTTGCAAAGTGATAACCTTGGTAGCTGAGGCACTCCGTCAGCTCTTGCCAGGTCGTTGTGGTTCACAAACTCCCCAGCGTGACTCAAGTTCCTAACCCCCAGCAGGGGCGACGACGGGGGAGAGATAGGCCGCGCAAGTCCGCCAACACTGAACTTTGCATGTCGTCTGGTTTCCGTACACAAACAGGGTAACCACCCAAGGCAAGTGATAAACCTTTGGGTCGACCCCCCTCAAAGTGCACCCTTGCTTTAACTGGAAAACGACCTGCCTCCCAACTCAAAAATGGACCCCTCCCCTCCCCCCCCAATACAGTCGATGCTCAGCCTATCACAAAAATTTGCTACCCACAATTAGAAAATCAGTCACTCGCGAACGTTTTGCCAGTGGGTGGTGATTGTGCTGATTTCGGGGTACAGTCACCAAGTCGCGGAAGAAAACATCTACAGTTCATAAACAACAACGGCTGCCCGTCACCAGACGTGTTTACCTGGTTACGAACTTAAACCCCTAGACTCGTTTCACATTCCAATTTCATTTTACAATCACATTTTTGCCCGTGGCGACAAGGGCGAATGTGGCGAAATGCCTAAAACTCGTTTCACTCACATGTCGCCCGCCTACCTGGTGTTTTTGAAATGAGCACCGACTGTACTCGCCAGTTTTACATTTTTCTGATGGACACGCTCGACGAACGAATCGCGGCGGACCGTCTGGATGCTTAGCGGCGCTGCAGCTAACGGACGATTTTGTGCTCGATTGATTGGCCTTTTTGTGGCTCAGGCATACAATCCGCGTCACTAAATACTTGACAATGTCTATTTACGCCTTGGCGCTGTTCCGATTGATGTCGTCGCCTCACAGCTAGCTCTAAAAGGGCTTACATAGTATTAGTCGCTTTTTTGGGTTGCGAAGCAACCCTTACGATCGATTTTGACAATTTTTTTATGTTTTTTTTTTTTATAAAACATGAAATTAAAATTCGTCAGCTACAGTACCACCCTCCCCATTGCGCATGTTGAACAGTTTTGAATGTTGGTAGCTGTCTTTGTAGTAGTTTTGTGCATGTATGCTGTACTGTTTGTATTATATATTTTACTGTTTGATGTTGTGATAGATGTTATGAATACTAGTAATGAATTACACGCCACGCATGCTTAAATGGATGTAATGATGAGACATGATATATAGATGCATACATAATACCGTTACATGCATGAAAATGCTTTTGTATGCATATGATATGCTGAAATGCACCACACCAGTATATCGTACTAATGTGTGATAGTTAACGACCCAAAACTAGGCTACCACATTCCCTGCCTAGCATGGGGGGGAAGTCAATAGCAAAGTCTTTGAATAATTGTGACACGACTCTCCGAGGAGTGTGCAGTGCAGTCGTCATAGCATTACAAATCTCATTTGTACAGCACACTCGATTGAGAAGTAACATAGAGTATCTAATTATGCTACATCTACTGAACGCAGTGTAGATTGGGGATTGGGTTGGGAGGGAAGCAAAATGAAGATCTAGAAAATGCAAATGAGACTAGGTGGCAGGTCTGAAAGACCTGCCGGGATGTAAAGGAGCTTGACTCCTTTACAGCAAACTCCTCTACTAGTCGAATCACAATCTTCAAATTTTTTGAAGTTATACTTAAAAAATTTTACATATTGTGACACGACTCTCCGAGGAGTGTGCAGTGCAGTCGTCATAGGTGAACGAGACATCACACAGGCGGGAGCTGACGATTGCGTGCGAGAGTGGAAGCGTAATGCTGGGTCGGGCTAGGTCGCGTCGGATCTTGGAGGGTGCGTGATGCGGCCACCAACTCGCGATCTAGCTGGGTGACATATAACTCCCGAGCTTTGTCGCTACGCCACCGGCCGAGGGCCTTGAAGAGGCGGTCTGGTACGCCAACGTCGACCGCCACCGTGGCAGCGGACTTGCGGAAGGAATGTGTGCCAAGCAAATTCGGATTAAGGCCGACACGAGAGAACGCCTCGCGACACCAGCTTCGAACGGTGGCGTAGGACGGGGATCGGTCGGAGGGTGAAGCTCGTGCAGCAGGCGAAAACACCCGGATGAGGGCGCCTAATATCTGCGAAGAAAATCCTGCAAGGAAGAGAAATTGCTGTACGCGGGTGACCGGACAATGTCGAGCTGAAGAGGCGGCCACTGGGACCCAGGCTCCTGTGCCGGCCTGATCTGTTTTAGAACGAGGAATGAACAGCCACATGCAGTCACTGTCGAATTCGATCTGATGCCATTGAAGGGCGATCAGGTCAGAGAAGCGCAAGAAGGCTATGAACATGAGAAGAGGAATGAGACCACGTTGAAAAAAGGCGGGATCCGTCGACGAAAAATAGATGTCGCAGATTTCGTAGATCTTAGCGGGGGGTATCGGTTCCTTCGCCAGCGATGGCTTGCCACAATGGCGCTGCGCGTATTCCTTCACTTGTGAGGACAGTGGTCCCCTAATTGGAGATGGGTGGCTGATCAACCAGTGGGCACATGAAATGGCAGAGCAGGCGGACCGTATGGCCAAAACAGTAGCACCCCTGCGTACTGAATGCAATAGAAAAAGGGCGGCTGTCAGGTCAGTGGCTGGGAGAAATGACAATGAATGCTCCAGACAGAATGCACGGAATTGTCGCAAATAGGGTTCGTATGTGCGAATTGTGGACTTCGCGCGCAGATCGACTGTGAGCGTGAAGAGATCCATCAACAAGCGTCCAATATATGAACCTGCATGTGTACATGACTATGAATTAGTATATGTCAAACGAAGAGCATACATATGTGAATGGGGAAGACCGGCCCCACTAAAGGCCTGAGGGTCACTGCCAACTCGTAGGCATACGGAACCGTGAGCGAGATACTGGCTTGCGCGTATTTCCAGCGCTCATGTAGAGCCATCGGGGCACAGTAGTGGCCACCAAAAGGCGCTAGGCCATGCGGGGATTACGAGAGTTATGGATGCACGGGAACGGCGAGCGTGGGCAAGAACGGCTGGGATTAGGGGCGGCGGGGGGAAAGCGTAGCAATTCTCTCCGCTCCAGCTCAGGGTGAATGCATCTTGCGAGATCGCATGACGATGATAATCCAGGGAGCAAAATCGGGGTAGCTGCGCATTGGAGGACGAAGAGAATAGGTCTATTGTGTGTGGGCCCTAGCGCTGCTCGAGTAGAAGAAACCGCGTTCGCGCAAGAGAATAATCATCGTGAAGCTCAATTTTTGAAAGAGCGTCGGCTTCAGTGTTGAGTTCGCGGGGGATCCACTGCGCCGTAAGTCTAATCTTGTGTTCTACGCAGAGCGAAATGATGGTACGGCAAATTAGAGTAAGCTCGGCACAGCGAGAACCTCCTTTCTTTAGAATGTAATAGGCCGCCTGGCTGTCGCTCCGGAGCAAGACGTGGGAGTGATGGATCTCAGTGCGAAAGACTGACAGCGCCCAGAGAATCCCGGCAAGTTCACGAAGCGTGCTCAAAGCGGCTGCTAGTGCACGCGGAAATGGGGAGGAGCATGAACCGACCCTGCCCTCGGGCGTGGAATAGCAGCTTCCCCAAGCGTGGTCACTAGCGTCCACGTACATGACGATGTCGTATACGTGCGGATTATGAAAGTTGGAGCCATTGAAAACGTCAAATTGAGTCAACCAGAATCGCAGCTCGTCGATTGACTCAGGTGTCAACTGGATGGATTCCCCCCAAGACCGGCATGCACCGATTTGTGATATCAGGTTATGGGAAAAGGCACGTGCGATGGTACCGAGTGCCATGGCCATCGACGCTAGCATGCCGGTCACTCTAGCCGCACGACGAACTGGGATGTGACGCCCTGCAAGCTGGTTTGGCATATTTGCTCGAGCTCGTCAAATAGGCGATCACGACGAGAAGCGTCAACTGAGAAAGATGTCGTACGAGTATCCAATATGAGACCAAGGAATTTTAACCGTTGTGATGGCTCGAGCTGCGACTTTTCCATATGGACGATAAAGCCAGCAGAACTGAGGTCGTCCATGATGATAGCTCGGATTCGGAAGGCCTCGGCCCGTGTAGAACAAATGAATAGGAGATTGTCAACGTAGGGTATTAGTCGAATTCCACTGCTGCGCCAGCGCTTGGCCAGTTGCTTAATCAATTGTGTGAAAACGAATGGAGCCGTGGCGAGCCCAAAGGGCAATGAGAGAAATTGGTAATTCTGGCCTTGCAGAGAAAATCCGAGGAAACGCCAGAATGACGGGTGGATGTCCACATGATGGTAACCCGACTTGAGGTCTACTGTGAACAGCCATTCGCCTTGACGCACAAGGTCTGGGACCCTGTTGAGTCCTTCGTACCGAAATCGAGGGATGGAAAGGAACGAGTTCACATGGCGGAGGTCTAGGATGAGCCTTTTCTTGGAAGGTTGAACAACCACGTTAAGTGGACTAACGCATGTGAGAGGCGCATCGGCGGGGGCGATACGAGCTGCACCGGTGGCAAGAAGATCAGCCACTGCCTCAGCTGCAAAAGCCGTGTGTTGCAGTGCACCCGAATGGTTCGGGGCATGGTGGGGGGTAGGTTCGTATGACTGCCATGGTAAGCGGTACCCCGAAGTAATGACTGACAAGATGAAGCGACTTTCGCACCAAGAGTTCCACCACGTAGAACGGTCGCGCAAGCGTCCTCGCATGTATCGCACGACGGCGTGAGGCCCACTCGTGTGGGGCATGAAGCCAAAGTCTGGTGGGGCATAGGTAGGGGCATGAACGGCAATGTCAGTTAATGAGTAGGCATGTGCACGATATTAACTGTCGATATGGCGAACTCTATACAAGCACCGCGTTGAATGGCCAGGGCCGAGGTAGTGTGGCTTGCATAGCGATCCCTGCCTCACTGTACTCTTACCAATCTTAATCGTTGATTTGTCTGATCGGATATATATTTTTTTTTTTCAAGGCTCGTGCTCGGGCCGGCAATACCGATTGAGGCCCCTCGCCACCTCATCGCAACTATAGGTATGAGGGTTGATTATATCAACGGTTTTGTCTCCCCCTCTCATTCTGTTTGCTTCTCTTTACAATCAATCGAGATAATATTCTGTGAGCCTTCGATGGCTACGAGGGGGGAATTGTTGTTATTGCCGTCTATTATTATTATCATCTTCTCTCTCTCTCTCTCTCCAGGGCTCAGGTTTGGTTTTGGCCTACTCATGATTGGCAGTGTAGCTTTTTCAAAAACCCTTATGGGCAGTGTGTACTTTTCCATTACACTGATAGAGCAGTGTAACATCAGGTTTTGAAATTTTAACCCTGCATCATCAGTGTTTATTTCGAGCACTGACCATGTGTAAATTAGGTGTGTATGACAGGTGGCGAGAAAGTTATCTGCCTCCCCCCCTCGATCGATTGTTTGTGAGGGGCGGGGGGGAAGGGGAGGACTTACGAAATTGGCGACAATTTCGCCTCCCCTTCCCCCTCGATCGATTGTTTGTGAGGGGCGGGGGGGAAGGGGAGGACTTACAAAATTGGCGACAATTTCGCCTCCCCTTCCCCCTCGATCGATTGTTTGTGAGGGGCGGGGGGGGAAGGGGAGGACTTACGAAATTGGCGAGATTTTCGCCTCCCCTCCCCCTCGACCGATTGTTTGTGGGGAAGGGGGGGGAGGGGGGGGGTGGGGGGGGGAGGGGGGGGGGTGTGGGGGTCCGTGTACGCTCTTCAGTGTAATCCTCGCTAAGGGAAACTTTACCCCAAGGCATCAGTGTGGCCTACATCGATACACTTACTGATCAGTGTAACACTAACTCATAAAAAAATTACCCCAGCACATCAGTGTAGACCCAAAATTTCACCCTTGTAATCAGTGTAGAAGGGTAAATTACACTGATAACCTGAGCCCTCTCTCTCTCTCTCTCTCTCTCTCTCTCTCTCTCCCACTCTCTCTCTCTCTCTCTCTCTCTCTCTCTCTCTCTCTCTTTCTCTCTCTCTCTCTCTCTCTCTCTCTCTCTCTCTCTCTCTCTCTCTCTCCTCTTCTTCTTCTTCTTCCTTTCTCCCTCTTTTTTTTTTTTTAAGATGTTTCGGCACAACGTTCATCTCGAACAGTCTTTGTTAGAATCTAGAAAAGAACGAGAATGAGGTGAACTAGCAGGAAGGTGGGTACAAGTAGGAAACCCTAAGTTTGTGTACCCTCTAAGGCTAAACCCACTATAGCCTACACAATATAAACATACAATGTTTGACACGCCCCCATAAGCATAGTGGGAGACAACCAGAGGGTCACAAGACCAGTCAAAGCAAAGCAAAGCAAGCTCAGGGTGGATCTCAAGGATACCACACAAATTCTGAGCACAAGCAAGTGGTCACAAGACCAGTTCACATGCAGTTTGATAATATAGCAAGAGATACAGTGATCACAACCTAGCAGGTGTAAGCATGCAGGCATATATATAGAGATCACAGTACAAACAAAGTCAAGAAGTAAGCAAGTGAGGTCCAGTAGGCACAAGGCCTAGAAGAGTACAGAAGCGCTGATGGTCACAAGGCTGAAGCGCCTTGGTGAACACATCGGCAGTGTTGGCCTCAGTGGCCATGTAACGCAGACAAAGCTGACCGCACTGCTGCAGCTCTCGAGCAAGGAAGTACCGCAGGGCGATGTGCTTCGTTTGGTACTCCAGTCTGTGCTCCTCACACAAGGCAATGGCAGCCTTGTTGTCGACATACAGCACTGGAGGAGAACGAGGCCGCTCTCCCAAGTCGGTCAGCAGGTAGGTCAGCCAACGTAGCTCCTGGGCCGCCATGGCTGTGGCGTAGATCTCAGCCTCACAACTGGAGCTGAGAACAAAAGAAGAGCGTGTAGAACGCCAAGAAACTAAGCCAGAGCCAAGACTGAAGGTGTAACCCTGAGACGACCGTTGAGTAGCCTGGTCGTCCGCCCAAGAAGCGTCTGAGTGACCAGTAAGTACAACTCGGTCTCGCCCTCCAAGCACTAGCCCCATGCCCGACGTACTGCACAAGTAGCGCAACACCCTCTTAGCGGCATCCATGTGCTCCTTCCTGTGACGGCCAGGAGCGACATAGCGCGCAAGGATGCTAAGAGGGTATGCAAGGTCAGGTCGAGTGCAGGTCATCAGGTACATGAGACAGCCCACAAGCTCTGGATACGGGCCACTCGGCTCTACGGACTCATCCGAAGGCAGAGCTGAGAGCGAGTGACCGGTAGGCAGAGGAGTGGACTGAGGCGAGGAGTACGTGAAGCGGAAGCGCTGAAGGATCTGCTGCACCATGTGTGACTGAGTCAAGGTGATGGTGCGCCGTGCTCTGTCCCGGGTGATCCGCAAGCCAAGATAGCTCGTCAGTTCCCCCAGGTCTGTGCACGTGTGTCTCCTCTGCAGCTCCGACTTCACGTGGGCGAGAGCCTCAGTGTCAGTAGTGGCAAAGACCAAGTCGTCGACGTACACGAGGACGTAGAACGGCGGCAGCGAAGTGTCGGTGCGCAGAAACAGCGACGGGTCAGCAGTAGAAGGCGCGAACCCAAGTGCCGCAAGTGTCGTCCTCAGTGTGTCGTGCCACTCACGTGGAGCCTGTCGGAGACCGTAGACCGGCCGCTGGAGCCTCCACTGGGTACCAGTAGGAAACGACACAGTGAAGCCAGGAGGGCGGCGCAGCCAGATCTCCTCGTGCAGGCTGCCCTGCAAGAAAGCAGTGCTGAAGTCAAGTGAGTGAAGCTCGTAGTCGCGCTGAGCGGCTATGTGCAGCAGCACCCGAAGAGTAGTCATCTTCGGGGTGGGGGAGAAGGTCTGGAAGAAGTCTACTCCCTCTCGCTGACTAAAGCCTCGAGCAACGTAGCGCGCCTTGAAGACAGGAGGAGAACCCGGCGGCCGCTTCACCCTGAAAATCCACATGCCACTGACGATGTTCGCCCCAGGTGGGGGAACCTCGTCAACGTAGGTGCCTGTGGACTTCCAGGAAGCCATCTCTGCGTCCATGGCTGTCTGCCACTGAGAGGAGTAGGGACCTGCCATCGCCTCTGCGTAAGAGCGTGGGGTCGGGATGTCTGGTGCATCCGGGTCTCCCTCAGGGGCAACTAGCATGGACACGAGATGGGGCAAAGCAGCAGCAAAACACTGGAACTCCTCCTGTCTGTCCTCAAGGACGTCCGTGCCAAGAGCACACTCACCCCCGACGGACGGAGGACAGACGGACTCAGACTCAGCAACAAGGCTAGCAGCGTAGTCGAGACGACAGCAAGCAGCAAAGTCAACTAACTCAGCGACCAGAGCAGACGCAGCAGAGGACTCAAAGGTAGGGTCAGTGACAACAGTAGCGAGGAGACGCGTGACAGTGGGACTGGCAGCACGACGGGAGTCAGACTCCGGGTCAGGAAGAGTAGGTAGAGAGGACGCAGGAGGAGACGGCAGAGGGACACACTGAGGAGCAGTGGAGGGACGCAGAGTCATGTAGTGAGTGCCAGGAACAGGAGGAGGACGCTCACGTGGGACACGACGACCAGTGCGAGCAGTACGAACAGGCGACGCAGGACGAGACTCAGGCTCACGACGCTCCGTAAGACCTCCTGTCGGACCAGTGTAAGGAGAAGGACCAGGTTGAGGCGAGGCAGGCGGTAACTGTGACTGCAACTGGACAGGCGGAGGACACTCTACGGAGGGAGGAGGACAAGGAGGAGGAGCCTGACCAAGAACCTGCTGAAGGAGCGGCACGAAGTACGGTCGCGGTCGCGCAGCGTCTCCAGAACCAGCAGAGACACCAGCGCCATGGTCCTCAGCACCAGCAGCAGCTCCACCGCCCGAGTCCTCAGCACCAGCAGCAGCTCCACCGCCCGGGTCCTCAGCACCAGTAGCAGCTCCACCGCCCGGGTCCTCAGCACCAGCAGCAGCTCCACCGCTCGGGTCCTCAGCACCAGCAGCAGCTCCACCGTCCAGGTCCTCAGCACTAGCAGCAGCTCCACCGCCCGGGTCCTCAGCGCCAGCAGCAGCTCCACTGCCCGGGTCCTCAGCACCAGCAGCAGCTCCACCTCCAGGGTCCGCAGCACCAGGAGCTCCACTCCGAAGACTGCAGCGCCGCGTGTACCACTCTCGGATCTGCTGAAGAGAGGGGAGCTCCTGGGTGGGAGGAGAAGTACTGGTACCAGCTCCAGCAGCACCTCTCCGGAGGCGGCAGTACTGTAGGTACCTCTCTTGCAGCTGCTGGGAGGAGAGGGCTCCTCCAGGTGTAGCACTCTCAGGCTCAGCACCTCCAGACTCAGCACCCCCAGACTCAGCACCTCCAGACTCAGCACCTCCAGACTCAGCACCCCCAGACTCAGCACCCCCAGACTCAGCACCCCCAGGCTCCGCACCTCCAGGCTCCGCACCTCCAGGCTCCGCACCTCCAGGCTCCGCACCCCCAGGCTCAGCACCGCCAGGCTCCTCACGCACAGGCTCAGCACCCCTAGCAGGACGAGACTCGACAGCTACCTCGACAGGCTCAACCGGGTCTACCTGGGACACACCTGAGGGAGCGGCACCCTGAGGGGGGAGGGGGTCTACCACAGCAGCACCTGGCGCGAGGAAGAGAGGCGGAGGGGGGAGCGGGGCAGTGCGGTAGGGGAAGAGGCGGTAGAAGGGGACGGACTCGTCAAAAGTGACGTCCTGAGAGGGCAGAACCCGGCGCGAGGTGACGTGGTAAAACTGCCAACCAGGCGCGTCTGGGACAAAGCCAAGAAAGACACAGGGGACAGCGCGACGGGAGAGCTTGTCCGCGGACGTGTCGCGAACAAAAGCTCGGGATCCCTAGACCCGAAAACGCGACGCATCGCCAACCTCTCCCGTCCAGCGCAGTGTCGGAGAAGTCTCCGGCAAGGAGACACGGGGCCAGAGGTTGAGCTGGTGCGCAGCGTATCGGACCGCAAACGGCCACAGAAAGTGGGGAGCAGCCGCATGGATCAGGGAGGTACGAGCGATCTCCATGACCAAGCCAATGCGGCGCTCAGCAACCCCATTCTGCTGCGGAGAGGCCGGAAGCGTGAACGACTGCTCAATGCCGTGCTCGGCACAGTAGGCTGCCAAGAGGTCGGAGGAGAACTCACCACCTCTGTCAGAGTGCAAGCGCAGGACAGGAAAGTCCAACCGAAAACGCTTGCCTAGCTGGAGACGAGCTCTGCTGATCCAGGGGATCAAGACATCAGGGACCTCACCCTTGGTGCGCAAGGGGAAGACCGTGGTGTAGCGCGAGTAGTCGTCAACAACTATCAGGAAGTACCTCTCCTGACCCTGACCACAGACGCGGGCTGGGCCCCACACGTCCATGTGGAGCGTCTGCAAGGGAGCAGTCGTCGGGGGAAAGGAGGAGGAGTGAGGAGCGGCGCGCTGCCGCCCCTCGACACAGGGAAGACAGGGAGGAGCAGGCGAGGGTGGGAGGGGAGGGAGCACCCTGGGAAGACCAGAGACAAGGTGTCGTTTGTGCATGGCACGAAGGCGCTGCACAGACGGGTGGCCAAGTCGGTGGTGCCAGAGGACGGTCTCATGCGCCAGAGAGCGACACGAGCAGGGGGCTGACAGCTGGCCTGACGCAGACGCAGACGCTGACGCAGCTACCTGAGGGGACTCCGAAACCCGGCTACCTCAGTAGTCAGTGTGTACAGGTCCGACCCCGGCTGCCGAGTGAAGGTAGCCAGGTGACGGCCCGTCCGAGCACACGTGCAGTGTGTCACGCGCTCGTAGGCAGGGGTGAACTGGTGAACACCCCCGTCCTGGAGCGCACAACCTGCCACCAAGTTCGTAGAGAACGAGGGGAGGTAGAGACCTGACAGTGTGCCTGACGGGACCGCAGGACAGGGAAGAACAGTAGAGGAGGTCGCAATGACCGGACCCCCAGAGGGGTCAGCGAGGGAGACAGCAACTGGCCGAGCAAGCGGCTCAAGGGCAGTGCGGTCACGAAAGAAACAGCGAGAAGCACCTGAGTCTAGGGTGAAGGTGTGCAGTGCCTCAGTCGACTCAGTACCAGGGGAGACAGACTCACTAGCACCTAGAGCGGCAGCCTCACCATCACCTGAGGTGGCAGACACACGAGTACCTGCAGTGGCAGTCGCACTAGCACCTAGGGCAACAGACGTACTAGCACCTAGAGCGGCAGCCTCACTCACAGGACACGGCAGCTGCACCTGTCCACGACCAGAAGCTCCCGAACGATGCACTCCAGAGCGACTACCACCACGGCTACCCCGACAGCCCAAACTGGCGTACCACTCACGAGCCTGCTGGAGCAAAAGAGGACACGGCTGCTGCACCTGCCCACTACCAGAAGCTCCCGACCGACCCACTCCAGAGCGACTACCACCACGGCTACCCCGACAGCCCAAACTAGCGTACCACTCACGAGCCTGCTGGAGCAAAAGAGGACACGGCTGCTGCACCTGCCCACTACCAGAAGCTCCCGACCGATCCACTCCAGAGCGACTACCACTACGGCCACCCCGACAGCCCAAACTAGCGTACCACTCACGAGCCTGCTGGAGCGTGAGGGACTCACGCGCACGGCCCTGGAGCTGCATCTGGCTACGTTAGGGGCAGCAGCAGTAGCGGCAGTAACAGCAGTAACAGCAGGAGCAGTGGCAGTGGGAGTAGAAAAGGCAGTAGCAGCAGTAGCAGCGGTAGCAGTGCTGGCAGGGCAATGCTCACCAGTGGTCGGCGCGGCAGGCGCAAGACGGTGGGGACAGCGGGGTCGCTACAACTGCAGGGCAGGGCCAGGCCGCAGTAGGGAGCTCCGCGGCAGCTGCTCCAGGTGCCAGGGGCGGCTGCTGCAGTGGCGGTTGTTCCAGGGGTCAGGGGCTGCAGGTGCGGGCTGCTCCAGGGGCAGCTGCTGCAGGTGCGGGTGGCTCCAGGGGCGGCTGCTGCAGTGGCGGGCGGCTCCAGGGGCTGCTGCTGCAGTGGCGGGCGGCTCCAGGGGCTGCTGCTGCAGTGGCGGCTGCTCCAGGGGCGAGAGGCGGATTAGGTCAGGGCGACGCGGCGAGAAGGGCGACGCGGCGGGAAGGCGGCGACGCCGCGGGCAGGGCGACGCGGCGGGCAGGTGGCGACGCCGCGGGCAGGGCGACGCGGCGGGCAGGTGGCGACGCCGCGGGTAGGCGACGACGCCGCGGGTAGGCGACGACGCCGCGGGTAGGCGACGACGCCGCGGGTAGGCGACGACGCCGCGGGCCGGCGACGACGCTGCGGGCCTCAGGCGACGACGCCGCGGGCAGGCGACGACGCCGCGGGCAGGCGACGACGCCGCGGGCAGGCGACGACGCCGCGGGCAGGCGACGACGCCGCGGGCAGGCGACGACGCCGCGGGCAGGCGACGACGCCGCGGGCAGGCGACGACGCCGCGGGCAGGCGACGACGCCGCGGGCAGGCGACGACGCCGCGGGCAGGCGACGACGCCGCGGGCAGGCGACGACGCCGCGGGCAGGCGACGACGCCGCGGGCAGGCGACGACGCCGCGGGCAGGCGACGACGCCGCGGGGAGGCGGTGACGCCACGGGCAGGGCGACGCGGCGGGCGGCGAGAGCCTGCAGAGGCGGCGCGCGGTCGGGCAGAGGCTGCGCGCGGGCCTGACGGGTCTGCAGGGGCGGCTCTCGGGCCTGACGGGCCTGCAGCGGCGGCTCGGGGGCCTAACAGACCTGCAGGGGCGGCTCGAGGGCGCACGAGGGCGCACGAAGGCGCACTAGCAACGAAAGGCGCACGAGAGCGCACGAAGGCGCACTAGCAGGGAAGAGGCGCACGAGGGCGCACGAGGGCGCACGAGGGCGCACGAGGGCGCACGTAAGGTAGGGCGCACGAGGGCGCACGTAAGGTAGGGCGCACGAGGGCGCTTCTAGCGGAATAGTGGACCCATTGTGGAAGGAGGTCCTAGGTAGCAACCTAGGCTTCTGATACCATGTTAGAATCTATAATAGAACGAGAATGAGGTGAACTAGCAGGAAGGTGGGTACAAGTAGGAAACCCTAAGTTTGTGTACCCTCTAAGGCTAAACCCACTATAGCCTACACAATATAAACATACAATGTTTGACATCTTTCATGATAAATAAGATAACAAACATAAATCTTAAACAATCTTAGAGGGTTGGTTAGCCCCTTGGCCCCGCTGCGGGCAATCGGCTATTCCATGGCCGGGCTCGCGGCAATAGAAGCAACGTCCTTCGCCATCCCTACGCCAAGTCCAATGGCGTTCCCCTTGGCCTCGATGGCGAGGAGCGGGGCTAGGACGGGCGAAGGAGGTGGGCCTTTGAGGTCTCTTTTTGCTAGCTGCCACAATCTGGGTGGCGGCCTTCACATTTTTATCCTCCATCACTTCACCATACTTAATCTTTAAAGCCATGTTGGCAACTTCGAATCCGCGTTGATCCACGGCAAACAAGAAATGAATCTTTTCTTCCGCTTCGTCGACGATCTGCTGAAGGTAATCAGCTAGTTGCTCGCCGCCGTGAGAGGGTAGAATAGAAGATGCATGGCGTGCGATTTCTTGAATGCGTTCAAAGCTAAACAGTTGAGTACGGATGCCGTCGCTTTTGACAAGCGATGAGCGCAATTGAGGACGAGCAGGAGGTATCGGAGCAAGATTGATAGTTGCTGGGTTGGTCTTGGGACGAGTAGTATTACCTTCGTCGAGGTTCTCCAAGTTCGCGTGATCGTCGTCGTCGCCTTCGTCCTCGGGATTAGGAGGGGGAGGAGGCGCGCGGGAAGGAGGTGCCGGATCAGCCGCTGCCACAGGATCACCGGGGTTGCCACGCTGGAGCGCTGCAAGGAGGCCGATCACGTGTCGAATGGCGTCGTTATTATTTGCTGCCGCTCCAATATTGTTTTCCGTATATCGCGCCGAGTTGTTATCGTTGGTACGACGAGCTGTAGAAGCGCCGGACCTTGCTGTAACGCGTTCTCCGGCAGTTTCGGTGAAGAATCGCCGCAGATTCTGCTGGCTGGCGGGGTCAAGGCGAGCAATTATGTCAGCAATTTCCGAAATTCCAAGTGCCTGATTGCGCGGATCCTGCTCTTCGTCTTGATTCGCGCGACGATTTGCCGAATCAGGGCGACGATCCGCGCGTGCAGGCTCCCGATTCTGCCGCTCGCCACGCGCAGTGTCGCGGCCGCGATTTGCACGTGCAGAATCGCGATTCTCGCGATCGGCCTGCGCAGGACCACCATCATTGCGGTCCTGCGCCTGGCCTGCAGGGGCCGGCCGAGCCGAGGCGTTTTCGCCAGGCTGACTCGGGTCGACGGTTGCGCGTGGGTTTCGTCCCTCGCCGTGGAATCCGGGGGGGGCGCGCTCGTTACCACCGTTGCGACCAGGTTCGTCGGCAACCACATTGGAGGAGGAACGGGGGGTTGTCGAGTGCTCAACAGCTCCAAAGCCATTAAGGTCGCGTTACCGTAAACGCCCGGATATAAGACAGTGTTGAATAGTAGACAGGGGTTGTCTACTATACGGGTGTCTCTTATAAACAGGCTAGCCTCATTATAAGACACCTATTTGTGTGTACGAGATAAGACATATATGTCTTATAATCGAAACTTCAATATATTATAGCGAAAGTTGAAATAACGCGTACATTTTTACCCTTGCGAAGCGCGAATTTCTCCACGCGCTGACCCAGGACCTACCAAATTTGCCTCTGCAGGTGTTCTCCATGACGTGGCGTCCCGGGCAGGGCCCAAAATAGGTTTTAGCTCACTCTTTCAAATCAGGGTGGCATCCCCTCCGTACCCTGACCGGTAGGGTAAAGTTTCGCGTACACTGATTGTAGCAGCCTAAAAGTTCAGGTACACTGATTTAGGCAGGGTAGTACATGGCATACACTGTTTCCTTCCTAAACATAAGTTTTAATTTCTGCAACAGTTACTTAGTCACAAAAGTGTTCTGCACTGCACCTACAAGCTTTACTACCAACCAAGTTAAATGAACCAAGCTACACAACACACTGATCAATCAACATCTGCTGCACTAGCAACTGCCTCGTCTGTAAACTGCGCACTGCTGGCCTTCATGCCGGAGAAGTCTTTGGTGGATCGCCTGAGCTTCTCCCCGCGGAATATCGCCTGAGCTTCTCCCCGCGGATGTGTGCGCGCGGATGCTCCCTAGCTGCATGTCTCGCGCACCCTCACCTCTGACGCCGTAGGCAGTGTGCGCGTTCGGATCCCCGTGCTTGATGCAGATGGCACATTTCAGTGAAGGCCTGCCGTTAGTCATGCGCATTAAGCGCAACCAACTGAATTTTTCTGACCATTGCGAATCGAAAGTCGTTTTTACCAACTCATACTCGGCCTCTGCAGAAGCGGTAGGAGGCTTCGGCTGAGCAGGAGCAGCACGGCGTGGTGGTGATGCCGCTTGTCGTGGAGGAGGGGCGCCCCAGAGCCTCTGCTGCTTGTATGTCACGCCGACACGCTGTCGCTTCACGGGCGCGGAGCTGCAGTGGCCGGCTTCGACGGGCCTTCGCCGCCATCGGGAACAAGCTCGAGAGACGGGTGTGGCTCCCGGGACTTTGGCGAGGCCGAACGCTCGCACGGGAAGACGGTGCCGACAAGACATTCAGGGGATGGCTCACGCGCAGGCTGAGAGATAGGGCGCTATAGTTTTCAGCCAGCCGAGGTAACACACCGAGAACGGAGAGACCGTTCCTGGTGCTACCAGGCGGATCAGGCTCAGATGCAGGCATTCGGTAGAACAAACGAGAGGGAAACGAGAGAATAGCCAAAGCCTGAGAGACCCCTCGGCAATCACAAAGCCCAAGGCGCCTCAAGCCGCAAGGTTCCCTCGCTGGTAGGGAACTGCATGGCAATGGCTGCAAAGCCACATTGACTGCCAGGTGGTGGAAACGACAGCACGTACCCCACCTGGCGCGCAATTTAGTTTCCGTTGGCAGTGCGCGATGTTGCGTGACGCACGGTAACTGGGTGCGTTGGCTTCAATGTTGCTCAACGGACCAATCGTAGCTGTGCGGTGCCATCCGCATTGAATGTACATTGGCGCGCTTGTGGGTGTATCCAACAAATGGTCCAGTGGGACCGTGGAGGAATTCGTCGTGGCGCGGACTGTGGCGGAATCCGCGGTATGGGAAAGTTTCGGTAAAAGGGTAGTTGAACCTCTACCCTGATACAGTCAGTGTAATTGGAAAAGCTTCAAGAGTACTTTTACAAGTATTCTAATTGCACTAGGGTAAAAATTTGCATACCCTGATTTGAAAAGGGTAACTGCCAAAAAGTGGCCTATGAGCAGGGCAAAAAGGGTAAAATACCCTTGAAATTTAGGGCCTGATGACGGTACCGCCATTTCGCCGGGGAGATCGTGAGCGATCACGCTGGGAGGAAGAACCACGATCTTCGTCCCTTGTCGGGGAACCGCGCCTGCCGCTGCTGCGCGTAACCATTCTTGGAGCAGGAGGTCAGCCGGTTACGGCGGAAACAAAACCAGTCGCCATTGCAGAAAGCCTGAAGTTGATTACCGTAATCCCCCGCATAGTACACCCCCCAAAATAAAACACCCCTGGGTGTTCAATTGCGGTGGGTGTACTCAAAAATACCCCAGTTAGGACACCCCCCATTTTTTCTGTTGTTTTGAGTACACCCCTCGTGACAATTCTATCATTTTTTGTAACGAAATCTAACTTCTTAACGAAGATTTCAGACCAAGAAGCGCGCGCCACCCTGAGACAATTGCGCAAGGTGAAGAGGCTGGCCCCAAATCGCCCCTGCGCGATTGGTGACGAGCCTGCTGTCAAACTATATGTGCTGCATATTGTCTAGGCTGTAGTGGGGTAGCCCATATGGGGTACAACCCAATTAGGGTTTACTACTTGTACTCCTGCATCCTGTTAGTTCACATCATTCCTGCTGCTAGATTCTAACATGGTTTCAGAGCACTAAGGTCCTAAGGACCGTTTTTTTTTCGGGCCCACCTACCACTGCGGTTACCGCGCTACCCCACGTACCTGCCTGCCTTGCCTTGCCTTCTGATGTGCTGCCCTAGGCCAGCGCGCTGCCCCTAGAGGCCCGTAAGGCCCGCGCGCCGCCTCTACACGCCTGTCAGGCCCGCAAACACGCTGCTACCGCGCGCTGCCCGCACCGAGACCGCGCAGCCCGCACCGAGTCGCGCGCAGCCCGCTGCAGCCACGCGCAGCCCGCACCGAGCCGCGCGCAGCCCGCTGCAGCCGCGCGCAGCCCGCTGCAGCCGCGCGCAGCCTGCACCGAGCCGCGCACAGCCCGCTGCAGCCGCGCGCAGCCCGCACCGAGCCGCGCGCAGCTCGCAGCTGCCGCGCGCAGCCCGCGCCGAGCCCACGCAGCCCGCGTCGAGCCGCGCGCGGCCTGCTACGGCCTCGCGAGGCCCGCGCGCGGCCCGCAGCAGCCCGCGCCGAGCCGCGCGCGGCCTGCTACTGCCTCGCACGGCCCGCGCGCGGCCCGCAACAGCCCGCGCCGAGCCGCGCGCGGCCCGCTACTACCTAGCGCGGCCGCGCGCGGCCTGCAGCAGCTCCGGGCGCTGTCCGCGCAGCCCGCGCCGAGCCGCGCGCGGCCCTCTGCCTCGGCCCCGACCTGCCGCTGATGCGGCCCCGCCCTGCAGCTGCCACGGCCCCGACCTGCCGCTGACGCGGCCCCACCCTGCTACTGCCGCTGAAGCGGCCCCGCCCTGCAGCTGCTTCGGCCCTACTCTGCAGCCGGTGTTGCGGCCCCGACGTCGCCGCTGTCGAGCGCCGGCCCTGCTCGCCCGGTGAGCGCCTGCTCTCCCAGCCTTTGGTGAGCGACTGCCTGCCTGCCTGACGGCCTGCCTGCCTGCCTGCCTGCCTGGCTGCCTGCCTGCCTGCCGGCCTGCCTGCCTGCCTGCCTGCGCGCCTGCCTGCCGGCCTGCCTGCCTGCCTGCCGGCCTGCCTGTCTGTCTGCCTGCCTGCCTGCCTGCCTGCCTGCCTGTCTGCTTGCCTGCCTGCCTGCCTGCCTGCCTGCCTGCCTGCCTGCCTGCCGGCCTGCCTGCCTGCCTGCGTTCCTGCCTGCCTGCCTGCTTGCCTGCCTGCCTGCCACGCCTGCCCTGCCCGCGCTACTGCTACTGGCAGGTGGTCAGATGCAGCTCCAGCGACGTTCACGCGAGCCTCTCACGCCCCAGCAGCTTAGTGAGTGGTATACTAGCTGGGGTTGTCGCGGTAGCCGTAGTAGCTGTCGCCCTGGGGCTGGTCAGTTGGGAGCGTCTAGCAGTGGCCAGCTGCAGCTGCAGGGGCGTCCACGCGAGACACTTACGCCTCGGCAGCTCCAGGAGTGGTACGCTCAGTGTAGCAGGTCTACACGTACAGTTCGCTGCCCGTACGTCATTCGCACAGGTGCTAGGACTGGTCAGCCTTGTGGGACGCTTGGTCACACACAGTCCCGCTGCTTCGCCCGTCTGAGCGACGACTGGCGCACAGTGTTTGGCGACGAGGCTGAGCTCCCCACCTGGCTGGAGCTGCATGGACAGGGGGTAGATATCTTTGCGCCTGACTATGATGCTATTCTCACTGCCATGTATGCATTGTCTACTAGTGCTGACCGTGCCTGTTGCCTGTGCGTACCGCCTGACCCTGGTGAGGCTGCTGCCCTAGGTGCTAGTGCGTCTCCTGCTCTAGGTGCTGGTGAGGCTGCTGCTCTCGGTGCTAGTCCGTCTACTGCTCTAGGTGCTGGTGAGGCCGTGGCTTCAGGTGCTGCTGTGTCTGCTCTCTCTGGTACTGCGCCCACTACGGTCTCGCACACCTTCACCCTTGACTCAGGAGCTTCCCGCTCCTTCTTTCGCGACTGCACCGCACTCACGCCGCTCCGTCGGCCAGTCCCGGTCTCCCTGGCGGACCCCTCTGGGGGTCCAGTCCTTGCCCACTATTCCACGGTTCTGCCGTGTCCGGCCGTCCCGTCCGGCTCGCTGTCAGGTCTTTACCTCCCCTCGTTCTCTACGAACTTGGTGAGTGGAGCTGACCTCCAGGATAGGGGGGTTCACCAGTTCACTCCTGCGAGTCAGCGAGTGACTCACTGTACGTGTGCTAGGACGGGCCGGCACTTGGCCACGTTCACCCGTGCACCTGGCTCGAGTCTGTACACACTGACCACTGAGTCCCCTTAGGTAGCTGCGTCTGCGTCTGCGTCTGGTCAGCTGGCGGCCCCCTGCGAGTGTCGCGCTTTGTCGCACGACACTCTCCTGTGGCACCACCGCCTTGGTCACCCCTCCTTGCCTCGCCTGCGTAGCATGCACTCTCGCTCCCTGGTCTCTGGTCTCCCCAGGTCTCTGCCTGCCCTCCCTCCCTCGCCTGCGCCGCCCTGCATTCCTTGCGTCGAGGGGCGGCAGCGCGCCACTCCTCACTCCTCCTCGTTTCCTCCCACAGAGGCTCCACTGCAGACGCTCCACCTGGACGTGTGGGGCCCAGCCCGCGTCCAGGGACAGGGCCACGAGCGGTACTTCCTGCTGGTTGTCGACGACTACACGCGTTACACCACGGTCTTCCCCTTGCGGAGCAAGGCGGATGTCCCTGCTGTTTTGATCCCCTGGCCGTTTGCGGTCCGGTATGCCGCGCATCAGCTCAACCTCTGGCCCCGTGTCTCCTTGCCGGAGACCTCGCCCACACTGCTGTGGACGGGGAAGGTTGGCGATGCGTCGCGATTCCGGGTCTGGGGTGCTCGTGCCTTTGTCCGCGATACCACCGCGGACAAGCTCTCCGCCCGCGCTGTTCCCTGTGTCTTCCTTGGCTTTGTCCCTGACGCGCCTGGTTGGCAGTTTTACCACCCCACCTCGCGCCGTGTCTTTGCGTCTCAGGACGTCACGTTCGACGAGTCGGTTCCCTTTTACCGTCTCTTCCCCTACCGCACTGCCTCGCTCCCCCCCCCGCCGCTCTTCCTTGCTCCAGGTGCTCCCCAGGTAGACCCCCTCCCCGCTCCCGGTCCTGCTCCTTCAGGTGTTTCTCAGGTAGACCCTCCTCCCTTGACTGCGCCGGTTGAGGTCACTGGTGACTCAGGTCCTACTGAGAGTGGTCCTGCTCGGGGTGCTACTTCTGGGGGTGCTGAGCCTGGGGGTGCGGAGCCTGGGGGTGCTGAGCCTGGGGGTACTGAGCCTGAGGGTGCGGAGCTTGAGGGTGTAGAGCCTGGTGGTGCTGAGCCTGAGTGTGAGGGGTCTGGGGGTGCTGAGCTTGGCGGTACTGACGCTGGAGGTTCTGGAGCTACTGAGGGTGCTGGCGCTGGAGGTTCGGGAGCTGCTGGAGGGCCTAGTACTGGTGGCGCTGGAGCTGGAGGTTCTGGAGCTGCTGAGGGTGCTCGCGCTGGAGGTTCTGGAGCCGCTTGAGGTCCTGGTGCTGAGGGTACTGACACCGGAGGTTCTGGAGCCGTTGGGGGTGCGGGCGCTGAGGGTTCTGAGTCTGCTGTTGCGCGGTCTCCTTGGAGTAGCCGCCTTCGTCCACGTGTGCCTCTCACCCCACAGCAGCTGCAGGACTGGTACGGTCGCCGTCAGCGTCGCGCTGCTGGAGCTAGGAGTCGTGCTGGTCCTTTGTCTACTGGAGGTGCTGGAGTTGCTGGTTCTGGAGGTGCTCGTGCTGGAGACACTGAGGCTGGAGACCCTGGGACAAGAGGTGCTGGCTCTGGGGGTGCTGCTGCTGGAGACACTGAGGTTGGAGACCCTGGGACTGGAGGTGCTGGTTCTGGGGGTGCTGCTGCTGGAGACACTGAGGTTGGAGACCCTGGGACTGGAGGTGCTGGTTCTGGGGGTGCTGCTGCTGGAGACACAGAGGTTGGAGACCCTGGGACTCGAGGTGTCGGCTCTGGGCCTGGAGCTTCTGGAGCTGCTGGAGGTACTGGAGCTGCTGGAGGTACTGGAGCTGCTGGAGGCACTGGAGCTGCTGGAGCTGCTGGTACTGGTGCAGCTGCGCCGACACGACTGTTCTTCGCTCCGCCGTCTCCGTCGTCTCTGCCGCCGTCTGCCTCTGTTCTTCGTCAGGTTCTTACTCTTCCGTCGTCTACTGGTCTTCCGTTACAGTCTGGCTCACCGCTGCCTGCTCCTTCTCCTTACACTGAGCAGACTGGTAGTCCTGCTGAGCGTCGTGAGCCTGCGTCGCGTCCTGTTTCGCCTGTTCGTCCTGGTCGTACCGGTCGTCGTGTTCCTCGTTCGCGTCAGCCGGCTGTCCCCGGCGCACACCTCGTAGTCCGTCGTCCTTCCTCTGCTCCGCCGCCTGTTCCTCTGCCGTCTCCTCCTGCGTCCTCTCTGCCTGCCGTTCCGGACCCTGAGTCTGACCGGTTTCGTACTGAGCACCCTACTGTCACGCGTCTCCTAGCCACTGTTGTCACTGACCCGTCGTTTGAGTCTGCTGCTGCGTCTGCCTTGGTCGCTGAGCTTGTTGACTTTGCTGCTGCCTGTCGTCTAGACTACGCCGCTAGTCTTGTTGTTGAGTCTGAGTCTGTCTGTCCCCCGTCCGTCGGGGGTGAGTGTGCTCTTAGCACGGACGTCCTTGAGGACAGGCAGGAGGAGTTCCAGTGTCTTGCTGCTGCTTTACCTCATCTTGTGTCCTCGCTACTTGCCCCTGAGGGAGACCCGGATGCACCAGACATCCCGACTCCGCGCTCTTACGCAGAGGCGATAGAGGGTCCCTACTCCTCTCAGTGGCAGGCAGCCATGGACGCAGAGATGGCTTCCTGGAAGTCCACAGGCACCTACGTTGACGAGGTTCCCCCACCTGGGGCGAACATCGTCAGTGGCATGTGGATTTTCAGGGTGAAGCGGCCGCCGGGTTCTCCGCCTGTCTTCAAGGCGCGTTACGTGGCTCGAGGCTTCAGTCAGCGAGAGGGAGTTGACTTCTTCCAGACCTTCTCCCCCCCCCGAAGATGACCACTCTTCGGGTGCTGCTGCACGTTGCTGCTCACCGTGACTACGAGCTTCACTCTCTTGACTTCAGCACAGCTTTCCTGCAGGGCAGCCTGCACGAGGAGATCTGGCTGCGCCGCCCCCCGGGCTTCACTGGGTCGTTCCCTCCTGGTACCCAGTGGAGCCTCCGGCGGCTGGTCTACGGTCTCCGCCAGGCGCCACGTGAGTGGCACGACACATTGAGGACTACGCTTGCGGCTCTTGGGTTCGCGCCTTCTACTGCTGACCCGTCGTTGTTTCTGCGCACCGACACTTCACTGCCGCCGTTCTACATCCTCGTGTACGTCGACGACTTGGTTTTTGCCACTGCTGACACTGAGGCTCTCGCCCACGTGAAGTCGGAGCTGCAGAAGAGACACACGTGCACAGACTTGGGTGAGCTGCGCAGCTACCTTGGCTTGCAGATCACCCGAGACAGAGCACGTCGCACCATCACCTTGACTCAGTCACACATGGTGCAGCAGGTCCTTCAGCGCTTCGGCTTCACCTGGTCTTCAGCACAGGCCACTCCTCTGGCTACAGGTCACACGCTCTCAGCTCCACCTTCGGACGAGTCCGTAGAGCCGAGTGGTCCTTACCCAGAGCTAGTCGGCTGCCTCATGTACCTGATGACTTGCACTCGACCTGACCTCGCGTACCCTCTTGGTCTCCTGGCTCGCTACGTGGCTCCTGGTCGGCACCGACCTGAGCACATGGCTGCTGCTAAGAGGGTACTGCGTTACTTGTGCAGCACATCAGGCATGGGGCTAGTGCTTGGAGGGACGAGCCCAGTTGTCCTCACTGGGCACTCAGACGCTTCTTGGGTTGACGACCTGGCTACTCAGCGGTCGTCACAGGGTTACACTTTCAGCCTTGGCTCTGGTTCAGTTTCGTGGCGGTCCACGCGCTCGTCTTCTGTTCTCGGCTCCAGTTGTGAGGCTGAGATCTACGCCACAGCCATTGCTGCACAGGAGTTACGCTGGCTCACCTACCTGCTGACTGACTTGGGAGAGCAGCCTCGTTCTCCTCTAGTGCTGTACGTTGACAACAAGGCCGCCATTGCCTTGTGTGAGGAGCACAGACTGGAGCACAGAACGAAGCACATTGCTCTGCGTTACTTCCTGGCTCGAGAGTTGCAGCAGCGAGGCCAGCTTCGTCTTCGCCACGTGGCCACTCGGGCCAACACTGCTGATATATTCACCAAGGCACTTCCGTCTGGTGATCATCAGCGCTTTTGTACTCTGTTGGGCCTTGTGCCTACGTTTCCACACTTGCTGTAGTCTCTGCTTGTACTGTGATCTATATATATACCTGCATGCTGGCTCTTGCTAGGTAGCCATCACTGTACTGTTATTGCTGCATATATATCTCTGCATGTGAACTGGCCCTGTGGCCCTTTGCTTGTGCTCGGAATGCGTGGTGACGTTGTGATCCACCCTGAGCTTGTTTTGCTTCTCTTGACTGGTCTTATGACCCCTTGTTCTCCCCCACTTTGCCTATGGGGGTGTGTCAAACTATATGTGCTGCATATTGTCTAGGCTGTAGTGGGGTAGCCCATATGGGGTACAACCCAATTAAGGTTTACTACTTGTACTCCTGCATCCTGTTAGTTCACATCATTCCTGCTGCTAGATTCTAACACCTGCATGTGCCAGAATGACGTGGCACGAAACCTAAGCGCAGTGCGAAATCTGTTTCAGCTGGTCTCGATAGAGTTCAGTAAGCTGAATGCAGAATACAGATATTATTTAATCATTTTGTACGCCATTATATAACACCCATGGGTGCAAGCTTGCACCCCCCCCATAATTAAACACCCCCCGAAAGGGGGGTATTTATCAGTACACCCTAGGGTGTACTATGCGGGGGATTACGGTACGTCTTTGATCAGAGTACTCCTAGGAGAACTACAAGGCATAGGAAGGGTTTAGAGAGTGTGCTGGTGGTAAGCAAAATGAAGATCTGAAAATGCAAATAAGACTAGGTGGCAGGTGGATGTAAAGGAGCTTGACTCCTTTACAGCAAACTCCTCTACTAGTCGAATCACAATCTTCAAATTTTTTGAAGTTACACTTAAAATTTTACATATCAACTAGCACATGAAACAATACAATCTGTTAACTCTAAAAAAGAGGTTCACTCTATCAAATCCAGTTCGAAGTGGCAAACACACGAGTCACTGAGTGCGCCAATGAACCAATGAGAAATAATAGAAATAAACCCCTTTAAAAATTGACAGACATGCATTGCTGATGCAATGACGAACATAAAAAAATACACATGTATGGACACAATAACGCATACGCACACACACACGCACAAACACACGAAGGCAAACTAACGATAATAGAACCGCATACAAACAAATGCACGAACAATAAAGACAAAAAGAAATGAAAACAAAAGATGCAAAATCTACGAACAGCAACCTAAATCAAATTTCACAATGCAACATTTCCCAATCGCTTGGCTCAATCATAAGGTAGTTAATCTGGCGTACGCGCTTCTTGGTGAAGAAATAAAACAACCACCACAAGATGAAGAAAGGAAAACAAGTAGAAGCGATGAACAGTGAATACGATGAAAGAAAATCAACCAAAAGGAAGAAGCAGAGAAGAATCATGAATGGATTCAAAACAAGAGAGAGAGAACGAGAGAGAGAGAGAGAGAGAGAGAGAGAGAGAGAGAGAGAGAGAGAGAGAGAGAGAGAGAGAGAGAGAGAGAGAGAGAGAGAGAGAGAGAGAGAGAGAGGACAAACGAGAGAGAACGAACGAGAGAGAACGAACGAGCGAGAGAGAACGAACGGGCGAGAGAGAACGAACGAGCGAGAGAGAGAGAGAGAGAGAGAGAGAGAGAGAGAGAGAGAGAGAGAGAGAGAGAGAGAAGAGAGAGAGAGAGAGAGAGAGAGAGAGAGAGAGAGAGAGAGAGAGAGGACTTAGCCTCTGCCTCTAGCCTCTGCCTCTGCCCTCTAGCTATATATAGGGCCCTTGGGGTCATTTCTCTGCCATTAGTTCGTTTGGTACCAGTTTTTCTTGGGCGCTCGCGCCGGCGGCCGCCGCGTGCTCTCGGGTGGCAAGCAACAAATCTGGAAAAGAAAGAAACAACACACAGCGCTCAACACAAGGGAAGACGGCATGCAGTTCTACGCTAGGCGAAAGCCTACATCGTGTACGGCTCGGCCCCCGCCACTTCAAGCATCGAGCGCATGCACACCGATACCGCAAGAAGGAGATGCGCCGTTGACTGGAGCGTGTCCAAGGGAGTCCCGCCTTGAGCAGCCCCCACAAGATCCCCCACGTGGCGGGGGAAAGTACGGGCTAAAGGAGCTACCCCGGCGGGCGCATCCGACACGGGTGCCAACGGCGACTCGAGCGATTCTGCCAAAGTCACGCAGGATCCTCGGGTTCCTGGACCAAAACTGCTCGGAAAATTCCGCGTGGCCGCACACACCGCCAGCTGCAAGTTCGCCAACACCTCACACGCCTCCGCCAGATTCAGAATCCGGCACAGGGTCAGCATGGGATCTGTGCCCGCGCGAATGGGGGGAAGTGCAGTCTGTGCTTCGCGTGGAAACACCGTCGGCCAGCCAGGAGTCCGGCCAACGGATAATCGCGGCGCGGAGAAGCCAAGGAGCTGACGAGGGGTGCGGAACTGAGCCCTCTGCTCACGCGCTGGCAGATAATCACGCAGGGTCGGCGCACGCAGGGGAGCAACCTGGCCAGGGTCCGCTGCGATGGGGGGACCGTTGGTCACCTCAATGTGGACGTGAGTCGGCCCCCCGCTTGCCTGGGCCTGCCGCACCACCTCCACAAACGTGTTCGCGGCGCGATCGAGGGCAGGATCCTGCTGGCGACCACTACCGCCACGCCCTCCGCCATTGCGCCGGCCCCGCCGGCCCGCGGAACCTGCCGAGCGCGGACGCGGGGGGGTCTGCTCGCGGCGACCCGATTCCCAGTGACGCCCAGGCGACCCCCTCCACCGCGTCGCCGGAGGTCCCCGCGAAGAACGTGGCTCGGGGGATCGCGCTCGGGGTGAGCGCTGGCCTGCCCGACCACGAGGAGATGGGCGGCGAGGAGAGCGATGGCCGGCAGGGGACAGCTGATCGTCAACGCCGTCCCGCTGATCTTCGCAACGCTCTGGGGACCGGCGGCGAGGAGATTGCTGCCGCGGCTGCTGCCGGGGCGGCGAACGCCCGCGCTCCTGACGCGGCTGAGCAGCAGACCGGTTTGAGGCAATCTGAGCGGGGACCCACGAGTACTCCGGCGTATGAGGCTGCCGAACATGTCGCAGAGGAAGAGACAGCCCGCGCTCCAGGCAAGGGACAGGCTCTAACGCGAAGGGGCGCGCTGCAGCAAGAGGACGAGGAGCAGCAGGCCCCTGCGCACGGGGCGGATCGAGCCGTGCGCTCTCTGCAGTACTCTCCTGCGCGCAGTCGCGACCCGCGGTTGGGTTCATTACGCCGGAGCACGGAGCCACGGACGCCAGCAGGCCGCCAAAGACGAGGCCGTGGTTCTACCTCCGCGCCTCAGCCAGCACGCCGCGACGCAGAGGCAGGCACGACGCCGCGAGGTATCCGCGTGGCTAGAGGTGGGAGACGAGGCGGACGCAGAGGAGGCGTCTCAGTTCAACGACGCGGGGCTAGTAGCTTCGCGAGGGCCGCTCACCGGATCCTGCGGGAGAGAGCTGGAGATGGAGAAGAATCGAGTGATGAAAATTCTGTGGGTGACCCACTTTGTAACCCTGAAATAGAGGCGAGTTCTAGTCCCTCTCCTCAGGTGGAAGAGGCAGAGCAGCACGAGGAGTTGGCTCAAAACCCAACACATAGCAGACACGCATCTGCAGTTCGAATTGGGAGACAGATTCGAGTCGGGGGGGGGGAACCGAGCCGCACAAATTGCAGATGGCACCCCTTCCCGAACCAATCAGCAGGGCGCAGACTTACCCACCCGCCAGCCAATGTTCAGTGCTGGCGACCTGGCAAAACGCCAGGACCTTTTCGCCGACGTCGCAACATGGGACCTCAACCCCCTTCGCGACAGCAGGCAACCTCCACTCGCCCGTCACCCACCTCGCACACTTCGCGACTCTTTCGCTGCCTGCCTCCTCACCCCACTGTTACACCTCGCCAAAGACCCTGACTCACCTGCGGGGTGGAGGCTGTTAATGTTCCTCCCGCGCATCCTATTGCGCACTTCGTCAGCCAAACGCCCAGATTGGTCGAAGGTTGGCGCCAGGTTAATTCAGTTCCGCCAGGGCCTCTGGCGGAACCTGTATGACGAGGCGGCTGACGCAGTATCCCAACCCCCACAGCCCCGCCACGCGCCGGACACCACAGGCATCCTGGCAAGGGCTGAGGGTTTGGCCAAACGAGGAAACCTGGCGAAATCGCTCCAATCCCTAACAGCCACGCCAGTCTCCCCCCCATCCACGGACGTGCTCCAAGCCCTCTCAGCTAGACACCCTCATGCGCGCCAAGCCGTCCCTGACTGGGTACCGGAGTTCACCACTGACTCAACCCCTACAATCCATCCACGCGACTTCAGGCGCATCCTCGCCAAGTGCCCGAATGGAGTGGGCGCTGGCCCCTCAGCCAGCACCTTTGAACACCTGAGGGACGCTGCCTTAGGAAACACAGACATTTTCCTACAGTTGCACGCACTTACGAACACTGCGCTGGCCGGTAAACTTAGCTCTGAAGCGGCAGAACTTCTCACAGCATCACGGCTGCTCGCATTCGCCAAGCCACATGGGGGTACACGGCCGATTGCGGTGGGCGAGTGCCTGCTACGGCTTGTCGCCAAAGCGGCATTATTCCTGGCGGCCGAGAAGGCACGTGAACACTTCGCTCCGCTCCAATTCGGCGTGGCGATAGCTGGCGGCATTGAAGCAGCAGTGCATACCGCCAGAACGTACCTGGAGGAGAATACAGGGGCTGTGGCGCTGCAGATTGACCTAGCGAACGCCTTTAACGCGGTCGAGCGAGAGGCGGTGTTCGATGGCCTGAAAGGGACCAGCCTGGAATTCTTAGTGCCCCTGGTCCGGCTTACCTACGGCGTCCCCTCGGCGCTGCACCTCGACCACGAGTTTCACGCTCCCCCCCTGCAGTCCGCGCGCGGCGTACGTCAAGGGGACCCGCTGGGCCCGCTTCTCTTCGCCGCTAGCATACACCCTTGCCTGGTAGCTGCGGCGGAAGCACATCCGGGAGTCGTCTTTCTCGCGTACGCTGACGACATTACTCTCCTGGGGGAAGCTGAGGCGTGCACGGAGGCTTTCACTCACCTCACCACCGCCCTGCTATCCCTCGGCCTGGAACACAACCCCGAGAAGTGCGCGGCGAGGTCAGCCGCGCACACTGACCCCGCCTCCCTCCCTGCGCACGTACCTTTCTCGGCGGATGGGATCCGCGTCTTGGGGAGCCCAATCGGGCCGCAGGCAGGATGCGCGGCCTTGGTGCAGGAGCGCCTGTCGGCAGCAGCAGAGCCACTTCCGCTCCTCTCACAAATGGATCCGCAGCTGAGCCTGCTCCTCCTGACACGCTGCGTGAGCCGCCGCGCCTCGTACCTGGTTAGGACAACGCCCCTGGAGGTGCTGCCAGCAGACACTTGGTCGGCGTGGGGGGAGCAGCTGCTGCACACGTACCTGACCGCGGCGCACACGGCGATACCGCGGGATGAGGCGGAGCGGGGGAGAATCTGGCGGCAGGCCGCGTTACCCGTGACACTGGGCGGCCTCGGCATCACCAATCCAGCAACGGAAGGGGTGTTCGCTTACCTAGCCTCGGTCATCTCCTCCGCCCACCTGCTGCGCTCGTTCGGTGACATTTTGCACCCCGCAATAGACCAGCTGCTGCCGCTACTGGATGCAAACGCCGACTCACCCTCGGTCCTGCCTCGGCGCCTTGCAGCGGCAGAGGCCACGCTGCCCCCGGATGGGCTGGAGGCTCTACAGGCCGGCCGGCGCGGTACAGATGGCCTGAAGCTACAGCAGGCCTTGTCGCTGGCCGTTCACACCGCTCGCTACATCGAGGTGCTCGATGCCTCGCGGGAGATGCCTCTGAACCCGCTCTTCGGCCACACCCAACGCCTGCAATCACTCCTCGGCCCCGGGGCAGGAGATTGGCTGCTGGCCATCCCCCTGACCCCAGCTCTTCGCCTCGGCCCCCCGCAGCACGCCACCGCATCCTCCTTCCGGCTAGGCCTCCCCCTACCTGTCCCTCGTCGTTGCGACTGCCGTCACCGCACAACCTTCCCGGACCACCGCCTCCCCAACCACCTAATGCGTTGCGAGAAAGGCGGCGGGAGAATTGCCACTCACCATGCTCTTCGTGATGAGTGCGCAAGGATTGCGGCGGAGGCGGGCTACACGGTGCACAAGGAATCCACAATTTACTCACCGGTCGAAAACCTGAAAGCGGATGTTTGCATCCGCCATCCCGACACCGGCGAGGTCCACATGTCCGTGACGGACCCTGTCTCTCACCAGGACGAATACGCACGTAAGGCACCGGGGTGGGGGGCTAGGATGCAAGCCGCGAAGAAGGAGGACAAGTACGCTCGACGGAACGCGTGGGTAGGCTTCCACGCCATGGCGGTCGAGACATACGGCTACCCCTCCCCGGGAGTACACGACTTCCTCCGCAGCTGTGCCGAGCTCGCGGGCAAGCGGCGGTTCAACGCAGCGCCAAAATCGAGGGAGGTGGCCAGGCTGCTCACGGAATACCGGCAGCGCTGGAGCGTCACACTCCAGCGCGCCCAGGCCAATGCCCTCCGCGACAAGACCCACGAGGCCTTCGCCGCGGACGAGCTCGGCCTGCAGGGACCGTTTGGCTGCCTAGGGGAGGAGCAGCTGTACCAACTGCTGGAAGACCCTACCGGCCAATAGGGTCGTGGGGAGAAGGGGCAGGCGATGGAGAAGTTGTAGTACTTACCTGTTTGTTGCTTGTTGAGTCTTGTTTGTTTGTTTAGATTAGCTTACGCTTAGTACCTCTGTGTGTTCTGCCTTGCTGATTAATACGAAGGACCATTCGAGAGAGAGAGAGAGAGAGAGAGAGAGAGAGAGAGAGAGAGAGAGAGAGAGAGAGAGAGAGAGAGAGAGAGAGAGAGGTTCAATAAACAACGGACGAAAACAAGAGAAATCTGTTAAGGTCTCTGAGAAAATGGAGGCGATTCATAGAGAAAATAGAGATAAGTACAGCAAACACAAGTAGGTAGGAAACTGAGAATGAGAACAGTTGTGATAAAATAGAGAAAGGGAAGGCTAGATAAAACGAAAGGCAGGAGGAAGGTTGGAAGAACAAACAACTGATGAATGGAAGAAAGAAGGGGGGGAGAGAAGAAACCAAACATGGAAGGTGTAGAGAAACCAGAGTTTGTAAATAGATAACTAGTTTATTCACGAATACTGAAAAATGTCACTGCACTTGATACGATTAAGTATGAGCTAAATATGAGCTAAATAAGGATGAGAAAGGAAGGTTCAATATAGAGATTAAAACGGTAAAGAAATACGGTCGAAGGAGATGGGAAAGAAAAAGGCAGAGAAATCTGGAATGTCAGAGAGTGAGAGGAAGAAGGAGAGAGATGAACGGGTGAGAGCGGCGGACGGGCGAGTGAGAGACGGTCGAGTGAGAGACTTTAAAAGTGGAGAGAGAAGCACCATGAAAAAGATGAACGTAATCTGAAATCTACATAATAAACTTAAAACGTAGGTGCAGCTCTGTTGGAGCAATGAAATACGACCAAACACAAGGTATCAACATGTACGTCTAGACAATGATCGCTCATAACTTTAGAACGTAGAACATTCTAGTCTCACCCGAGAAGTTCTACAAGAGAGTTGGAGAAGCAGCAGGAGTTGTGGAAGTAGCAGTAGCAGGAAGTAGTAGTTGCGGAAGAACCAGAGAGTCGTGCAAGATTGGAAAGAAAATTGGCGAAACCCTAGGATATGTTGATGCTGTTCGCGTTCCATGCACTATGAAAAAGAAGGATCGATTAAGAACTGATGTGTGTAGCGCAGTGGTTACGGTCGCAGCTCTTGACCGTGAGGACTCGAGTTCGATTCCAATAGTGTACACTTTTGCTGTGAAGCGGAAAAATCACAGATGTTACACGCATATGTTACAACATATATGGAAAATCATAGTGTTATGAATGAACTTGTCAGAGTGCGCAGATATCGAATAACGAGAATGTTGAACTACAGAATGATTGAACAATGAAGTAGCGAGGCCTAAATAGGGGAAAACCTAGCTAGGCGGGGGGTTCGGGATGGGATGGCTCGGTGATGGCTACGATTGGAGCGGAGGCCGACTCGGGGGTGGTTCGGTGCGACGAAATAGGCATCGCAGGTTCGTCGCGACACCCTCGGGATGTACTCGCTAAAGTGCGAGTACAGTAAGGAATTGTAATTCCTTACACTCTCCCACCTTCCAAATAAGCCCTCCCTGTATGTAGACCGAAGCCTTCCGTAGAGAGTACGCCGTTGATCTCTCTTTCAGCTGTATCCGACGGCTGGAATTGCCTTCAACAATTTTGAAGAAAGGTTGGAATATGAACCGTAGATGTAGTCAGATCTCGATCTGACGTATGAAGATGAACTGGCCCAAATTGAAGTAGAAGTTGGAATGTGGGCCGTAGATGCGATTGCTGTAGATCCGTGTCAGAATATTATGCTCTAGCCTGTAGTGGGGTGCTCTGTAGCGAGTACAACCCTTCTAGGGTTTGCTATTTGTATCCCCATTCTTGCTAGTGCAACCCCTCTCTTTCGCCTAAACTCTCTTGCCTAGCTAGGACTCTCCTAGCTATGGCTCCTAAGACTACCGCTTATCTCAACATGGTATCAGAGCTTAACGTTCGTGGCCTGTGGGCCCACTTCACTGCTTCCGCTGCTACTGCTACTCCCTGTCCGCCGCGCGCCCCGTGGTGCGCGGCGTCGAAACTAGGGTTTTCAGCCCGCCGTGCGCCCCGAGGCGCGCGGCGGTTTTCTGCCCGCCGTGCGCCCCGAGGCGCGCGGCGGTTCTCTGCCCGCCGTGTGCCCCGACGCGCGTGGCGGGTTTCTGCCCCGTCACTCGGCGCGTCGCCCCCGGGAGGCGCTGCGACGGGCGACGGGGACCCGCGCGTCGCCCCCCGTCGCCCGTCGTGGCCTGCGCGCGGCCCGTACACCCGGCGCGCGGCCCGTACGGGCTGCGCCAAGCCTGCGCGCGGCCCGTACGGGCTGCGCCAGGCCCGCGCGCGGCCCGTACGGGCTGCGCCAGGCACGCGCGCGGCCCGTACGGGCTGCGCCAGGCCCGCGCGCGGCTCGGACCGCCTGCGCGCGGTTCGGGAGGCTGTGCCAGGCCCGTGGGCGGCCCGTTCTTCGCTGCCCCTGTCCTCCCCGCTGTCCCCCGTGCTTCTGAAGGCGCCCCACCCCTCCTTCTGCCCGTTCTCCTGGATTAGGGTTTGGGGTTGGGGGGTATGGGGGTGCAGCTTCTGTGTGCCGTTCCCTGCTCCTCCTCCTCCTCCGTCTCCCTGTGCTGCAGCTGCCGCTGAGGGGGGTGGACCTGTTGGAGCCGTCGGAGTGGTACTAAGGGGGGGTGAAGGGGGAGTGGAGCTAGCGGTGTAGCAGCGGGTGTGTGTCGAGGGGTGTGGGACTGTTGGGGGAGGTTGAGGGGAGGTTGCCGTCGTGTCGTACGCAGCGCCTGTACTCCGGGGCACTCACTCCCGGTAGCTCAGAGAGCCGGTTGCGCCGTCGCCTGTGGGTCCGTTGCTCCTGCTGCTCGTCTTAGCCGCGGAGCCTGTTACTCCTGTACTCCGGGGCACTCACTCCCGGTAGCCACTGTGTCGCACCAGAGCCGTCTGTTGCCCGTGTGCCTGCAGCTTCAGTCGTCGCCTCCCATCTACTCTCCTCTCGCCAGCCCTCCTCCTCCTCACTTGCCCGTTGTGACTACCACTAGCTTTGCTCATAATTGTGAACTTTAAACTATTGCTTCTTAAACTTGTGCTCAGAATGTGTGGTGACATTGTGATCCACCCTGAGCTTGTACTGTTTTGCTTGCTCTGCTGATTACACCCCACTTTGGCTATGGGGGTGTGTCAGAATATTATGCTCTAGCCTGTAGTGGGGTGCTCTGTAGCGAGTACAACCCTTCTAGGGTTTGCTATTTGTATCCCCATTCTTGCTAGTGCAACCCCTCTCTTTCGCCTAAACTCTCTTGCCTAGCTAGGACTCTCCTAGCTATGGCTCCTAAGACTACCGCTTATCTCAACAATCCGACGGTCGAGGCAGATGCGATTTTGGAGGGAACAGACTGACGCGGAATTCAAACACGATCAATCTGGAGCCGTCGATCGTGTCGGTGTAATCGCGATCGTCCGTCGTGCTGACGCAACCTGACAACGTCAAAAAGGACCGAGAAAACGCTAAGGGACGAAATAGTGCAAAGCACTTTCTCCCCCCCCTCCAAGAAAGTACACCAGAAAAGTTCCCGCAGCTGCGTCGAGATGAAAAGAAACACAACCAGGTGTTAAGTCCCACTGAAAACTGTCAAGATAGTAGGCGAAAACAAGAAACAGGCAAAGAGGGTTTTGCACTAGCAGTAGGTAGGATACATATAGGAAACCCTAGTTTGGGTTGTACTCACTATAGAGTACCCCACTGCAGGCTAGACAAACATAACATTCTGACACACCCCCATAGTCAAAGTGGGGTATAATCAGCACAACAAGCAGGCATAGCAATAGTTCACAATGATACGCAAAGCTAGAGACTATCACAGAGGGCAAGTGAGGAGGAGGAAAAACTGTGGGGGCGAGAAGATGGGAGGCGACGGCTGAAGCTGCAGACACACGGGCACCAGGAGTGCGCAGCACTGACGCTACCAGGCTAAACCCGGACTACACGGCGACAGGCGCAGCTGGCTCGCTGTGCTCCCAGGAGTGCTCACACTGTGGCTACCGGGCGCAGAGCCCCGGACTACTCAGGCCACAGGGGGTCGTGGCTCTCTGGACTACCAGGAGTGCTCACACTGTGGCTACCGGGCGCAGAGCCCCGGACTACTCAGGCCACAGGGGGTCGTGGCTCTCTGGACTTCAGGCGCTGCGGACGACAAGACGATTGCCTCCACTCAACTTCCTCCAGCTGTCCCAAAACCCTTTCACACACCCTCTGCTGTACCTCTAGCACTGCTCACACGCCACCCCCCTAGTACCACTTCGACGGCTCCAACACACCCAACCCCCTCAGCGGCAGCTGCAGCAGTGGGAGCCGGAGGAGGAGGAGGAGCAGGGGACGGCACACACACCTATCACCCCCACACTCGCCACCCCCAAACCCTAAAACAGGAGCGCGGGCAGCAGCAGGGGTGGGGCGCGGTCAGCAGCTCGGGGGACGGCGTGCGCAGGTCGAACGAACCGCGCGCGGGCTGCCCGGGCCGCGCGCGGGCCTGGCGCAGGCCGTACGGGCCGCGCGCGAGCAGTACGAGCCGCGCGCGGGCCTGGCGCAGCCCGTACGGGCCGCGCGCGGGCCTGGCGCAGGTCGTACGGGCCGCGCGCGGCCCGCGCGGGGCCCAGGGGCGCTTCGACGGGCGACGGAGGCGTTTCGACGGGCGACGGGGGCGCTTCGACGGGCGACGGGGGGGGGGGGGGGGGGGGGGGGGGGGGGGGGGGGGGGGGGGGGGGGGCGCTTCGACGGGCGACGGGGGGCGCTTCGACGGTGGGAAACCGCCACGCGCCTCGGGGCGCACAACTGGCAAAAAACCGCCGAGCTTTCGGAGCGCGCGGCGAGCAGAAAATCGTAGAAACCCAAAAAACGCGGCAGGCAGAAAACGTCGCGCGCCCGAGGCGCGCGAGAAGCAGAACAGCAGCGGAAGCATCGGGTGGGCCCACCCACAGGATCGACCCAGGAGGGTCGACCTGCTCTGATAGCATGTCAAGATAGTAGGCGAAAACGAGAAACAGGCAAAGAGGGTTTTGCACTAGCAGTAGGTAGGATACATATAGGAAACCCTAGTTTGGGTTGTACTCACTATAGAGTATCCCACTGCAGGCTAGACAAACATAACATTCTGACAAAAACGAGTGTGATCGAAGAAGTCCAGGTGAAAATGCGTCGGTGTGGAAATTCGATGACGAAACCTCTTGTCACGTGCCCCAAAATTCTTCGAGGGCGAACCAGAAGATGTAGCCCGTAAACCGAAATTCATTTTACCGAATACTCGAGCTGAACCTGTGCTGTCTCCACGTGCCATAATCCTGCAGTATCTGCGGTAGTTGCAACTGGCAGCACCTGACGTGGTTGAAATCAATGCAGTTGTCGTGGCGGGTCGATGGTGAGTTGTTGGCAGAAGAGTTGGGATGGAATCGTCGGTAATTTTGTCGTAATCCGCCGAGAGTTCGTGGGCAACGATGAAAATTTGCAGCTGTCTCTCCCCCCCCGTCACTGTTGCTGCCGCCTTCTCCGGTTCGTCGTAAGTCCTTCGTACCCCTGTGAAAATCCATGTAGTTCTCGCGCTGTTGCCCGCCGTCGTTGCCGCTCGCGTTTAAAGCCAGGATCTCAAGTAAGAGAAATTGGCTTCAATTGCAAAACACTTGCAGCTCGAGTCACCCTGTTTGTGTAGGCGAAATTCAGTGGTTGGGTTGGAGGTTCAGCGAGCGACAGATTTCCGTTTTGCCCGTGAATCTCAATCGCAAAACAGATTTCTGTACATGAGATTTTTCGGAGGTGGGACACATTGCTGGGAAATGAGCTTCGGAACCCAACCTGATTTCCGTGCCTAGGTGGTTCGGAAGCAGCCAACGATTTTTGTTTGCTTCGCATCCCTCGTTTCAGCTCTCGTGAAGGACTCTACCTCGTCAACTAATCAAAGCCTAGCGCAATTCTTTGACTGCAAAATATCTGAACTACATGAGATCCCGGCTTTAACCAAACTTCAATGAAATCCCACGAAATTGTCGGCGCTTCCCGCCGTAAACCTGTAAGTCCCCACGTAAAACTCCGAAAATGTCGGTCGAACACAGCCCCGAAAATCCGCAGTTGCAGGTGCAGTTCGCCTCCGAAATCTTCGGTCGTGCTATAGCCGCCCACCCGGTCACCATCAGTTTCCTTCGGTTACCCGACCCCAGCATGTGGGTTCAATCGAGAACCGGGGACTGCCCTGGGTCTTCCGAGACCGAATTTCACGGAACCTAGTGGCATCAACGCCGTTGACCCCGTAGTCGAAAACTGCTCCCGCCGTTGTCGCTTAACCAAAATTCATGTTTCTCCCACCAGCGCATCGCTCGTCGTAGGCTGATAAGTTCCCGAAGCTACGACTGCTCCCACGCTCCCCATTTTCTGAAGAATTTCCCGAGGTGTGCGTTTAAACACCAAGGGTCCTAGGAATCCTTGCCGCTGTGTTTCTTGCCAGGCAACTTCGAAAAGTGCCCTTCAGGCGAAGTCCCCCAACGACTCAACCGCACTCCAAGAAGCGAAGAAATACCCGCAGCTTCACTCCTTTTTTGTTGGTTCACCCCCCGACAATTCCGCTTCCCGCCGTTCACCCAGCGTCCGCTTTTGTCGGATGGGGTATAGTCGGTGTTGCCCGCACGAACCCAGCCACGGTGGAGAAGAAAAGACTATCGGAGTCGGGGTTGCCTTAGTTAAAAGGAAATCAGTCCCAACCGCTTCGCAGCCCACCGTGCCCGTCGCGCCACTAAAATTCCACAGCTTCCGGTCCCAGCTTCGCCGCTGCGCCGTCACCTCGTGTAGACGCCCGGGTCAGGAGAAACCAGCGAACTGCACCAGTGTTGTCCTTCGGCGCTCCGATTTTTTTTGCGTGCTGTTTCACCCAGCCCGCTTTTGTCGGAGTAGAACAGTGCCGCAACTCCCCTTTTTTTCTGTATTTTTCTGTACAGCTGTCGAACGGGCACCAAACCAGGTGCTTTTAACCAGCGCAGGGTAGGCCACGTGTTCACCCCCGTTATTCGGCCAAGTAAGTTGACTGCATGAGTCAGAACTAAAACTTGGTGGGGATGGTGAGGTTCGGGCGACGGAAGGTCACAGGCCGTTCACACCAGCTTTTAACCTGCCCTTCACGTCGTTTCTCGACCCCCGCTTAGCTGTCGGGCAGTTTCTTCCCGTGTGTCCCGGCGGCCTGTACCAACTCCTCCGTAAATGTCGGGGCAGTACGTTGAACGCCGTTTAATCGTGGGTCGTTCACAGCTGTCCCCGAAAACGGCTTCCCGGGTAGGAGAAACCGCTCTCGAAACTGTTGGCCAGCTTGCAACAACTCCAGGCACGCAGCGTCGCACGAGTCGTTTTCCGAGGTTACCGACCCCGGTTTCCCTCGTCGCCTGCGCCCCACTTCTGCTAAGTGCGATATGGCCACTCCGCTTTTCGTTGCAGCCCGTAAGTGTCGGCGGGTCCAAAAATCCCGTCTGTCCATGTGCACTCCTGCCGAAATCTTCGATGACGCGCCCGCCATGCAGTAAAAGCCGCTGCACTTCAGGTCGGGCGGGACGGCAGTTAACTCCCGCTAAGTCGGGCAGTTTGCGTGTCGTCTCTCCTCGCCACCGATATTTTCTCACGGACGCAAAACACCATTTGCGCCTGGCGAGTTCCCCAGCCGAATTTTCTTCAACAGTTCTCCCGAAATTGTCGCCCACAGTGACGCACGTCCGTTGTCAGCAGTTGCCGAGCCACACTCCGTGATTGTCGCGCAGCTGTTGACTCAAGTCCGACGGCGTCAACTGCCACACATGCTGACGACTCCGCAAAATTCGTGCAGGTGCCAACGCAGGTCCGCTGACGCTGGCTGCCTCACAAAATTTCGAAATCGTCGTTAAAACCGCAGCGGAAATAGTAACTCACGTTCGATGTCGCGACAGCTCCAGCTGTCCGTTGCCCGGGGGGAGGGAGGCCACGGTCGATCGCGACCGTTCGAGCTAAGGATCTGGCGGTGCCGAAGGAGTGCCCCGTAAAACCATGGCCGCGAAGAGCAACTAACTAGTTCTCTTGGCCGGCCTACGCAACTCCTGGACCCCAAGGCATCCTTACTCGTCCCCCCCCCGAGGGGTAATACACTCTAAAAAGCGGGGTAGGCTAGGAAAGTAGCTCTGATACCAGGTGTTATGAATGAACTTGTCAGAGTGCGCAGATATCGAATAACGAGAATGTTGAACTACAGAATGATTGAACAATGAAGTAGCGAGGCCTAAATAGGGGAATGTCAAACATTATATATGTTGTGTTTGTTTAGGCTACAGTGGGTTAGCCTATAGGGGGTACACAATTCTAGGGTTAGGTACTTGTACTGATTTCACTGTTAGTTCAACCATTCCAGTCCGTTCATTCTGACATGGTTTCAGAGCAGGTCCTTCGCTAGGACCGTTCTTAGGGCCCACCGCTACATACCTACCTACCTACCTACCTACCTACCTACCTGCGCCTTAGAGCGCCTCGGTTCTTACGGCCCCTTAAGGCCTCGCGCCCTTGTGCGCCTTTCCCTACCGCGCGCGCGCGACTTGCTAGCTACCCGCGCGCGGGTCCCTTTTTTTTTTCGCGCGCGCGGCTCTGTTTCTTGCGCGCGCGGCCCGCTAGTTGCGCGCGTGGCCCGCTAGTCGCCCGCACGCGGCCCGTCAGCCCTTCGCGCGGCCGCAGCTGCTGCTTGCGCACCGCCCACTGTCGCTGCCGCTGCTGCACGTGCGTTACTGCCGCTGCCGCCGCCGCTGCAGCTCCCGCCCGTGCGCTCGCTACCCCTACTCCCGCCGCCCGTGCGCCACTACTACTGCCGCAGCCGCGCCCGCTGCCGTTACCGCCCGTCCGCGGCTGCCGCTGCCGCAACTGCGCCCGCTGCAGCTGCCGCCCGTGCGCTACCGCCGCTGCCGCCCGTGTGCTGCTACTGCAGCCGCCATTACCGCGTTCACTGCCGCTGCTGCCCGTACGCTACCACTCGTTCACCGCTGCTGCCGGCCTGTCGACCCTGCCCGCGCCCCTTTTTGAGGCCCCGCCGGCCCCGTTGACACTGCCCACAGTCTCCCAGCGGCCTCGTTCCTACTGTTTCTACCGCTACTGCTACTGCCGCTATGGCTACTCCTACTGTACTCGCTTTCGATGCTGAGGGCCGTCCGGTGAAGTTCGACACCTGGCTCGATGACCTCCACCTCTTCCTACAGCTCACTGCTAAGGAGGACATTTCACTGTACGATCACGCCCTAGGCCATGCTACTGCCCCTCCTACCACTGCTGACAGCACTCAGCGCTCACAGTGGCAGACTCGTGACGCCCACGCTCGCTTTGCTATTCGTAACTCCCTACCGATCGACGAGCGCGAGCACTTTGGCCAGCACAAGACTGCTAAGGAACTGTACACTGCTGTAGTTGCTCGTTACTCCTCACCTGCTTCTGCCACACTAGGCCGCCTCACCCTCCCCTACCTGTTCCCCGACCTGGCCTCCTTTCAGACAGTTGCTGACCTCATCACCCACCTCAAGACTAGTGAGGCCCGCTTTCGCGCTGCTATGCCTGACGAGTTCCTTGCTAGCAATCCCCCCCCGCTCTGGATCACGCTCTACCACATCGTCACCCGCCTCCCTGACTCTCTGCGCGCAGTCAGGGACCACTTCCTCGCTCGCTCCCCCACTGAGCTCACCATTGCCCTCCTCGAGAAGGAACTGCTTGCAGCTGAGGCGAGCATCGTCGCTGTAGGCACCTCTCGTGGCGACCCCCGCACCCCGTTCTTTGAGGGGTGTTCCCCTTCCCCCCTTCTCCCCTCTGTCGCCTCTGCTGCTGCTGTCGACCTCCTTGGTGCTGAGAAGGTCGGGACCGCGTCTGCTCCGAGCGGGCGCCGCAGGAGCAAGGGGGGCAAGGGTGGAGGTGGTGGCGGGGGAGGCGGGGATGGTGGCGGTGGGGGTGGAGGTGGGACTGGAGAGGCTAGTGGCGGCAGTGGGGGTGGTGACAGCAGCGGCGGGAGCGGTGGCAGGGGCGGAGGCGGCAGCGGAGGCGGAGGTGGTCGTGGCGGCGGCAGGGGTGGAGGTGGCCGAGGCGGTGACGGCGGCGGTGGTGGTCGTGGAGGCGCTGGCGGTGGCCAGAGCCAGCAGCACGCCCCGTCGCTCCAGGAGGCACGTGAGTGGTACTCGCAGCGGGGGGGGGCGGGTGGCTTTACCTGCACGTACGTCATCCGCACTGGTGACCGCACTGGCCAGACGTGTGAGAGTCCGCACCCCACGCACCGCTGTTTCTCGCGCCTTACCGACGCTTGGCGCGCTCAGTTCCCTGGCGGCGCTGAGCTTCCCCGCTGGGGTGATCTGGAGAGGAAGGGAGTTGATATCTGGGCTTTAGACTTTGATGCTATTCTCACTGCCATGTATGCGATGTTTACTAGTGGAGAGGGTGCCCAGTACTTGCGTGTTCCGCCCGACCCGGGCATTCTGACCAGTCCGGCTGCCGCTCTAGGTGCTAGTGAGTCTGCTGCCCCAGGTCCTGGTGAGGCTGCTGCTCTAGGTGCTCGTGAGTCCGTCCCCCCTGGTACTGAGTCGACTGCAGCACTTCACACCTTCACACTGGACTCAGGTGCTTCTCGCTGTTTCTTTCGTGACCGCACTGTCCTTGAGCCACTCGCTCGGCCAGTTGCTGTCTCCCTCGCTGACCCCTCTGGGGGTCCGGTCATTGCGACCTCCTCCACTGTCCTTCCTTGTCCTGCGGTCCCGTCAGGCACACTGTCAGGTCTCTACCTCCCCTCGTTCTCTACGAACTTGGTGGCAGGTAGTGCGCTCCAGGACGGGGGTGTTCACCAGTTCACCCCTGCATACGAGCGCGTGACGCACTGCACGTGTGCTCGGACGGGCCATCACCTGGCTACCTTCACTCGGCAGCCGGGGTCGGACCTATACACACTGACCACTGAGTCCCCTCAGGTAGCTGCGTCCGCGTCTGCGTCTGCGTCAGGTCAGCTGTCCGCCCCCTGCTCGTGTCGCTCTCTGGCGCATGAGACTGTCCTCTGGCACCACCGCCTTGGTCACCCGTCTGTGCAGCGCCTTCGGGCCATGCACAAACGGGACCTTGTTGCTGGTCTTCCCAGGGTTCTCCCTCCCCTCCCACCCTCGCCTGCTCCTCCCTGTCTTCCCTGTGTCGAGGGGCGGCAGCGCGCCGCTCCTCACTCCTCCTCCTTTCCCCCGACGACTGCTCCTTTGCAGACGCTCCACATGGACGTGTGGGGCCCAGCCCGCGTCCGTGGTCAGGGTCAGGAGAGGTACTTCCTGATTGTTGTTGACGACTTCTCGCGCTACACCACGGTCTTCCCCTTGCGCACCAAGGGTGACGTCCCTGATGTCTTGATCCCTTGGATCCGCAGATCTCGTCTCCAGCTCAGTGAGCGTTTCCGCTCCGACTTCCCTGTCCTGCGTCTGCACTCTGACAGAGGTGGGGAGTTTTCCTCTGGCCTCTTGGAGGCCTTCTGTCAGCAGGAGGGCATTGAGCAGTCGTTCACGCTTCCGGCCTCTCCACAGCAGAATGGGGTTGCTGAGCGCCGCATTGGCTTGGTCATGGAGGTCGCTCGTACCTCCTTGGTTCATGCGGCTGCCCCCCACTTTCTGTGGCCGTTTGCAGTCCGATACACTGCGCATCAGCTCAACCTCTGGCCCCGTGTCTCCTTACCGGAGACTTCTCCGACACTGCGTTGGACGGGAGAGGCTGGCGATGCGTCGCGTTTTCGGGTCTGGGGATCCCGAGCTTTTGTTCGCGACACGTCCGCGGACAAGCTCTCCCGTCGCGCTGTCCCTTGTGTCTTCCTTGGCTTTGTCCCGGACGCGCCTGGTTGGCAGTTCTACCACGCCACCTCGCGTCGTGTCCTGGCCTCTCAGGACGTCACTTTTGACGAGTCCGTCCCCTACTACCGCCTCTTCCCCTACCGCACTGCCCCACTCCCCCCCCCGCCTCTCTTCCTGGCTCCAGGTGCTGAGGTACCAGACCCCCTCCCCCCTCAGGGTGCCGCTCCCTCAGGTGTGTCCCAGGTAGACCCGGGTGAGCCGGTCGAGGTAGCTGTTGACTCTCGTCCTGCTGGGGGTGCTGTGCCTGGGGGTGCTGAGCCTGGGGGTGCTGCGTCTAGGGGTGCTGAGCCTGGGAGTGCTGAGTCTGGAGGTGCGGAGCCTGGGGGTGCTGAGCCTCAGGGTAGTGCGCCTGAGGGTGCTGAGTCTGCGGGTGCGGAGCCTGGGGGTGCTGAGTCTGGGGGTACTACACCTGGAGGAGCCCTCTCCTCACAGCGGCTGCAGGAGCGGTACCTACAGTACTGCCGCCTCCGGAGAGGTACTGCTGGAGCTGGTCGCGGTGCTTCCCCTCCTGCCCGGGAGCTCCCCCCCCTCCAGCAGATCCGAGAGTGGTACACGAGGCGCTGCAGTCTTCGGAGTGGTGCTCCTGGTGCTGTGGACCCGGACGTTGGAGCTGCTGCTGGTGCTGAGGACCCGGCTGGTGGAGTTCCTGCTGGTGCTAAGGACCCGGGCGGTGGAGCTGCTGCTGGTGCTGAGGACCCGAGCGGTGGAGCTGCTGCTGGTGCTGAGGACCCGGGCGGTGGAGCTGCTGCTGGTGCTGAGGACCCGGCTGGTGGAGTTCCTGCTGGTGCTGAGGACCCGGGCGGTGGAGCTGCTGCTGGTGCTGAGGACCCGAGCGGTGGAGCTGCTGCTGGTGCTGAGGACCCGGGCGGTGGAGCTGCTGCTGGTGCTGAGGACCCGGCTGGTGGAGTTCCTGCTGGTGCTGAGGACTCGGGCGGTGGAGCTGCTGCTGGTGCTGAGGACCCTAGCGCTGGTGTCTCTGCTGCTTCTGGAGACGCTACGCGGCCGCGACCGTACTTCGTACCGCTCCTTCAGCAGGTTCTTGGTCAGGCTCCTCCTCCTCGTCCTCCTCCCTCCGTAGAGTGTCCTCCGCCTGTCCAGTCGCAGTCACAGTTACCGCCTGCCTCGCCTCTTCCTGGTCCCTCTCCCTACACTGGTCCCACAGGAGGTCTTGCAGAGCGTCGTGAGCCTGCGTCTCGTCTTGCGTCGCCTGTTCGTACTGCTCGCACTGGTCGTCATGTCCCACGTGAGCGTCCTCCTCCTGTCCCTGGCACTCACTACATGACTCTGCGTCCCTCCACTGCTCCTCAGCGTGTCCCGCTGCCGTCTCCTCCTGCGTCCTCTCTGCCTACTCTTCCTGACCCGGAGTCTGACTCCCGTCGTGCTGCCAGTCCCACGGTCACCCGTCTTCTCGCCACTGTTGTCACTGACCCTACCTTTGAGTCCTCTGCTGCGTCTGCTCTGGTCGCTGAGTTGATAGACTTTGCTGCCACGTGTCGTCTAGACTACGCCGCTAGCCTTGTTGCTGAGTCTGAGTCTGTCTGTCCTCCATCCGTCGGGGGTGCGTGTGCTCTTAGCACGGACGTCCTTGAGGACAGACAGGAGGAGTTCCAGTGCTTTGCTACTGCTTTGCCCCACCTCGTGTCCATGCTAGTTGCCCCTGAGGGAGACCCGGATGCACCAGACATCCCGACCCCGCGCTCTTACGCTGAGGCGATGGCGGGTCCCTACTCCTCTCAGTGGCAGACAGCCATGGACGCAGAGATGGCTTCCTGGAAGTCCACAGGCACCTACGTCGACGAGGTTCCCCCACCTGGGGCGAACATCGTCAGTGGCATGTGGATTTTCAGGGTGAAGCGGCCACCGGATTCTCCTCCAGTCTTCAAGGCGCGCTACGTGGCTCGAGGCTTCAGTCAGCGAGAGGGAGTTGACTTCTTTCAGACCTTCTCCCCCACCCCGAAGATGACCACACTTCGGGTGCTGCTGCACATAGCCGCTCAGCGCGACTACGAGCTTCACTCTCTTGACTTCAGCACTGCTTTCTTGCAGGGCAGCCTGCACGAGGAGATCTGGCTGCGCCGCCCTCCTGGCTTCACTGGGTCGGTTCCTCCTGGTACCCAGTGGAGGCTCCAGCGGCCGGTCTACGGTCTCCGCCAGGCACCGCGTGAGTGGCACGACACACTGAGGACGACACTTGCGGCTCTTAGGTTCGCTCCCTCTACTGCTGACCCGTCACTGTTTCTACGCACAGACACCTCACTGCCGCCGTTCTACATCCTCGTGTACGTCGACGACTTGGTCTTTGCCACTGCTGACACCGCGGCACTCGCCCACGTGAAGTCGGAGCTGCAGAGGAGATACACGTGCACAGACCTGGGTGAACTGACAAGCTATCTTGGCTTGCGGATCACCCGGGACAGAGCACGGCGCACCATCACCTTGACTCAGTCACACATGGTGCAGCAGATCCTTCAGCGCTTCCGCTTCACGTACTCCTCGCCTCAGTCCACTCCTCTGCCTACCGGTCACTCGCTCTCAGCTCTGCCTTCGGATGAGTCCGTAGAGCCGAGTGGCCCGTATCCAGAGCTTGTGGGCTGCCTTATGTACCTGATGACCTGTACTCGACCTGACCTTGCATACCCTCTTAGCATCCTTGCACGCTATGTCGCTCCTGGCCGTCACAGGAAGGAGCACATGGATGCCGCTAAGAGGGTGTTGCGCTACTTGTGCAGTACGTCGGGCATGGGGCTAGTGCTTGGAGGGCGAGACCGAGTTGTACTTATTGGACACTCAGACGCTTCTTGGGCGGACGACCAGGCTACTCAGCGGTCGTCTTAGGGTTACACCTTCAGCCTTGGCTCCGGCTCAGTTTCTTGGCGTTCTACACGCTCTTCTTCTGTTCTCAGCTCCAGTTGTGAGGCTGAGATCTACGCCACAGCCATGGCTGCCCAGGAGCTACGCTGGCTGACCTACCTGCTGACCGACTTGGGAGAGCGGCCTCGTTCTCCTCCAGTGCTGTACGTCGACAACCAGGCAGCCATTGCCCTGTGTGAGGAGCACAGACTGGAGCACAGATAGAAGCACATCGCCCTGCGGTACTTCCTTGCTCGAGAGCTGCAGCAGCGTGGTCAGCTTCGTCTGCGTTACGTGGCCACTGAGGCCAACCTTGCTGATGTGTTCACCAAGGCGCTTCAGCCTTGTGACCATCAGCGTTTCTGTACTCTTCTAGGCCTTGTGCCTGCTGGACCTCACTTACTTACTTCTTGACTTTGCTTGTACTGTGATCTTTATATATATGCCTGCATGTTTACACTTGCTAGGTTGTGATCACTGTATCTCTTGTTATATTATCAACCTGCATGTGAACTGGTCTTGTGACCACTTGCTTGTGCTCGGAATTTGTGTGGTATCCTTGAGATCCACCCTGAGCTTGTTTTGCTTTGCTTTGACTGATCTTGTGACCCCTTGCTCTCCCCCACTTTGCCTTTGGGGGTGTGTCAAACATTATATATGTTGTGTTTATTTTGGCTACAGTGGGTTAGCCTATAGGGGGTACACAATTCTAGGGTTAGGTACTTGTACTGATTTCACTGTTAGTTCAACCATTCCAGTCCGTTCATTCTGACAGGGAAAACCTAGCTAGGCGGGGGGTTCGGGATGGGATGGCTCGGTGATGGCTACGATTGGAGCGGAGGCCGACTCGGGGGTGGTTCGGTGCGACGAAATAGGCATCGCAGGTTCGTCGCGACACCCTCGGGATGTACTCGCTAAAGTGCGAGTACAGTAAGGAATTGTAATTCGTTACACATAGAATCTCAACAAATTGATTCTTCTACCTAAACGCTTCGCAACCCTAAGACGATTTCGTCGCCTCTTGTTTTTCATGTGAGTGTGTCACTCCATGATCAGGTGACGAGAGCGTTTTTACTGTCACAGCACAACCCTCCCCCCCCGCCCAACCCTGGCGTACTGTTGGAAGTTCGCCTCCAAGCACCCCAGAAGTGTTTTTTTTCGCCACCCGGCATCTCGCCAAGCTCTTTGTTTTCGTCCAAGCGATTTCGATATGCACACTGTAGCTCAGCGCAACTGCCAAATGTATACCGCCGCTTTATGCTTGTTCGAACACTCTTTACTCGCTTAAGAAAGGAACTCCTGCCCGCTTCTCCACTTTGTCTTTTGCTCGCTCGCGGTGGCGCGTCCGCATGGCGTCGCGATCCGCGTTGGCCAGCGTGCCCACGGCCGTGGCGGCGTGCGCGTCGTCGTGCGGCGCCACTCTCGCCGCTGCGGCTGCGCCGCTCCTCGTTCCATCCGATCCCTTCGCCGCGCTTGATCAGCGTGAATTGTGGCGAGTAGATCCTGCGCGCGGCTCGTTGGCGACCGCTGCTTCCCCACCGGATCAGACGGCGACTGATCTATCGCGATCGGTCCTGTCAGAACATCCACCTTCCCACCCGTCCGCCGCTCCCGCCGCTCGTGTCTCGTCCGCCTTCGTTTCTCCCCCGCTCGTAGCCCACATCCAATCGCGCGTCGTCGTCCCTCCAGCATCCACAGCCTTCCATCCGGGATCGGCAGGATCTCGTCATCCCCTAGCCGTCCGTCCAGGTTGCGGTGGTTACCACCGCATCCTCACCAATGACGTGGCTCGCTCGTTCCTTCGCCAGATCTCGCTGACGTCATCATGGCCATCTCAGCGCAGTTTTAGCGGGTGCAGAGCAGCGGGATCAACGGCTAGCATTTTCCCCCGATCAACGGCTGGAATAGATCCCGGATCTTCGGCCAGTAGCAGCGATCGGAAGGATGCGGGAGAGGAGGGCGGGGCGGCAGTATCTGGGTTAGGTGGGTCGTCTTACCGCGACGTGCTGAGTGTAGCTGCTGACGATCTTGCGCAGTCGCACGAAAGCGATGATGTCTATAGCGAGGCACGTGAGGATGTCGCGTCGGATGATAGCGGCGTTGATGCTAGCGCGCAGGAGTCATCGGATGTGGCGCGGAGCAGCGACGGCGGGGCAAGCGCGTATGCCCGCGCGATGGGCGCGGGGGGGCAGGCGGAGGCGGAGGCGGAGGCGGCAGTGCAGCAGGCGGCGGGGCTGGCGACGCTGGCGGAGCTGTACGAGGGGCAGGAGAAGCTCGCCAGGAGCGCGCGCTTCCGCGAATCGGTTGCGCTCTTCCGCGCGTGGATGCGCAAGGACAAGGGCGCGGGCGCAGGGGTGGCGCAACCGAGGCAGGGGGCGCTCCTGCGCCGGCTGCTGGTGCTCACGAGTTTGAGGCGCAGCTACGGAAGGAGCGCGAGGAGGCGCTGCCGCTAATGACGTGGCAGCTGTACCTGCACGCGCTGATGCATGTGGGGCCGCCCGTGCAGGCGGTGCAGCGAGTGGTGCGAGCGATGAGGGAGATGCGCGCGCAGGGCGCGCAGGGCGTGCGGGCGTCGAAGGACACGTTCCACGTGCTTCTGCGCACCGCCCTTGCCCGCCGCGATGCCAGCGCCGTGCTGCTCTTCCTCACCCAGTGCGTTGGGCCGTCAGGGCGTGGGTGGGCCGTGAGCGCGTGGGTGGGGCGCAACGCACGCTGGGGAGGGGGAGGGGGGGAGAAGAGGTTGTTTGCAGTGGGCAAGGGGGTTGGGGTTGGGGTTTGGGGTTTGGCGGTTTGGGGGAGTAAGGAGGAGCGAGTTGAGGGCACGGGGGGTTTTGGGGTGCATGAGCATGCTGCATACTACTTGGGGGCAAGGGGATTGGGGTTTGGTGGTTTGGTTTGACTCTGAGACACCGCTCTGCCTTGCTCACTGCACCACCGGTTTTTCCAAGTATGCCCTGCTGCCTCCTGCAACCCCCTCCCCGCCCCCCCCTCCCACCCCTCCCTCCCTGCCCTCCCTGCCACCGCTCATGCTGCCCCTCCCGCTCCCACCCACCCGCGCGCCCCTTCCCTCCACTCCCCTCCCTCCCATCCCCGCCATCCCCCACCCATCCCCCGCTCTCCTCTCAATATACCCCCCTCTCACTCCACGCCCTAACGGCACGGCAGCATGGGCGATGCGAGGGTGGTACCAGAGGCGGGCAGCTACAGCGAGGCGGTAGCGCTGTGTGCCAAGGAGCGCCGCATGCAGGCGGCGCTGCAGGTGGTGGCGGACATGCGCCGGGCGCGCATGGTGCCGTCCCCCCGGGCCGTGTCGGAGCTGCTCGCCACGTGCCTGCACACACGGCGCTCACGGGACGCCATCACGGTGCTCGAGGTGGTCAAGGTGTGCACGGGGACGGGGGAAGGGGGTGTGCCGCTGCAGGGGAGTGGGGGTGTGCCGCTGCAGGGGAGTGGGGGTGTGCCGCTGCAGGGGAGTGTGGGTGTGCCGCTGCAGGGGAGTGGGGGTGTGCCGCTGCAGGGGAGTGTGGGTGTGCCGCTGCAGGGGAGTGTGGGTGTGCCGCTGCAGGGGAGTGTGGGTGTGCCGCTGCAGGGGAGTGTGGGTGTGCCGCTGCAGGGGAGTGTGGGTGTGCCGCTGCAGGGGAGTGTGGGTGCGCCTGTGCGCTGCCGTCGCCACATGCCTGCAGACGCGGCGCTCCTGTGATGCCATTGCTGTGGTCAAGATGGTTAACGTGCGTGTGGGGGGAAGAGTGTGCCGCTGCATTGGGTTGTGTGTGCCCTCTGCCATCCGCCCTCTGCAATGCCCTCCAGGGTGCACCAAGTGCGTATTTGCACTCCACCATGCACCCACCCCATGCACCCACCCCATGCACCCACCCCATGCACCCACCCCATGCACCCACCCCATGCACCCACCCCATGCACCCACCCCATGCACCCACCCCATGCACCCACCCCATGCACCCACCCCATGCACCCACCCCATGCACCCACCCCATGCACCCACCCCATGCACCCACCCCATGCACCCACCCCATGCACCCACCCCATGCACCCACCCCATGCACCCACCCCATGCACCCACCCCATGCACCCACCCCATGCACCCACCCCATGCACCCACCCCATGCACCCACCCCATGCACCCACCCCATGCACTCCACCCCATGCACCCACCCCATGCACCCACCCCATGCACACCACCCCATGCACCCACCCCATGCACCCACCCCATGCACCCACCCCATGCACTCCACCCATGCACTCCACCCCATGCACCCACCCCATGCACCCACCCCATGCACTCCACCCCATGCACTCCACCCCATGCACCCACCCCATGCACTCCACCCCATGCACTCCACCCCATGCACCCACCCCATGCACCCACCCCATGCACCCACCCCATGCACCCACCCCATGCACCCACCCCATGCACCCACCCCATGCACCCACCCCATGCACCCACCCCATGCACCCACCCCATGCACCCACCCCATGCACCCACCCCATGCACCCACCCCATGCACCCACCCCATGCACCCACCCCATGCACCCACCCCATGCACCCACCCCATGCACCCACCCATGCACCCACCCCATGCACCCACCCCATGCACCCACCCCATGCACCCACCCCATGCACCCACCCCATGCACCCACCCCATGCACCCACCCCATGCACCCACCCCATGCACCCACCCATGCACCCACCCCATGCACCCACCCCATGCACCCACCCCATGCACCCACCCCATGCACCCACCCCATGCACTCCACCCCATGCACCCACCCCATGCACCCACCCCATGCACCCACCCCATGCACCCACCCCATGCACCCACCCCATGCACCCACCCCATGCACCCACCCCATGCACTCCACCCCATGCACTCCACCCCATGCACCCACCCCATGCACCCACCCCATGCACTCCACCCCATGCACTCCACCCCATGCACCCACCCCATGCACTCCCACCCCATGCACTCCACCCCATGCACCCACCCCATGCACCCACCCCATGCACCCACCCCATGCACCCACCCCATGCACCCACCCCATGCACCCACCCCATGCACCCACCCCATGCACCCACCCCATGCACCCACCCCATGCACCCACCCCATGCACCCACCCCATGCACCCACCCCATGCACCCACCCCATGCACCCACCCCATGCACCCACCCCATGCACCCACCCCATGCACCCACCCCATGCACCCACCCACCCCCATGCACCCACCCCATGCACCCACCCCATGCACCCACCCCATGCACTCCACCCCATGCACTCCACCCCATGCACCCACCCCATGCACCCACCCCATGCACACCCCCATGCACCCACCCCATGCACCCACCCCATGCACCCACCCCATGCACTCCACCCCATGCACTCCACCCCATGCACCCACCCCATGCACCCACCCCATGCACTCCACCCCATGCACCCACCCCATGCACCCACCCCATGCACTCCACCCCATGCACTCCACCCCATGCACCCACCCCATGCACCCACCCCATGCACCCACCCCATGCACCCACCCCATGCACCCACCCCATGCACCCACCCCATGCACCCACCCCATGCACCCACCCCATGCACCCACCCCATGCACCCACCCCATGCACCCACCCCATGCACCCACCCCATGCACCCACCCCATGCACCCACCCCATGCACCCACCCCATGCACCCACCCCATGCACCCACCCCATGCACCCACCCCATGCACCCACCCCATGCACTCCACCCCATGCACCCCACCCCATGCACCCACCCCATGCACCCACCCCATGCACCCACCCCATGCACCCACCCCATGCACCCACCCCATGCACCCACCCCATGCACCCACCCCATGCACCCACCCCATGCACCCACCCCATGCACCCACCCCATGCACCCACCCCATGCACCCACCCCATGCACCCACCCCATGCACCCACCCCATGCACCCACCCCATGCACCCACCCCATGCACCCACCCCATGCACCCACCCCATGCACTCCACCCATGCACCCACCCCATGCACCCACCCCATGCACCCACCCCATGCACCCACCCCATGCACCCACCCCATGCACCCACCCCATGCACCCACCCCATGCACCCACCCCATGCACCCACCCCATGCACCCACCCCATGCACCCACCCCATGCACCCACCCACCCCATGCACCCACCCCATGCACCCACCCCATGCACCCACCCCATGCACCCACCCCATGCACCCACCCCATGCACCCACCCCATGCACCCACCCCATGCACCCACCCCATGCACCCACCCCATGCACCCACCCCATGCACCCACCCCATGCACCCACCCCATGCACTCCACCCCATGCACCCACCCCATGCACCCACCCCATGCACCCACCCCATGCACCCACCCCATGCACCCACCCCATGCACTCCACCCCATGCACTCCACCCCATGCACCCACCCCATGCACCCACCCCATGCACCCACCCCATGCACCCTCCCCATGCACCCACCCCATGCACCCACCCCATGCACCCACCCCATGCACCCACCCCATGCACCCACCCCATGCACCCTCCCCATGCACCCCCCCTCCCATGCCCAGGCGCACAATAGAGATGGAGGGCCGGGCCGTGGAGCATGCGCTCATGACGGCTGTGGACACCGAGGACTATGACTGCGCTTATCTCGCCATGCAGGTGCACTTATCCTCCTCCTCCTCCTCCTCCTCCTCCTCCTCCTCCTCCTCCTCCTCCTCCTCCTCCTCCTCCTCCTCCTCCTCCTCCTCCTCCTTCTCCTCCTCCTCCTCCTCCTCCTCCTCCTCCTCCTCCTCCTCCTCCTCCTCCTCCACCCCACCCACACCCTCCAGTTCTTTCACCCTCCTTCTCGCATCCCCTCCCCTTCCCATTCCTCCTTCCCCACCCCACGCTCGCCCCCTGCCCACGCTCCAATTTCCCGCACCTTTTTCTTCCCCGTGCCTCTCCTCCCTGCCACCAGCTGATGCAGGAGCAGCGTGAGTACGTGCACGACGGGCTCATGCTGCGAGTGGCCAACATGGCGGCCAGGGCGGGCCACACGCCCCTCATAGAGCACGTGTGGGACCGCCTCGTGCGCCGCCCCTACGCGCCCTCCCCCGCCTTCCACCTCGCGCGCATCCACGCCTACAGCGCTGCGGCCAACTTCCCCTGCGCCTTCCGAGCCGCGCTGCACCTGCAGACTTCCTGCTGCACCCTCGCTCGCGCGCCCCAACGACCTCCCCCCCTGGTTCCACGCCTTCCCCAAGTTCCGCCCCGGTGCAACCTGGTGCTCCCCAGGACGATTGCTTTCGCTACACGCTGCCGCTGCCGGGAGCGGCTGGTGCTGCAGGTGCAGGGGGTGAGGGGGAGGGGCTGGCGGGGGGAGAGGGGGGGTGACAGGTAGCGGCGCGCCATTGGAGGAGCTGAACCCGTTCACGTCACTGCGGCCGCTGACGCTGGCGCTGTGCTCCAGCGTGGATGTGCTCGATAAGGTGAGCCATGGGGGGCACGCTGGTGAGACAACTTGGATACGACTTTAAATCAACTTCTGAGTCGTCTCAACGTTGCTGGCGCTGTGCTCTTATGTGGGCGTGCTTGATAAGGTGTGCCGCAGGCTCGCAGGGGCCGCGCAGGGGGGAGCTGGGGGTCAGCTAGCTAGGGGCGACGCTGGGGTAGCCAGACCTCACCATGCTCCCCCCGGTTCTCCACCCCCTCCACTCTCTCCCACCCACCACACAGGGCGACAGCACATTGGAGAGCATGCACGAGCAGAGTGAGGTGGCGCTGGCGGCACTCAACTTCTGAGGCGCCTCAGAAGCCTGCCTCCTCTCCCCTCTCCCCACTGTCCCACCCACCACAGGGCTACAGCATGTTGGAGGGCATGCACGCGCAGGGCGAGGTGGTGGCACTGGCAGCACTCAACTGCGTGGTGGCGGGGTGTGCCATGCAGCGCGACGTGGGGCGCGCTCAGCTCACCTTGGATGAGATCACGCGCACCTTCGGCCTGCAGCCCGACACACACTCCTTCAACGCGCTCATGGACTGCTACTCGGGCGTCGCTGACGTGAGTTGCCTCCGTTGACTTGACTGTCAAGCTGCGAAGCAAGCGCGCATGAGTCAACTGAGAGGGAAACACAGCACGGATGAGGGGGCTGATGCGGTGAATCTGGACTCTTGCTTTCATACAGTGCCCACGTGGATTGTCATGGCGGAGTGGCTTATATGAGTTGGAGGTCACATGCAGCGTTGCCCCTCCCCCCCTCCTCGCTCCCTCCCTCCTCCCCGCATCCCTCTCTCCCCCCTCTCTTCCCCCCCCCATCCCTCCCTCCATCCCTCTATCCCCCCCTCCCTCCCTCCCTCCCTCCCTCCCTCCCTCCCCCCTCCCTCCCTCCCTCCCTCCCTCCCTCCCTCCCTCCCTCCCCCCTCCCTCCCTCCCTCCCTCCCTCTCTCCTCCCTCCTCCTCCCTCCCTCCCTCCCTCCTCCCTCCCCCTCCCTCCCTCCCTCCCTCCCTCCCTCCCTCCCTCCCTCCCTCCCTCCCTCCCTCCCTCCCTCCCTCCCTCCCTCCCTCCCTCCCTCCCTCCCTCCCTCCCTCCCTCCCTCCCTCCCTCCCTCCCTCCCTCCCTCCCTCCCTCCCTCGCTCCCTCCCTCCCTGCCTCTATTCCTTAACACCTCTCCCCCCCCCAGGTGCGCACGGTGGTGCAGCTGTTTGAGCACATGACGCGCACACTGCACCTGCCGCCCACCACTGACACCTACACCATCCTTGTCGACGCCCACATCCGCGCCTTCGATGCACCAGGGGCATGCATCGCCATGGATAAAATGGTGAGCCGTGCTCCCTTCACCTGCTCAATCCCTTTGGCGTGCCTCCTTCTCTCACCGTCTCCACTGCTCGTCGCGGGGTTGAGGGCATGCGGGGTTGAGGGCATGCGGGGTTGAGGTGAGGGCATGCGGGGTTGAGGGCATGCGGGGTTGAGGGCATGCGGGGTTGAGGGCATGCGGGGTTGAGGGCATGCGGGGTTGAGGGCATGCGGGGTTGAGGGCATGCGGGGTTGAGGGCATGCGGGGTTGAGGGCACTCCTTTCCTCACCGTCTCCACTGCTTGGCGCTTTTTGAAATCGCCATCTCCTTTCCCCCCCGCCACTCGTTCTCAGCCCGGTTGTGTCCGTTTACCCTCTCCTGCTGCGCCTGCCAGGGCACTGCCTGTGATCAGCAGCAGGGGTGCATGGAGCACAGCAGCAGTTAATCAGCTGCACTGTTTTCGCTCCCTTTCCCTCCCCCTTTCCTTCTCCACCCCCCTACCTCGCCCACTCCCCCCCCCCCGCCTGCCTTCCCCCTCTCCCACCCCCCTCGCCTGCCCTCCCCCTCTCCTCCCCCCGTCCTCCCGCCTTCCCCATATACTCCCCTCTGTCCACCGCCTCTGCTCGCAGGTGGAGGCGGGCTTCACGCCGTCGCGCCCGCTGCTGCTGCGCCTGCGGCGGCGCTGCCTGTGCTCCGGTCTGTCCGAGGGCGTGGCGCGCGCGGAGGGCGTGCTGCAGGCGCTGCGCTTCCGCACCGTCAACGCCGACGAGCGCCGGCGCCGCCTCCACCTCGCCCACCTGCCGCCCTCCGTGGCGGACCCCCGCCTTGCTGCCCGCACGCAAGGCAGGGGGCAGCGAGAGGGGGGGCAGCGGTGGGGGAGGCGGCGATGGGAGCAGCAGGGGCAGCAGGAGCAGCAGGGGGAGCAGCGGCAGCAAGCGTGGCAGGAGGGGCGGCGGCAAGAGGGAGAGGCAGGTTCACCTGGTATGTGACCTTGGACAGCTTCAGCAAGAGAGAGAGGGTAGGCTTTCTACCGGCTGACTAGCGTCGCATGTGGATGGGAGGGAGTGTTGGCCTGTGAAGTGATGTACGGTAGTATACCCCTGGCTGGAAGACCAAGGGGGTCTTACGGTATTCTAGTACCGTATGGCCCCGGATATACCATCATACCCCGGATATACCCCCATGGGGGTGTGTCAGAATGTTATAATTGTCTAGCCTGCAGTGGGGTACTCTATAGCGAGTACAACCCAATTAGGGTTTCCAAGTATGCCAACTGCTGCTAGTGCAAACCCTCCTTTCTTCATTCTTACTTTCTATTGCTAGTTCTGACATGCTATCAGAGCAGGTCGACCCTCCTGGGTCGATCCTGTGGGTGGGCCCACCACCTCACTGCTTCCGCTGCTACTGCTACTCTGTGTGTTGCACGCCCCGTGGCGTGCGACGGATTTTTCATCCCGCCGCGCGCTCGGAGCGTGCGGCGGTTTTCTGCCCGCCGTGCGCCCCGAGGCGCGCGGCGGCTTTCTGCCCCGTCACTCCGCGCGTCGCCCCCGGGAGGCGCTGCGACGGGCGACGGGGACCCGCGCGTCGCCCCCCGTCGCCCGTCGCGGCCCGCGCGACCTGCGTAGGGCCCGCGCGCGGCCCGTACAGCCTGCGCGCGGCCCGTACGGGCTGCGCCAGGCCCGCGCGCGGCCCGTACGGGCTGCGCCAGGCCCGCGCGCGGCCCGTACGGGCTGCGCCAGGCCCGCGCGCGGCCCGTACGGGCTGCGCCAGGCCAGGGCGCGCCTCGGGCCGCCCGCGCGCGGTTCGTACAGGCTGCGCCACGCCCGTGGGCGCCCCGTTTCCTCTTCCCTTGAGCTCCACGCTGTCCCCCGCGCTTCTGACGGCGCCCCACCCCTGCTGCTGCCCGTGCTCCTGAATTAGGGTTTGGGGGTGGAGCGTATGGGGGTGCCGTCTCTGTCAGCCATCCCCTGCTCCTCCTCCTCCTCCGTCTCCCACTGCTGCAGCTGCCGCTGAGGGGGGTGGATGTGTTGGAGCCGTCGGAGTGGTACGAGGGGGTGGCGTGCAAGTGGAGTTAGGGGTGAAGCAGGGGGCGTGTGTCAGGGGGAGTGGGATAGTTTGGGGAGGTTGAAGGGGGTGGCCGCCGTGAAGCCAGCAGCTCCAGTCGCCCGTGAGACCGTTGCGCCAGTCGCCCGTGAGCCCGTTGCGCCAGTCGCCCGTGAGCCCGTTGCTCCAGTCGCCCGTGAGTCCGTTGCTCGTCTGCCGCTACTTTCAGCCGCGGAGCCAGTTACTCCAGTAGCCCGTGTGCCAGTTGCTCCAGTTGCCAGTGTGCCAGTTGCTCCAGTTGCCCGTGTGCCAGTTGCTCCAGTTGCGCCGTGTGCCAGCAGCTTCAGCTGCCGCCCACTACCTCCTCTCCTCTCATAGTCTCTTTCCTCCTCCTCACTTGCCCGTTGTGACTACCACTAGCTTTGCTCATAATTGTGAACTTTAAACTATTGCTTCTTGAACTTGTGCTCAGAATGTGTGGTGACATTGTGATCCACCCTGAGCTTGTACTGCTTTGCTTGCTCATTGTGCTGATTACACCCCACTTTGGCTATGGGGGTGTGTCAGAATGTTATAATTGTCTAGCCTGCAGTGGGATACTCTATAGCGAGTACAACCCAATTAGGGTTTCCTATATGTATGCCAACTGCTGCTAGTGCAAACCCTCCTTTCTTCATTCTTACTTTCTACTGCTAGTTCTGACATGGGGGGCAATAATAAAACATGTTTTTTTTAGGGGGGTGGGCTTATAATCGAGTAAATTTATAAGCGCCGGCGTTTATAAAACGACACATATAGTTAATATATTTTTTAACACCAAGCTGTAGATCTCGTGCTTGCCTTTTCAATCGAGTCGAAGTTACCGTCATCGCCCGGATATAAGACATATATGTCTTATCTCGTACACGGGAAAAAATGCTTGAGTTATCTTGTAAACGGGATGCTTTAGGGTGTCTTATAAATCTTATAAATGGAAACTTTTTAAACTACTTATAAATATTTTCCGTACTCCTTGAAAAAGAGTTCCTCATAATGAGTGTGGATGTTGCGAAGGTGCCACTTCGGCAACCACTGCCCGGGACGCCACGTCATGGAGAACACCTGCAGAGGCAAATTTGGTAGGTCCTGGGTCAGCGCGTGGAGAAATTCGCGCTTCGCAAGGGTAAAAATGTACGCGTTATTTCAACTTTCGCTATAATATATTGAAGTTTCGATTATAAGACATATATGTCTTATCTCGTACACACAAATAGGTGTCTTATAATGAGGCTAGCCTGTTTATAAGAGACACCCGTATAGTAGACAACCCCTGTCTACTATTCAACACTGTCTTATATCCGGGCGTTTACGGTACGTGGGGTCGTCTGTGAAATTCTCGCGCGCACTGGGAGATACACCAAATCTGACAGCTCCTGACAGCTTCTGACAGCTTCTGACAGCTCCTGCTGACTGGACCCGCATCCAGTGCAGGGTCCGAATGTGAAGGGAACCGAATCTGGAGACATCCGCCTGCTAAAGTAAATTTCGTTACAGCGTTTTGAACACATTTCAAAAATTAAAGTTTACGTGCGCTTATAATAAAACAAGTTTTTTCAAGAGGTGCGCTTATAATCGAGCAGCGGATATAAGCGCCATGCGCCAATTAAAAGCGCCAGGCGCTTATCCGAGGGTGGCGCTTATAACCGGGGTATGACGGTAGGCGCCGGCCTATTACAGGCGCCGACGCTTCTATCTGGAGCATGGCGCCTATGACCGTTCCTCAATTATAAGCGCCCCCCCTTTTGTACCCTTCCTTATTATAAGCGCCACCATTATTTTTGTTTACTAACAAACTAAAACATCATTTCGAACCACGGTACGAGGACTTAAAAAAACACTACACTATGCCATACAGCAGGCCCCTTGGGGCGCTTTTCTACCTAGGTGTTACACTACTCCTCGTTAGATTCGGGCTCCAGGCAGTTGTTGCCAAAGAAGCCGTCGGCGATGATGTCGTCGTCGACATCCACTTCCGCCGACAGCTGAGTCCGCCTGTGCGCCATGGCGAAGTGGTCCTCACTGCCGTCTAGTGCGTTGCTAATGCCGCAGGTGAGGAAGGCGCGCTTGACGAGGTCGGAGGGTACTGGTTTCCACGCCCGTGAGAACCAGCGAAGGACCACTGCTGGGGGGGGCTTCCTGAAATTCCCTGCACCACCGCATAGACACCGGGGAAATGGTATTCAGCAGCCAAGGGTGGGAGGGAGGGATTAGGCATGCGTAAACTACGGGTACAACGTACCTGCTGCTGTCAGCTGCTCTTGGCCCTCCTCCTCAAACCACTTCTGGTACTGCTGCCGCACAGATGCCTTGAAGCTCTTGTTCATGGAGACGTCGAGCGGCTGAACTTCAGCCGTACATCTCGACGGGATAACTGCAGGCACGCAGTTGAGCTCGCGGAACTTCTCCTTCACCCCCTCGGTAAGATGGCCGCGGTACGAGTCCAGCACGAGCATGGAGCTCTTTGCACACCTGCCAAATCAGGGCTCTTTCTGTCAAGCCAGCGGATGACGCCTTCTGTGTCCATCCACCCCTTCTCGTGGCATGCGACGACCACATCTGTACACACAGGAGGAACATTAACTGTTAGCGCGGCATGAGAAACAACAGCATACGGTAAGACGGCGGTAGTTGCTATATCTTACCTGGCGGAAAGTCGCCCTTCGGCACCGTCTTCCTCTTGAAAAACACCCACGGCTTGAGCTTCACCCCGTCCGCCGTGCACGCCAGCATCACGGTCACACGCTCCTTCTGGTAGCCTCCACTCCTTATGGGCACCGACCGTACGCCCGTCTGCTCGACGGTGGTGGTGGCGGGCATCTCCAGCCACAGCGGCGCCGGGTCGGCGTTGATGATCCAGCAGTTCTCGATGTTGCGCTCGCGACGCATGGCTCGCACAAAACGCCAGAACAACTCGCACTACGCCTCGACATTTGTGAGACAGGGGATGAGCAGGCGGGATAGACGGCAGGTTAGTACGTGAGAAAAACAAGGGGATATAAAAGCGGTGAACGGATTTTTACGAGAGGCAGTTTTCTGGGCAACCCGCGTCTTCATGCGGACGCTCAGATTCCACCTTTTCCGAAACCGCTTCGACCACCTCTGACTCCCACGCCATTTGTCGTGAGGGTAGAGGATCTTCATGAACTCCCGCGTGTCAGAGGTCCACTGGAGATCCCCGATGATCCTAGGGAAGGGTTACAGGCATGTTGGCCTGGGGGGTTATGGGCGCACTCACCCGCTACACAAACAAGCCCTTTTATCCCAGTGGTTAGTGACTGGGATTCTGACATGGTATCAGAGCGAAGGTCTCGGGTTCGAATCCCGGTGTGTGCACCTCGGGCATCCCAGTGCGGGGGGGTGTCAGAGGTCCACTGGAGATCCCCGATGATCCTAGGGAAGGGTTACAGGCATGTTGGCCTGGGGGGTTATGGGCGCACTCACTCGCTACACAAACAAGCCCTTTTATCCCAGTGGTTAGTGACTGGGATTCTGACACCGCGACCACTCCCGCAAACGGCCGAAGGACACGGCGGTTCCTTTGCGGCGACAGTCCAGGAGCCGCTCGTACACCTTCAACTCCATCGGGCGGTACCACGAGGCCCTCCCTCGACCATGCATGCGCTTCCGTGCGGAGTGTGCTTCTTTGAGAAACGCCGCTGCGGCCTTCCGGTTGGCGAGACACTTTCGGTGAATCCCAAGCTCCCGGGCCAGAGAGCGCACCGACACCGTCCCATCCATCATCGCGACGTACTTCAACTTCTCCACGGCGGTGTAGCCCTTACGCTTGTGCTCGCTAATCTTGTGCCTGGGAGAGGGTGTTGTGTGATGCTATCATTCGCATTCACGTCTGTCTGCCTCCCATCATATGTTCGTGCGTTGCATGCGTGGTGTGAGCGTGTGCAAGAAATTTGTGTTTTGTGTGGTTTGGATTTTCTGAGTGTGTGTGAATGTTATTTGGCTTGAGCAGATATCTAAAGTGACTCCTCTGTTCAAGAGCTTTCCGACGAACCAAGAATCGCCGCGATCGGAGCAAGAACGAGAAAGTTATGATCGTTCGAAGTTTTGATTGGGATGCGGCGACTATGGGAATTTGTGGAGTGACTCAATATGGGGTATAGACTTTTGGGGGTTGGGAAATTCGAACCCATCACTGTAGATGCTGCCATGTGGTTGGGAGAAGCCAAACCAGGTTGGCAAGTGTGGCCAAGTGGGGTGAGGTGGATGGCATGGGTTGGGAAAGTGACAAAAGTAAAAGTTGGGTTGCCTATGGAGAGGGGAATTGTGTGGCATGGGGTTTCTTTGGTTGGGACTCCCTTGGAACCTTCCCTCTCGTCCTCCCCTTCCCTCCTACCTGGTTTTCTAGCTACTCTAATCCTCTTTGTGGTACTTGTGAGAACTTGTGAGAGAATTATTATTGAGTTAAGTTTCTATGGCAGCTTACCCCCTAGTGCGCCGAAATTGATAACTCGAGTTATAATCCACCTTTTGACACAAATCAAATTGGGAAATGTAGCTACGGTCTAGAGCTACAACATACTCGAGTTTAAGATAATTCTAACAGTGCAATTTTCGTCGACGGCGTTTCTTGTGAAGTCGACATTTCTGTCCAGAATTTCAAGCCAACGATTTTGAGAAATTTGGCCTCCTAATCTTCGTAGACTCAGTCCTTGATCTCCAACAAGTGGTATCAGAGCTGATTGAGGACTTTGTGGGGAGTCTACTGAAGTGTGAAGACCCTCCTAGACCCACCATGGCCTGTGGGCGTGCCTAAGTGGAGCTCTGGAGGTTGGGAGTTACTTCCGCTAAGGGGAAACTCTGTCGAAATTTCGTTGGCGCCGACACTTGTGAAGATCTTGTGGATCTACATTGTGACCAGCAAAGGGGGGAGCTGAAACCTGTGATTGGGAGCAGAGGAGATGAGTGGAGAAGCAGCTGATAAGAAGAGTGAACCGCCACCATCCAAGATCGAGGCTTTGGACGGCTCCAACTATGAGGAATGGAGCGGGCGGATGCGGAGCGCTTTCAAGCGCTATAAACTGCTGAAGCTTGCGATGGGAGAAGAGAAGATGCCGGAGGAAGGTGATGCCCGCGATCGATGGATTGAGCGGAGCGCGGTCCTGTACGATGTTTTTCTCCAATCGGTCAACAACGACATGTTCCAGCATATCAAGGATTTGGTGGAGCTGGACGACTCCGGACCGAAGGCGTGGAAGCTGCTACGCGACGTGGTACAACCCAACACGCTGCCGATGGTGATTGTGCTGGAGAAGGAGTTGGCTTCCCTCTCCATGCGGCCGGGCGATGATGTGAAGCCGGTCCTTGACAAGATCAAGGACACTTATGCGAGGATGGCAGCGGCGGGCAGCAAGGTGTCGGAGATGCAGCAGTGCACCAAGATCATCTCGGTGCTCGACAACTCGTGGGACAACCTCATCCCCACCCTCAACGTTCAGCAGGACAAATGGACGCCTGAGTGGCTACGGCAGCAGATCCTGCAGGAGGACTTCCGCAGGCGCCACACGGGAGGCGGTGCTGCCAACAAAACTGCTGAGGGGTATGGAGCTGCAGGAGGCAGCAGAGGAAGAGGGGGAGGGAGAGGCCGAGGCCGTGGGAGAGGCTTTGGCAGAGGAAGAGGCCGAGGTGACTACAACGAGGGGCATGGAAGCTCTGGTGGCAGGGGGAGCACCCAAATGGAGGGTGCGTGCTGGTACTGCAAGAAGGCTGGACATTTATGGTTCAAGTGTTTCAGCCGGCCTGAGGGATGGGCGCCCCCAGGCATGAAGCCGCCAAGTGGTGAACGCGCACGAGGTGGTGCTGTGCAAGGTTCAGGTGCACAAGGTGATGGTGCACAAGGTAAAGCTGACCCTGGGTTGTTCCTCATGGTTGAGGAAGTGAAAGGGAGTGAGGATGATGTGGGTTCAGTTGGGAAGGTTGTGATGCACCCCCTCACTCACTGGGTGATCGATTCAGGTTGCACGAGTCACATGACTCCGCGGGCAGATTTGCTCGATGAGGTGAAACCCCCTGGGAAGATCAAGTTTGTGGCTGCCGCTTCAGGTGCTTTGCTCCCTGTGATTGGTCTTGGGAATGCCAAGGTAATGGGACCCAATGGAGGGGGGACTTGTGGGACTTGGGAATGTCCTGCTTGTTGAAGGTTTATCTGCTAACCTTCTCTCTCTGCGCCGGCTGCAAAAAAGCAAGGCCAAGGTTACATTCGGCCCAACCAGCTGCCGTGCGAAGCTTGGGAAGTTGCTGCTGTGGGACTTGGACGAGAAGAGCAGCTGCATCAAGGACCTGTGGCAGCTGCCCATCATCCCTTGGAATGGGAAACCACCAGCAACGGCAAAGGCAGCGGCAGCGGCTAAAGCAACTGCAGGAGGAGAGGAGACTGCACCAACTGCTGGGGCCCTGGATGTAGTCAAGAAGGTGCAGCAGCCACAGCAATCACATGGTGAGGTGCTTGCTGGTGTGGATGCAACGGCTGCATGGGCAAAGGCTTCATCTGGGAATGGTGAGGCCGATTGGTGTGAGAGTGTTCAGCTGCATGGTGGTGTTTCATGTGCCTAAGGAGAAGAGGGGAAAGCTGGAAGCTTCTGGGAGATGGGGTGTGCACTTGGGGCTTGCCAAGGATCACAAGGGCTGGTTGATTTGGGATTTGACCAGCCAGCAGCTGACTGTGTCGAGGGATGTGAAGTTCCTCGAGTCCTTGTACTACAAGGAGTGGAAGCAGCAGCAGCAGAAGCTTCCTACGACACCGCTGATCATTGAGGCCGATGAGGTGCAGCGGCCTTCAAGGCAGGTGGAAGTCTCCGTGTCGGGGGAGGAGATCTCTGGGGTGACTGAGGATGGGGGAGAACCTGAGGTGGAGCAGCAGCAGCAGCAGCAGTAGCCGCAGCAGCAGCAGCAGCAGCAGCAGCCGCCGCAGCACCAGCAGCAACGTACGGCTGACTGTCCTAGGAGGGATGTGCGCCCTCCTAACCGGCTTACCTACCCGAGCTTTGGGAAGCCAAAGGTGGTGCGGGCTGGGAGTGTGGCTGAGCAGTGTGATGAGGAGGAGATAGCGCACTGCTACTGGGCAGCCGTCCCTGAGCCCAAGACACTTACCGAGGCCTTGAGTGGGCCCGATGCTGAGAAGTGGAAGCAGAGTGTGAAGGAGGAGTACGAGTCACTGCTGGAGAATGAGACGAGGGAGTTGTGTGAGCTGCCTCCTGGGAAGAAGGCAATCTCTTCCAAGCTGATTTTCAGGCACAAGTACGGACCTGATGGGGAGCTGACCCGCTACAAGTCAAGACTTGTGGCTAAGGGGTTCCAGCAGACGAAGGGAAATGATTTTGACGATATCTATGCTCCTGTGGGGAAAGGGACAACACTGAGAGTGTCATTGTCAATGGCTGCATACCGTGGATGGCGGGTGAAGCAGATGGACATTACCACCGCCTTCCTCAATGGGATCATCCTGGAGGAGCTGTACATGCTGCAGCCTGAGAGGTTGATGGGAGCGGCAGGGTGTGCAGGCTGAAGAAGGCCATCTATGGCCTGAAGCAGGCTCCTCGTGCATGGTACCACAAGCTGGAGGAGACACTGCTGGCTGGGGGGTTCAAGAAGAGTGAGTGTGACCATATCCTGTTCCTGCTGCAAGAGAAGGAGCAGTTTCTCATGCTCCTGGTGTATGTGGACGACATCCTGCTTTTCTCCGAGTCGTCTGCAATGATTGAACGTGTGAAAGAGATTCTGGAGATGCAGTTCAAGTGTTCCAAGATGGGAGATGTGAAGTACTACCTGGGGATGCATGTGGAGAGAGACCTCGACAAGGGAGTGTTGAGGTTGCACCAGAGGAAGTACTGTGAGGGGCTGGCCGAGAAGTATGGGCTGCAAGATGGAGGGAAGCCAGCCACCCCACTGCCTTCGGGGTTCACTGTGGAGCCCTGTGCTGATGAGGAGGTGGTGGGAGAGAGTGACAGGAAGCTGTTTCATTCCATGGTGGGGGCACTCAACTATGCGGCTAACCACACGCGGCCTGACATTGCGTTTGCTACATCCAGGCTTGCGAGTGTGGTGTCACGTCCCAGTCATGAGCAGCTGGAAGCGGCCAAGAGGTTGGTCCGCTATGTGAGCGCTACAGCATCAGTGGGCTTGGAGTACAGTGCCGTGAGGCAAAGGCAGCAGCGGGGTGCAGCTGATTTGAGGTAGTTGGAGCCGTCCAAAGCCTCCGCATCCGCCCGCTCCATTCCTCATAGTTGGAGCCGTCCAAAGCCTCGATCTTGGACGGTGGCGGTTCACTCTTCTTATCAGCTGCTTCTCCACTCATCTCCTCTGCTCCCAATCACAGGTTTCAGCTCCCCCCTTTGCTGGTCACAATGTAGATCCACAAGATCTTCACAAGTGTCGGCGCCAACGAAATTTCGGCAGAGTTTCCCCTTAGCGGAAGTAACTCCCAACCTCCAGAGCTCCACTTAGGCACGCCCACAGGCCATGGTGGGTCTAGGAGGGTCTTCACACTTCAGTAGACTCCCCAAAAAGTCCTCAATCAGCTCTGATACCACTTGTTGGAGATCAAGGACTGAGTCTACGAAGATTAGGAGGCCAAATTTCTCAAAATCGTTGGTTTGAAATTCTGGACAGAAATGTCGACTTCACAAGAAACGCCGTCGACGAAAATTTCACCATTAGAATTGTCTCAAACTCGAGTATGTTGTAGCTCTAGACCGTAGCTACATTTCCCAATTTGAATCGTGTCACAAGGTGGAGTATATCTCGAGTTATCAATTTCGGCGCACTAGGGGGTAAGCTGCCATAGAAACGAAACTCAATAATAATTCTCTCACAAGTTCTCACAAGTTCCACAAAGAGGATTAGAGTAGCTAGAAAACCAGGTAGGAGGGAAGGGGAGGACGAGAGGGAAGGTCCCTAGGGAGTCCCAACCAAAAGAAACCCCATGCCACACAATTCCCCTCTCCATAGGCAACCCAACTTTTACTTTTGTCACTTTCCCAACCCATGCCATCCACCTCACCCCACTTGGCCATACTTGCCAACCTGGTTTGGCTTCTCCCAACCACATGGCAGCATCTACAGTGATGGGTTCGAATTTCCCAACCCCCAAAAGTCTATACCCCATATTGAGTCACTCCACAAATTCCCATAGTCGCCGCATCCCAATCAAAACTTCGAACGATCATAACTTTCTCGTTCTTGCTCCGATCGCGGCGATTCTTGGTTCGTCGGAAAGCTCTTGAGCAGAGGAGTCACTTCAGATATCTGCTCAAGCCAAATAACATTCACACACACTCAGAAAATCCAAACCACACAAAACACAAATTTCTTGCACACGCTCACACCACGCATGCAATGCACGAACATATGATGGGAGGCAGACAGACGTGAATGCGAATGATTGCATCACACAACAAACTCCCCCTGTGGCTGTCTACCATCATTCCACATGTCATAGCTCAAGCATGCACCCTCAATGCACAGGCGCTTGGTGAGAATGTCAGCCGCCTGCTGCTGGGTCTTCACAAGCTCCAGTTGAACCTCCTTGTCCAGGAGCCTCCTTGTCCAATGCCACTTGGGCCTGATGTGCTTGGTCAGCCCATGAAGACAAGCATTCTTGGCCAGCTTCACCGTTGACTCGTTGTCACAGAAAATCACAGTCGGCTCCTTCTGGCACACTCCGATCTCCTCCAACAAAGGGGGGGCGGGCATCACGGTTCTGGGTAGACGGGTGGGGTCGCTTGCGGTTAGCTGGCGGAAACGAAGGTATCGGCAGTTCCTCTGGGAGCCCGTCACGTGACTAGTACTCGACTCCGTCGTCGTCTTCGCCACCTGGAACACCCACAGGAAAGACATCATCGGCGGTGACGCCTTGCGCGCCACCCTCCTCACTCTTCTCGCCGCCAGAACTGCTCGCTTCCTCGTCCTCAGCCACGGCGTCGTCAGCTCCGAGTGCAGATTCGTCCCACGTGGTGCAATCTTCGGGCCGGCCCCAACGTGGTCCAGTGTAAGGAGCGCCGTGTACCCACTCATCTGGGCCCTTGTTGCTTTCCGGTTCCTCCAGCCACTTGTCGAACTCAGACGGGGTCAGGAGCGTGAGCACGGGCGGACCCGCCGTGTAAAGAGGACACTCCGGAATTGGAGAAGACGGAGGTAGAGGAGGCTGCGGGGGTGTTGGCGGCACAGGAGGAGCAGGGGGAGCTGGTTGCTCAGGAGGCGATGGAGGCTGTGGTGGCTGTGGTGGCTCTGGTGGTTCAGCTGGGACACGGGTGTACCATCCGTCGACGTCGACTACATAGGCGGGTTTACGATTGTGCTTCTTCTTGAATAGAAAGTGTGTGCCTGTGAATTCCGCCATGGCTGTCGCAGCCAGGCGAGAGAAAGCAAGAAACAGAATGCCTTCACTGAATGAAACGAGTGCCCAAATGAGCAACTGGAGGGGACCCCTTCAGGTTGCGGCACGGGGTCCTCCCTGTCTAAACCCGGAGAGGAGGGTATCGTGGCTCGTACTTGCCGCGCTGGCAGGCATATTCCACCCCCTTCTAGAGGGTTCGGGTGGTTTGTTGCAGCCTGGCAGCACATGACTCTCCTATTGGGCCGCACGGCAGGATGCACGTCACCGCTGGCAGGTGCGTTGCTCTGGGACAAGATTCGAGCGGTGGGAAATCGAAGCGCCCCTGTTTTCGCTGGAATTCCATGCACTAACCCATGCGCAGTGTACATAGTTGTGTTCGCCTTATTGTGGGCTTCAGTTTGGTACTCTTAAAAACGAAATTCAATTTTGCCATTACATTAGCGCCGGCGCTTATGGCCGTTACTCAATTACAAGCGCCACCCCTAAAAAATCAATACTTATTATAAGCGCATATGCGCTTTTATCCGGGGCCATACGGTAAATAATGTGAAAATGCTTACGTTCTTCTAGACCCCAAACACATTACAGTAAAATTTACTCGAACATAATAAATCTACATAAACGAAAAACCTACGTGCGCACCTGCGGCAATTTCGCCAGGTGGGCCAGGGAAGACTTCGCCAGGCACGCAGGGCTCTCCTTTGCAGGGTGTTTTACCCTGTTTGCCCTGCCAAACAGGGTGATTTTTTAGCGCCACTATGCCAAGACAGGGTACCCCCAGGAAGTCACTCTGCCAGAATTCGACTTCCTTCTATTTTTCCACGGCTAAAGCCGGCTTGCCATCGTTTTCACCCGGTCAGTTTGCAACACGCCGTAATGTTTTCCTAAGATGATTCAGCTCAAGTGAATTTTCATTGGCAAAAAACACTAAGTCCCGTTACTCCTTTGTTCCGATTTGCCGGGCACCATCTGTGTGTCAAAAATTGTTGAAGTACTGAGACTCACAGAGACAGCTATAGAGCGGAGCTGTGATCCTACTGCGGCGTTTTGGCGAACGCCTTCTATGTGGTAGAGAAATCGTTAAGTACAGAGTCATGCAGGCACAGCTGTTGAGCAAGCCAGTCCCAAACAGCAATTCTCGAAGTCAAAAACTCTCTCTCTGGCAGAATAGCGCCGAAAGCAACGCGTCAAATCAGGGTCCTCGAACAAAGCACCCTGCCATTACCCTGTTTTTTCTGCTCGCCACCAGGCCTTGGCCGGGTTGCGGGCGGCGGGAACCCTGATTTGGAAGAGTGCCCTGAAACGAAAAGAGAGCCCTGCAGGCACGTCAGCGACGATTGCTCCTGACGCGTTAGTGGCGAATTCACTAGAAAAACACAGATTTGAGTAAAATTTTATAGGGTGCGGTTATACGAAGATGATCCAAATTTAGGGTGGGGTTATAATCGGTACCCGGCTATAAGCCCACTGGTATGATTGTAACCGCATGGGTGTAACATAGGCCTGGGGGTATATCCGAGGTATGACGGTAGCACCTGCTATCAGAGCTATTCGCTCCACCACACGGTCTCACCGGCATTCCCAAGGATTGTAACATCGCTGCTCCCAACATTGCCACGTGGCAAGCGGCGCCCGGCGGTTTGGCAGCAGGCACGTTCAAACGCTCACCTTCACATGCCTTCGCGGCCGTGCCGTGCCGAATCCCAGACTGCCTTTGGGCCCACTTCTGCTAGGTGGCAGCGGCTCATTGGCTGCTCCTGCCGTGTGGAAGGGACTTTCTCTTGGCGGTACATACCCCACCAATCACATGCTGCATGCAAACTACAGGATGCTGGCATGCCTTCCCCACCTTTCATGCTTTCTCATGTGGCAAGCCATCTCTCATGTCTCCTGTGGCAAGCCATCTCTCATGTCTCCTATGGCAAGCCATTTCTCATGTCTCCTGTGGCAAGCCATCTCTCATCTCTCCTGTGGCAAGCCATCTCTCAGGTCTCCTGTGGAAGGCCATCTCTCATATCTCCAACATTTTGCTCATGTCTCCCCACCTCCCTTTCCTCCCCTTCCACTCGTCGTTTGCTCGACTCACCGCATCGCTCATATTCCATACGGCATGGCGTGACACCTAGCTACATCACTGCTGATTCTGTATCATATGAAATCATAGTTCCTTGCACCTGCACCCACTGTCTCCTCCTCTCCCCTCTGAATATTGACCGGTGTTCTAGTACTGAATGTTACTAACAGGACTTGACCGCATTAGTAACACCGACAACAAAATCGAAGTCTATGAATGAAGGGGAGTGTTGAGATAAAACAAATAACTTAAACCAAATCAGTAGTTCCATAGTACAGTTACGATAATTTCCTAGAATACAATAATATTACTGTAAAATGGTTGTCAATCTATATAAATAAATGCTGTAGGCTGTAATAGGGTAGCCTGTAAAGGGTACAACCCCTTTAGAGTTTCTTACTTGATTCCTTGTACCATATTTTCAAGTGATCCTTCTTGTCTGTCTTCTTCACATGGTACCCGAGACTAGGTTAGGTCCTCTCGCGGCACCTATTGCGGTGCCTAGGTTAGGCCTGCCCCACGCTGCCCCTCGCGTGCTGCCTTTCGCACGCCTCTCGCTGCCGCACGCTCCCCTAGCTGTCCTGAGCGCGCTGCCTTGCACGCGCTGCCGCTGCCCATGCACACACGTTTTCACTCCCTTCTCGCACTCGCTGCCCCGTGCTCTCCTGCTGCCCATGCGATCGCGCTCCCCGCGCGTTTGCGCATTTCCTCTGCCCCGCTGCCCCGTGCGTTCGCGCTGACTTGCACGTTCGCGCTGCCTCGTATATTAGCGCTGCCCCGTGCTGCCCTTCGTGCGCGAACGCCCTGACGACACTGCCCGTGTGCTGCCGCCGCCGACGCTGCTTCAGATGCCGCCCCTGCCGCTACAGCCACCGCCGCTGCCGCTACAGCTGCCGCCGCCGCTACAGCCGCCGCCGCCGCTGTCCCTGCAGCAGCCGCTGCAACTACCACCGCCGCTGCCGCTGCAGCTACTGTGGTCGTTACCGCTATAGATGCTGCCGTCACTGCTGCTACAGCAGTCGCCGCTGCCGCTGCAGCTGCCGCCTGCCACTTCAGCTGTCGCTACAGCTGCCATCGCCGCTGTTGCTGTAGCTACCACAGCCGCTGGTGCTACAGCCGCCGCCGTTGCCACTACAGCTGCTGTCGCTCCCTACCTCTACAGCCGCCGCTGCAACCGCCACCGCTGCCGCTGCAGCTGCTGCTACAGCTGCCGCCGTTGCCGCTGCAGCTACCGTCGCCGCTTCTGCTACAGCCGCCGCTGCTGTCGCTGCGACTGCTGCCGCTACCACTGCAGCTGCCGACAAAGCTGTCGCCACCACTGCTGCTCCAGCCGCCACTGCTACAGCTACAGCCACCGCCGCGACCGCTACAACTGCCACTCCTGCAACTACAGCCGTGAGGATCTAGGATCGAGCTCAGAAAAGATGATTGTGAATTGAATGATCACCTGGGTACAACACGAGGCTATATATAGGCTCAACACAAGGCAGGTAACCCAGGTGTTACGCGAATGTTCCGAGGGTCGCGAAGCGTCCTGAACAGAACCTTCCCGAACTCGGTAGAAAGCAATTCGGTGGCAACCGAATAGCTTGAGTTCGGTACACGTAACCTGGTTCGGTGCCTATAACTATAATAACTATAGTAAAGCAACGAACCTAGGAATCAAGCAATTCATGCATGCATAAAAGAAACCTAAGCTAGGAGTAGCGTAAGGGAATTAAAGCAAGCATGAATAACAAGCATAAGCCGTCGTACTCTCACACGTCCCCCCCTCAAAGCTAGGTGGCGTGAGATACACCCTGCTTGACAAGATAGTCCTTGAGAGCACGGCGTGCGTTGCCCATATCAGCTTCTGCAACCCACTGTCATCAGTGGGGTCGTATCCCTTCCAGCGTATCAGGAACTCGAGGGTCTTGCCGCCGCGGCGCCGATGAGTGAGAACATGCTCGATCTCGTACTCTGGTTCATCCTGCACAAGTACAGGTGGTGGTGGCGGTAGCTGCCGTCCCTGGAACTGTTGGTTGGGGTCCTTGTAGGGCTTCAGTAGCTGAACATGGAAAGCGTTGTGAAGCTTCCATGTATCTGGTAAGCGCAAGCGGAATGTAACTGGTGTCACCTGTGCCTCCACGAGAAAAGGACCACAGAAGCGAGGCCGGAGTTTGGATGGTAGGTGAGACAGGTTCAAGTTGCGCGTGTCGAGAAGCACCTGATCTCCGACTGCTACTGAGTGATCTCGTCGCTGGCGATCGGCATACTGCTTCTAGGAGTTCTGCATCGTGGTGAGACGTCGTTGAGTCTTCTCCCATAGCTACTGCATGGTGGTGACGAAGTTGTGTGCGGCTTGGACGTGTGCCGGTGTGGTGGGCTGTTGTGGGGTGAGTGGTTCCCGTCCGTAACACAGGAAGAAAGGAGTTTTCCCTGTGGCCGCATGCGAGGCGTTGTTGTAAGCGAACTCTAAGGTTGGTAACTGTGTGTCCCAGTGGCTGATGTCGTCTTTGCAAGCTGTGCGCAGTAACTGTTCAACTACATGATTGAGTCGCTCCGTCTGTCCGTCAGTCTGGGGATGGTATGCTGAAGACATCGCAAGCTTAGTCCCCAACAATCCCATAAGCTCCTTCCAGAACTTACTAGTGAACTTGGGATCTCTGTCTGAGATGAGTGTAGCGGGGATGCCGTGGATGGTGATGATGCGGTCGAAGAAGAGTCGAGCAGTTGCTTCAGCTGTAGCTGTGGCATTGGTCGGTATGAAGTGACCCATTTTGGAGAACTTATCGATCACTACGAGGATGGAATCGTGTCCCCGTGAGGTCGAGGGAAGTCCTGTGATGAAGTCGAGGCTAACGACCTGCCATGGCTGCTCCGGTACGGGTAGAGGCTGAAGTAACCCTGCTTTTTTCTGTTTGCTACTCTTCATCCGCTGGCACGTGTCGCAGGAGGTGACGAACTGCTGCACGTCTGCTGCCATCCGAGGCCAGTAGTAATACTTCGCTATTCCCGCTAACGTTTTGTTGCTCCCGAAATGTCCTGCGTATGGTACGTCGTGAAACTCCTCTAACAGGATCTGCCGTAGCGGGGCGTAATTCGGAACCCAAATCTTTCCTGAACCCTTCCTTACCGCTAAGTCTTTCTCCCACTGTAACAGTTTCTGTTTCTCTGCCGTTGCTATCTCGCCGTCCACGGAGTATCCATGTTGGAACAGATCCTTAAGCAGAGGGTTCATCCCGTCGAGTTGGATGCCTGCTACATGACCGGGGCGGCTCAACGCGTCAGCTTTGTTGTGGAGCCCGGGTTTGTAGATGATGTCGTAGTGGAAGTGGGTCTCCAAGAAATCCACCCACCGCACCTGTCGTCGTGAGAGCGTCGGCTGCAACTTCAGGTGCTTAAGGCTGGAGTGGTCAGTTTAGACTGTGGTATGTCAAAATGTTATTATCTAGCCTGTAGTGGGGTGCTCTATAGCGGGTACAACCCAGTTAGGGTTTGCTATATGTATCCCAACTGCCGCTAGTGAAACTCCTCCTTTGCTCATTTCTCTCTTGCCTAGCTAGGTAAACCCTAGCTATGGCTCCTACTTGTGCCTACTATTTTAACATGCTATCAGAGCGGTTACGCTCCTGGCCTGTGGGCCCGCCTGCTTCCGCTGCCTTCCTATGTGTCGCGCATCCCGTGGCGCGCGATGTTCGTTCTTTCTTCCCGCCGCGCGCTCGAAGCGCGCGGCGGTTTTCTGCCCGCCGTGGCCCCGAGGCGCGCGGCGGTTTCCTCCCTCGTGCGTCACCCCGGGGACCCGCGCTTCCCCCCCTCCCGTCGACCGCCCCGTCGCCCGTCGAAGCGCCCCCCGTCGCCCGTCGAAGCGCCCCCCGTCGCCCGTCACGGAGCCCGCGGACCCGCGCGTCGCCCCCCGTCGCCCGACGCGGCCCGCGCGACCTGCGCCAGGCCCGCACGCAGCCCGTACGGGCTGCGCCAGGCCCGCGCGCGGCCCGTACGGGCTGCGCCAGGCCCGCGCGCGGCCCGGGCAGCCTGCCTCAGGGCCGCGCACCGTCCCCCGCGCCGTCCCCCGCGCTCCTGCCCCGTGCCACCCGTTTTAGGGTTTGGGGGTGGCGAGTGTGGGGGTGGCGGTTATGGGGGTGCAAGAGTGTGTGCCGTCCCTCCTCCTCCTCCTCCTCCTCCTCCGTCTCCCACTGCTGCAGCTGCCGCTGAGGGGGGTGGGTGTGTGGGGAGCCGAAGGAGTGGTGCTAGGGGGGTGACGTGGGAGTGGAGTTAGGGGTTCAGCAGGGGGTGTGTGTCAAGGGTGTGGGTCAGTTGGAGGAGGTTGTGTGTGTCTGAATCAACGGACTGGAATGACTGTACTAGCACAAAGTTGGATACAAGTAGGAAACCCTAATCTAGTGTACCCCCTAAGGTGTAACCCACTACAGCCTACAATCATAGAGACATATAATGTTTGACACACCCCCATAGGCGCAGTGGGAGACAACCACAGGGTCACGAGATCAGTTAAAGCAAAGGAAGGCAAGCTCAGGGTGGATCTCAAGGATTCCACACAAATTCCGAGCACAAGCAAGCGGTCACAAGACCAGTCCACATGCAGGTTTATAATAGAGCAAGAGATACAGTGATCACAACCTAGCAAGAGTGAACATGCAGGTATATATATATATATATAGTGATCACAGTACAAGCAGGGTCAAGAAGTAAGCAAATGAGGTCCAGTAGGCACAAGGCCTAGCAGAGTGCAGAAGCGCTGATGGTCACAAGGCTGAAGCGCCTTGGTGAACACATCAGCAGTGTTGGCCTCAGTGGCCACGTAACGAATACAAAGCTGACCGCGCTGCTGCAGCTCTCGAGAAAGGAAGTACCGCAGGGCGATGTGCTTCGTTCTGTGCTCCAGTCTGTGCTCCTCACACAAGGCAATGGCAGCCTTGTTGTCGACGTACAGCACTGGAGGAGAACGAGGCCGCTCTCCCAGGTCGGTCAGCAGGTAGGTCAGCCAGCGTAGCTCCTGGGCAGCCATGGCTGTGGCGTAGATCTCAGCCTCACAACTGGAGCTGAGAACAGAAGAAGAGCGTGTAGAACGCCAAGAAACTGAGCCAGAGCCAAGGCTGAAGGTGTAACCCTGAGACGACCGCTGAGTAGCCTGGTCGTCTGCCCAAGAAGCGTCTGAGTGTCCTGTGAGTACAACTCGGTCTCGCCCTCCAAGCACTAGCCCCATGCCCGACGTACTGCACAAGTAGCGCAACACCCTCTTAGCGGCATCCATGTGCTCCTTCCTGTGACGGCCAGGAGCGACATAGCGCGCAAGGATGCTAAGAGGGTATGCCAGGTCAGGTCGAGTGCAGGTCATCAGGTACATGAGACAGCCCACAAGCTCTGGATACGGGCCACTCGGCTCTACGGACTCATCCGAAGGCAGAGCTGAGAGCGAGTGACCGGTAGGCAGAGGAGTGGACTGAGGCGAGGAGTACGTGAAGCGGAAGCGCTGAAGGATCTGCTGCACCATGTGTGACTGAGTCAAGGTGATGGTGCGCCGTGCTCTGTCCCGGGTGATCCGCAAGCCAAGATAGCTCGTCAGTTCCCCCAGGTCTGTGCACGTGTGTCTCCTCTGCAGCTCCGACTTCACGTGGGCGAGTGCCGCGGTGTCAGCAGTGGCAAAGACCAGGTCGTCGACGTACACGAGGATGTAGAACAGCGGCAGCGAGGTGTCTGTGCGTAGAAACAGTGACGGGTCAGCAGTAGAGGGAGCGAACCCTAGAGCCGCAAGTGTCGTCCTCAGTGTGTCGTGCCACTCACGCGGTGCCTGGCGGAGACCGTAGACCGGCCGCTGGAGCCTCCACTGGGTACCAGGAGGAACCGACCCAGTGAAACCAGGAGGGCGACGCAGCCAGATCTCCTCGTGCAGGCTGCCCTGTAAGAAAGCAGTGCTGAAGTCAAGTGAGTGAAGCTCGTAGTCGCGCTGAGCGGCTATGTGCAGCAGCACCCAAAGAGTGGTCATCTTCGGGGTGGGGGAGAAGGTCTGGAAGAAGTCTACTCCCTCTCGCTGGCTGAAGCCTCGAGCAACGTAGCGCGCCTTGAAGACAGGAGGAGAACCCGGCGGCCGCTTCACCCTGAAAATCCACATGCCACTGACGATGTTCGCCCCAGGAGGGGGAACCTCGTCGACGTAGGTGCCTGTGGACTTCCAGGAAGCCATCTCTGCGTCCATGGCTGTCTGCCACTGAGAGGAGTAGGGACCGGCCATCGCCTCAGCGTAAGAGCGCGGGGTCGGGATGTCTGGCGCATCCGGGTCTCCCTCAGGGGCAACTAGTAAGGACACGAGACGGGGCAAGACAGCAGCAAGGCACTGGAACTCCTCCTGTCTGTCCTCAAGGACGTCCGTGCCAAGAGCACACTCACCCCCGACGGACGGAGGACAGACAGACTCAGACTCAGACTCAGCGACAAGGCTAGCAGCGTAGTCTAGACGACACCGGGCAGCAAAGTCAACCAACTCAGCGACCAGCGCAGACGCAGCAGAGGACTCAAAGGTAGGGTCAGTGACAACAGTAGCGAGGAGACGCGTGACAGTGGGACTGGCAGCACGACGGGAGTCAGACTCCGGGTCAGGAAGAGTAGGAAGAGAGGAAGCAGGAGGAGACGGTAGCGGGACACGCTGAGGAGCAGTGGAGGGACGCAGAGTCATGTAGTGAGTGCCAGGGACAGGAGGAGGACGCTCACGTGGGACACGACGACCAGTGCGAGCAGTACGAACAGGCGACACAGGACGAGACTCAGGCTCACGACGCTCTGTAAGACCTCCCGTGGGACTTGTGTAAGGAGAGGGAGCAGGGAGAGGCGAGGCAGGCGGTAACTGTGACTGCGGCTGGACAGGCGGAGGACACTCTACGGAGGGAGGAGGACAAGGAGAAGGAGCCTGACCAAGAACCTGCTGAAGGAGCGGTACGAAGTACGGTCGCGGCCGCGCAGCGTCTCCAGAACCAGCAGAGACACCAGCAGCAGGGTCCTCAGCACCAGCAGTAGCTCCAACGTCCGGGTCCTCAGCACCAGTAGCAGCTCCAACGCCAGAGTCCTCAGCGCTAGCAGTAGCGCCACCGCCCACGTCCTCAGCACCAGCAGCAGCTCCAACGCCCGGGTCCTCAGCACCAGCAGAAGCGCCACCGCTCGGATCCTCAGCACCCGCGGCAGCTCCAACGCCCGGGTCCTCAACAGCAGCAGTAGCGCCACCGCGCAGGTCCTCAGTACCAGTAGCAGCGCCACCCCCAGGGTCTGCAGCACCAGGAGCACCACTCCGAAGACTGCAGCGCCGCGCGTACCACTCTCGGATCTGCTGAATGGGGGGGAGCTCCTGGGTAGGAGGGGAAGTACTGGTACGAGCTCCAGCAGCACCTCTCCGGAGGCGGCAGTACTGTAGGTACCTCTCCTGCAGCTGCTGGGAGGAGAGGGCTCCTCCAGGCGTAGCACCCCCAGGCTCAGCACCCCCAGGCGCAGCACCCCCAGACGCAGCACCCCCAGACGCAGCACCTCCAGACGCAGCACCCCCAGGCTCAGCACCTCCAGACTCCGCACCCCCAGGCTCAGCACCTCCAGGCTCCGCACCCCCAGGCTCCGCACCCCCAGGCTCCGCACCCCCAGGCTCAGCACCCCCAGACGCAGCACCCCCAGGCTCCTCACGGTCAGGCTCAGCACCCCCAGCAGGACGAGAGTCAACAGCTACCTCGACCGGCTCACCCGGGTCTACCTGGGACACACCTGAGGGAGCGGCACCCTGAGGGGGGAGGGGGTCTGGTACCTCAGCACCTGGAGCCAGGAAGAGAGGCGGGGGGGGGAGTGGAGCAGTGCGGTAGGGGAAGAGGCGGTAGTAGGGGACGGACTCGTCAAAAGTGACGTCCTGAGAGGCCAGGACACGACGCGAGGTGGCGTGGTAGAACTGCCAACCAGGCGCGTCCGGGACAAAGCCAAGGAAGACACAGGGGACAGCTCGACGGGAGAGCTTGTCCGCGGACGTATCGCGAACAAAAGCTCGAGATCCCCAGACCCGAAAACGCGACGCATCGCCAGCCTCTCCCGTCCAACGCAGTGTCGGAGAAGTCTCCGGTAAGGAGACACGGGGCCAGAGGTTGAGCTGATGCGCAGCGTATCGGACTGCAAACGGCCACAGAAAGTGGGGGGCAGCCGCATGAACCAAGGAGGTACGAGCGACCTCCATGACCAAGCCAATGCGGCGCTCAGCAACCCCATTCTGCTGCGGAGAGGCCGGAAGCGTAAACGACTGCTCAATGCCCTCCTGCTGACAAAAGGCCTCCAAGAGGCCAGAGGAAAACTCCCCACCTCTGTCAGAGTGCAGACGCAGGACAGGGAAGTCGGAGCGGAAACGCTCACTGAGCTGGAGACGAGATCTGTGGATCCAAGGGATCAAGACATCAGGGACGTCACCCTTGGTGCGCAAGGGGAAGACCGTGGTGTAGCGCGAGAAGTCGTCAACAACAATCAGGAAGTACCTCTCCTGACCCTGACCACGGACGCGGGCTGGGCCCCACACGTCCATGTGGAGCGTCTGCAAAGGAGCAGTCGTCGGGGGGAAGGAGGAGGAGTGAGGAGCGGCGCGCTGCCGCCCCTCGACACAGGGAAGACAGGGAGGAGCAGGCGAGGGTGGGAGGGGAGGGAGAACCCTGGGAAGACCAGCAACAAGGTCCCGTTTGTGCATGGCCCGAAGGCGCTGCACAGACGGGTGACCAAGGCGGTGGTGCCAGAGGACAGTCTCATGCGCCAGAGAGCGACACGAGCAGGGGGCGGACAGCTGACCTGACGCAGACGCAGACGCGGACGCAGCTACCTGAGGGGACTCAGTGGTCAGTGTGTACAGGTCCGACCCCGGCTGCCGAGTGAAGGTAGCCAGGTGACGGCCCGTCCGAGCACACGTGCAGTGTGTCACGCGCTCGTAAGCAGGGGTGAACTGGTGAACACCCCCGTCCTGGAGCGCACTACCTGTCACCAAGTTCGTAGAGAACGAGGGGAGGTAGAGACCTGACAGTGTGCCTGACGGGACCGCAGGACAAGGAAGGACAGTGGAGGAGGTCGCAACGACCGGACCCCCAGAGGGGTCAGCGAGGGAGACAGCAACTGGCCGAGCGAGTGGCTCAAGGACAGTGCGGTCACGAAAGAAACAGCGAGAAGCACCTGAGTCCAGTGTGAAGGTGTGCAGTGCTGCAGTCGACTCAGTACCAGCGGGCACGGACTCACTAGCACCTAGAGCAGCAGCCTCACCAGGACCTGGGGCAGCAGACTCACTAGCACCTAGAGCGGCAGCCGGACTGGTCTGAATGCCCGGGTCGGGCGGAACACGCAAGTACTGAGCACCCTCTCCACTAGTAAACATCGCATACATGGCAGTGAGGATAGCATCAAAGTCTAAAGCCCAGATATCAACTCCCTTCTTCTCCAGATCAGCCCAGCGGGGCAGCTCAGTGGCATCAGGAAACTGGGCACGCCACGCGTCGGTAAGGCGCGCGAAACAGCGCTGCGTGGGGTGCTGCCTCCCACACTGCTGGCCAGTGCGGTCACCAGTGCGAATGACGTACGTGCAGGTAAAGCCACGCTGCGCATACCACTCACGGGCGGCCTGAAGCGACGGGGCGGGCTGCTGACTCTGGCCACCGCCAGCGCCTCCACGACCACCACCGCCGCCGCCACCGCCTCGGCCACCTCCACCCCTGCCGCTGCCACGACCACCTCCGCCTCCGCTGCCGCCTCCACCCCTGCCGCCACTCCCGCCGCTGCTGTCACCACCCCCACTGCCGCCACTAGCCTCCCCAGCCGCTCCTCCACTCCCACCGCCTCCACCCCCACCTCCTCCGCCGCCACCTCCACCCTTGCCCCCTTTGCTCTTGCGGCGCCCGCTCGAAGCAGACGCGGTCCCGACCTTCTCAGCACCAAGGAGGTCGACAGCAGCAGCAGCAGAGGCGACAGAGGGGAGGAGAGGGGAAGGGGAACACCCCTCAAAGAACGGGGTGCGGGGGTCGCCACGAGAGGTGCCTACAGCGACGATGCTCGCCTCAGCTGCAAGCAGTTCCTTCTCGAGGAGGGCAATGGTGAGTTCAGTGGGGGAGCGAGAGAGGAAGTGGTCCCTGACTGTGCGCAGGGAGTCGGGGAGGCGGGTGACTATGTGGTAGAGAGTGATCCAGAGCGGGGGGGGGGTTGCTAGTAAGGAACTCGTCAGGCATAGCAGCGCGAAAGCGGGCCTCACTAGTCTTAAGGTGGGTGATGAGGTCAGCAACTGTCTGAAAGGAGGCCAGGTCGGGGAACAGGTAGGGGAGAGTGAGGCGGCCTAGTGTGGCAGAAGCGGGTGAGGAGTAGCGAGCGACTACAGCAGTGTACAGGTCCTTAGCAGTTTTGTGCTGGCCAAAGTGCTCGCGCTCGTCGATCGGTAGGGAGTTACGAATAGCGAAGCGAGCGTGGGCGTCACGAGTCTGCCACTGTGAGCGCTGAGTGCTGTCAGCAGTGGTAGGAGGGGCAGTAGCGTTGCCTAGGGCGTGATCGTACAGTGAAACGTCCTCCTTAGCAGTGAGCTGTAGGAAGAGGTGGAGGTCATCGAGCCAGGTTTCGAACTTCACTGGACGGCCCTCAGCATCGAAAGTAAGTACAGTAGGAGTAGCCATAGCGGCAGTAGCAGTAGCGGTAGAAACAGTAGGAATGAGGCCGCAGGGAAGCTGTGGGCGGTGTCAACGGGGCCGGCGGGGCCACTAAAATAAAGTTCACGGGCGGTAGCGGCAGGGTCGACAGGCCGGCAGCAGCGGCGAAGGAGGGGTAGTGCACGGGCGGCAGCAGCAGCGGCGCACGAGTGGCAGTGGCTTAGGCGCACGGGCGGCAGCGGCAGTGGCAGCACACGGGCGGCAGCAGCTGAGGCGCACGGGCGGCAGCGGCAGCGGGCGCAGTAGCGGCGGCTGCAGCGGGAGCGAGTGCAGCAGCGGCAGCGGTAGCAGGCGCAGTAGAGGCGCACTGGCAGCAGTGGCAGCAGGCGCGACAGCATCGCACGGGCGGCAGCGGCAGCGGCGCACGAGTGAGAGCGGCTGCGGGCGACGCGCAGGCTGTAGCTGCAGCGGCGGGACCGTGGTAGCGGCAGCAGCAGCGGGCGACGAGCGGGCGGCAGCTGCAGCGGCGCACAGGCGGTTACGCGCGGGCGGCAATGTGCGGGCCGGCGGGGCCGTGGCGGGCTGCGCTTTAGCGGTGCGAGCGGCGCGCGGGCGGCTAGCTGGTCGCGCGCTCAAGAAATCGGCCGCGCGCGGGCGGCTAGCGGGTCGCGCGCGGTAAAAAAAAGCGAGCCGCGCGCGAGTGGCTGGCGGGCTGCGCGCGCGCGGTAGGTAGGAGGCGCACTAGGGCGCGTAGGCGCACGAGGGCGCACGGTAGGTAGGTAGGTAGGTAGGTAGCGGTGGGCCCTAAGAACGGTCCTAGCGAAGGACCTGCTCTGAAACCATGTCTGAATCAACGGACTGGAATGACTGTACTAGCACAAAGTTGGATACAAGTAGGAAACCCTAATCTAGTGTACCCCCTAAGGTGTAACCCACTACAGCCTACAATCATAGAAACATATAATGTTTGACAGTGTGGAGGTAGCTGTCGTGTCGCCTGCAGCGCCTGTAGTCCGTCGCCCTTGCTTCGGTAGCCAGTGAGCCTGTTGCACCAGTTGCCAGTGGGTCCGTTGCTCCTGCCGCTCGTCTTAGCCGCGGAGCCAGTCACTCCAGTAGTCCGTCGCCCTTGCTTCGGTAGCCACTGAGTCAGCCGCTCCTGTGCCCGTGCCTCTGCAGCTTCAGTCGTTGCCTCCCATCTTCTCTCCTTCCACAGTTCCTCCTCCTCACTTGCCCGCTGTGATTACCTCTAGCTTTGCTTATTATTGTGAACTCCTGCTATGCTTGCTCATTGTGCTGATTACACCCCACTTTGGCTATGGGGGTGTGTCAGAATGTTATTATCTAGCCTGTAGTGGGGTGCTCTATAGCGGGTACAACCCAGTTAGGGTTTGCTATATGTATCCCAACTGCCGCTAGTGAAACTCCTCCTTTGCTCATTTCTCTCTTGCCTAGCTAGGTAAACCCTAGCTATGGCTCCTACTTGTGCCTACTATTTTAACATGGTCTTGGCTCCCTCTAGGTAACACCTCCACGCCTTGAAGGCTACGACTATAGCTAAGGCTTCCTTGTCGTGGATGGGGTAGTTTAGTTCTGCTCCGTGTAACTTCTTACTGAGGTAGTCGATAGGCTGTATACCGTTCACGTGGTCCTGCATCAGTACTGCTCCGACTGCCTGGTCACTAGCGTCTGCTTCAACTACGTAGTCCTTCTCGGGGTCCGGTAGGATGAGTACTGGCGCTGTGGTCAGTGCTGTCTGTAGCTGCTCCATGGCTTGCTGATGAGGAGCACCCCATTTGAAGGGCGTGTCCTTTTTCAGTAGGTCTGTCAGTGGCGTCGCTATCTTAGCGTACTGTGGCACAAACCTGTTGTAGTAGTTGGCGAAGCCTAGGAGCTGCTGCAACTCCTTCACGTTCTCCGGGACTTTCCACTTCTTAACGGCTTCGATCTTCCGCGGGTCCACGAATACGCCCTCGGCACTCACCATGTGCCCGAGAAATTGCACCTTCTTCAGTGCGAAGTCGCTCTTTGACAGCTTCACGTAGAACTTGTTTTTCCGCAGGATCTCGAACACCTTCCGTAGATGCTCCACGTGCTCCTTCATGTTCTTGGAGTAGATGAGGATATCGTCCAGGTACACTACTACGCACTCGTCCAGCAAGGGCCGTAGGATATGGTTCATTTCCGCCTGGAACGTCGCTGGTGCGTTGCAGAGTCCGAACGGCATCACCAAGTATTCGTAGGAGCCGTATCTCGTACGGAACGCTGTCTTGTGGATCGAGTTGTCCGCCATCTTGATCTGCCAATAACCCGACCGTAGGTCCAGCTTCGAGAAAACTGTTGCACCACGCAGTTGGTCCAGTAAGTCGTCGATGCGCGGTATGGGATATTTGTTTTTAACTGTCTGTTTGTTCAGTGCGCGGTAGTCGATGCACATCCGTAAACTGCCGTCTGGTTTTGGGGTGAAGAGAACTGGTGCTCCGTAGGGAGAGGTGGATGGACGGATCAATTGTCTGTCTAGTAAATACTCGATCTGTTTCTTCATGTCTGTCAGTTCGGTCGGACTCAGTCTGTAAGGTGCACGTGAGACGGGTTTCGCACCTGGTTCCTCCACAATCTCGTGTTCGTGGGTGCGAGCTGAAGGTACGCCTGCAGGTAGGTCGTCGGGCATTATATCCTTGTACTGCTCCAAGACCTCCTTCACTTCTGTAGGTAGCTCGGAACTCGGCTTCTCCTCCTTTGCTACTGCCATGACCAGTGCTAAGTAATCCGTGTTACTCTCGTTCACTGTCTGTTTGAACTGTGCCAGTGTCGTTTCAGGAATGTCCCCTGTATCCGTCCAGCTTCGCAGTGCTATCCACTTCTCGTTGTTGTAGATGCACACTTTGCTGTTGACCCAATCGATCTCGGGGTTGAACCGCTTCAGGAAATCTCGCCCCAAGATAAAATCTAACCCTTTGATGTTGGTGACTGGTAGCTTCGGCTTCCACCTTAACGCACCTATATGCAGCTGCAGAGATGCTTCGCCGTGGATGGGAAGCTTCGTGCCGTCCACCATGGTTGCTGAAAACTGGGTCTCCTCCGCCTTCTCTCCAATTTTCTCCAATGTTCCGCGGTCGCACACCGAGTGAGATGCACCGCTGTCCACCAGTGCCTGGAGGCGTCGCCCATTGCATAACACCTCGAGGAGTAGTGGTTTCTGCTGCGCTGAGTAGCCAAAGAGGGTCTCATTAATAGGATCATAGGGTACATCAAAGTGAATACCTTCCCTACTTCCTATACCCGACTCAGCACTTTCCAACTTCACCTGGGGGGTAGGAGGATTTTTCTGAGGCTTGTATAATTTCTCCTCAGCGTGGATGTCTCCTCTAAGCCTTTGCAGCTGTGTAGGCTTCACCTGTGGGCAACGGGGAGCCTTAACACTATGCTGCGGGGAGAGAATATTAACTCCACGGAACGCACGACCCTTTTCTACGCTCCGTAGTACTTTGCCCAACTTCTCAGGTACCTGAATAATTTCTAAAGGCTTTTTCTTGGCCTCTAAATCTCCCCTGAATTTTTCAAAGGCTTGAAAACCACGAGAAGCAATATTTTTCGTTAGAGTATCTTGGTAGGATACTTTTAACGAATTCTTACTTTCGTGGGTGTTCGGCTGGAGTTTCCCGGTCGGTGCAGAGTCTTTTTTCGCGGAGCCTCCATTCGCCTCGGCGATTTCCCCTGATGCCGGCCGGTCGTGACATTTTAGATTCGCGCCATCATTTTCTCCTTTTTTCACCCGCTCTGAAGTCACCACGTTGCCGCCTTTTTCTGCTTTCCGGATCTTTACGCGATCGCCAGGTCGATCCGCGGCTACTGGCGATTGCCGTTTTTTTACTTCGGGGGTGCTCCACTGTTACCGTCCCGGAGTGCCGCACGTGCCTTCTTCATTTTGTAGCACGACAAAAACTGATGCCCTGCTGCGCCGCAAAATTCGCATTTTGTCGGCTGCTGCTTCGCGTCGTATTTGTCGATATCCATCGGTTCGGCGAATGTGGGGGGTGCCGAATGTACGGTTCGGCGCGAAACGTCGTGTTTCGGGTTGACCTCGAGTCAGCGCGTCGTATCGTTCGGCTGCACGCACGATGTTTCTGTAGCTGTCGTAATTCGCCGCGATCACCTGCCGCCGAATCTCCAATTTTAACCCTTCTGTGTACGCCTGGATTTTTTCGCCTTCGGTCAGGTCGGGGATGCGGTTGAACAGTAGCTCCATCTGCTGCGTGTACTGTGCTACACTACTGTATTGCTTATGCCAATGAATTTGTTGCCGCGCCATGTAGGTCGTATTAATCGGTTCGAAACGTTCGATCAGGTCTGCCCGAAACTGCGTCCACGATTTCTCCCCGCGGGCCACGTCAGTATTGTAGATCCACTCGAGTGCCGGTCCACGTAACAGTGTCGCTGCGAGCCGAATTCTTGCTGCGTCATATGTCGGGGTCGAACAGCCAATGGCCTCGAAGTAAATTTCGAGGGTGGCCACGAATCGCCGGACGTCGGATCCCTTCGCGCTTGGATCGAACGCCTCAGGGAGCCTCGGTCGTGCTGCTTCGAGGTTCAGCGATAGTGGTGCCATCGGTCCGTGAAATGTCGGTGTCGCCGCTGCTGCTGGTGCCGTCGCTGCTACGTTCGCTGCTGCGTTCGCTGCTGCTGCGGTGGCGAAGCCTGGTTGGTTTGTCAGAAGGGCTTCGAGTCGACGAAGCGTCGCCTGCGTCTGCTCCATGTCGGTGCAGAGGTTCGCGATGTCGCTCGTGGTCGCGTAGTTGTCGCCTTGGCCCTCCATGCCTGACATTAGCACGTCCGAAAAACCGAATCGAGGGGGAGCAAAAAACACGGAACCGGTTTTACGTACCCGAAATCGATGTTTAACTGCGTCGCCCCCGCGGTTTTTGAAGACTGGGTTTTAGCGGTCGAAAAAACTTCGCGTGTAAACGGGCTCTGATTACCAAGTGTGAGGATCTAGGATCGAGCTCAGAAAAGATGATTGTGAATTGAATGATCACCTGGGTACAACACGAGGCTATATATGTCAGAAATAACTGAGCAGGAATGGAATGAACTAGCACAGAGTTTGGTACAAGTAGGAAACCCTAACTTTGAGTACCCCCTAAGGTGTAACCCACTACAGCCTACATAATATAAACATGCAATGTTTGACACACCCCCATAGGCGCAGTGGGAGACAACCACAGGGTCACAAGACCAGTCAAAGCAAAGCAAAGCAAGCTCAGGGTGGATCTCAAGGATTCCACACAAATTCCGAGCACAAGCAAGCGGTCACAAGACCAGTTCACATGCAGGTTTATAACAAAGCAAGAGATACAGTGATCACAACCTAGCAAAAGTAAACAAGTAGGCATATATATATAGTGATCACAGTACAAGCAAGGTCAAGAGGTAAGCAAGTGAGGCCCAGTAGGTACAAGGCCTAGCAGCGTGCAAAAGCGCTGATGGTCACAAGGCTGAAGCGCCTTGGTGAACACATCAGCAGTGTTGGCCTCCGTGGCCACGTAACGCAGACAAAGCTGACCACGCTGCTGCAGCTCTCGAGCAAGGAAGTACCGCAGAGCGATGTGCTTCGTTCTGTGCTCCAGTCTGTGCTCCTCACACAAGGCAATGGCAGCCTTGTTGTCGACGTACAGCACTGGAGGAGAACGAGGCCGCTCTCCGAGGTCGGTCAGCAGGTAGGTCAGCCAACGTAGCTCCTGAGCAGCCATGGCTGTGGCGTAGATCTCAGCCTCACAACTGGAGCTGAGAACAGAAGAAGAGCGAGTAGAACGCCAAGAAACTGAGCCAGAGCCAAGGCTGAAGGTGTAACCCTGGGACGACCGCTGAGTAGCCTGGTCGTCTGCCCAAGAAGCGTCTGAGTGCCCTGTGAGAACAACCCGGTCTCGCCCTCCAAGCACAAGCCCCATGCCCGACGTACTGCACAAGTAGCGCAACACCCTCTTAGCAGCATCCATGTGCTCCTTCCGGTGACGGCCAGGAGCGACATAGCGTGCTAGGATGCTAAGAGGGTATGCAAGGTCAGGTCGAGTGCAGGTCATCAGGTACATGAGGCAGCCCACAAGCTCTGGATACGGGCCACTCGGCTCTACGGACTCATCCGAAGGCAGAGCTGAGAGCGAGTGACTGGTAGGCAGAGGAGTGGACTGAGGCGAGGAGTACGTGAAGCGGAAGCGCTGGAGAACCTGCTGCACCATGTGTGACTGAGTCAGGGTGATGGTGCGCCGTGCTCTGTCCCGGGTGATCCGCAAGCCAAGATAGCTCGTCAGCTCACCCAGGTCTGTGCACGTGTGTCTCCTCTGCAGCTCCGACTTCACGTGAGCGAGTGCCGCGGTGTCAGCAGTGGCAAAGACCAAGTCGTCGACGTACACGAGGATGTAGAACGGCGGCAGCGAGGTGTCGGTGCGTAGAAACAGCGACGGGTCAGCAGTAGAGGGAGCGAACCCAAGAGCCGCAAGTGTCGTCCTCAGTGTGTCGTGCCACTCACGTGGCGCCTGGCGGAGACCGTAGACCGGCCGCTGAAGCCTCCACTGGGTGCCAGGAGGAACTGACCCAGTGAAGCCAGGGGGGCGGCGCAGCCAGATCTCCTCGTGCAGGCTGCCCTGCAAGAAAGCAGTGCTGAAGTCAAGAGAGTGAAGCTCGTAGTCGCGGTGAGCGGCTATGTGCAGCAGCACCCGAAGAGTAGTCATCTTCGAGGTGGGGGAGAAGGTCTGAAAGAAGTCTACTCCCTCTCGCTGACTGAAGCCTCGAGCCACGTAGCGCGCCTTGAAGACAGGTGGAGAACCCGGCGGCCGCTTCACCCTGAAAATCCACATGCCACTGACGATGTTCGCCCCAGGAGGGGGAACCTCGTCTACGTAGGTGCCTGTGGACTTCCAGGAGGCCATCTCTGCGTCCATGGCTGTCTGCCACTGAGAGGAGTAGGGACCCGCCATCGCCTCAGCGTAAGAGCGTGGGGTCGGGATGTCTGGTGCATCCGGGTCTCCCTCAGGGGCAACTAGCAAGGACACGAGACGGGGCAAAGCAGCAGCAAGGCAGTGGAACTCCTCCTGTCTGTCCTCAAGGACGTCCGTGCCGAGGGCACACTCACCCCCGACGGACGGAGGACAGGCAGACGCAGACTCAGACCTAGCGACAAGGCTGGCAGCGTAGTCTAGGCGACAGCGAGCAGCAAAGTCAACCAACTCAGCGACCAGAGCAGACGCAGCAGAGGACTCAAAGGTCGGGTCAGTGACAACTGTAGCGAGGAGACGCGTAACAGTGGGACTGGCAGCACGACGGGAGTCAGACTCCGGGTCAGGAAGAGTAGGAAGAGAGGACGCAGGAGGAGACGGCAGCGGGACACGCTGCGGAGCAGTGGAGGGACGCAGAGTCATGTAGTGAGTGCCAGGGACAGGAGGAGGACGCTCACGTGGGACACGACGACCAGTGCGAGCAGTACGAACAGGCGACGCAGGACGAGACTCAGGCTCACGACGCTCTGTAAGACCTCCTGTGGGACCAGCGTAAGGGGAGGGAGCAGGGAGAGGCGAGGCAGGCGGTAACTGTGACTGCGGCTGGACAGGCAGAGGACACTCGACGGAGGGAGGAGGACTAGGAGGAGGAGCCTGACCAAGAACCTGCTGAAGGAGCGGTACGAAGTACGGTCGCGGCCGCGTAGCGTCTCCAGAAGCAGCAGGGACACCAGTGGCAGCCCCAACGCCCGAGTCCTCAGTACCAGCAGCAGCTCCAACGCCCGGGTCCTCAGCACCAGCAGCAGCACCACCGGTCGGGTCCTCAGCACCAGCAGCAGCTCCAACGCCCGGGTCCTCAGCACCAGCAGCACGGCCACTGGTCAGGTCCTCAGCACCAGCAGCAGCGCCACCGGTCGGGTCCTCAGCACCAGCAGCAGCTCCAACGCCCGGGTCCTCAGCACCAGCAGCAGCTCCAGCCCCCGGGTCCTCAGCACCAGCAGCAGCTCCAGCGTCCGGGTCCTCAGCACCAGCAACAACACCACCGCTCGGGTCCGCAGCACCAGGAGCACCACTACGAAGACTGCAGCGCCGCGTGTACCACTCGCGGATCACCTGAATGGGGGGGAGCTCCTGGGTAGGAGGGGAAGTACCGGGACGAGCTCCAGAAGCACCTCTCCGGAGGCGGCAGTACTCGAGGTACCTCTCCTGCAGCTGCTGGGAGGAGAGGGCTCCTCCAGGTGTAGTACGCGCAGGCTCAGCACCCGAAGACTCAGCACCCCCAGACTCAGCACCCCCAGACTCAGCACCTCCAGGCTCCGCACCTCCAGGCTCCGCACCTCCAGGCTCAGCACCCCCAGGCTCCGCACCTCCAGGCTCAGCACCCCCAGGCTCCGCACCCCCAGACTCAGCACCCCCAGACTCAGCACCCCCAGGCTCAGCACCCCCAGACGCAGGACGCGAGTCAACAGCTACCTCGACAGGCTCACCCGGGTCTACCTGGGACACACCTGAGGGAGCGGCACCCTGAGGGGGGAGGGGGTCTGGTACCTCAGCACCTGGAGCGAGGAAGAGAGGCGGGGGGGGAGCGGGGCAGTGCGGTAGGGGAAGAGGCGGTAGAAGGGGACGGACTCGTCAAAAGTGACGTCCTGAGAGGCCAGAACCCGGCGCGAGGTGACGTGGTAAAACTGCCATCCAGGCGCGTCGGGAACAAAGCCAAGAAAGACACAGGGAACAGCGCGACGCGAGAGCTTGTCCGCGGACGTGTCGCGGACAAAAGCTCGAGATCCCCAGACCCGGAAACGCGACGCATCGCCAACCTCTCCCGTCCACCGAAGAGTCGGGGAAGTCTCCGGCAAGGAGACACGGGGCCAGAGGTTGAGCTGATGCGCTGCGTACCGGACCGCAAACGGCCACAGAAAGTGGGGAGCAGCCGCATGGGTCAGGGAGGTACGAGCGACCTCCATGACCAAGCCAATGCGGCGCTCAGCGACCCCATTCTGCTGTGGAGAGGCCGGAAGCGTGTACGACTGCTCAATGCCGTGCTCAGCACAGTAGGCTGCCAAGAGGTCGGAGGCAAACTCACCACCTCTGTCAGAGTGCAAGCGCAGGACAGGAAAGTCCGAGTGAAAGCGCTCGCCTAGCTGGAGACGGGCTCGGCTGATCCAGGGGATCAAAACACCAGGGACGTCACCCTTGGCGCGCAAGGGGAAGACCGTGGTGTAGCGCGAGTAGTCGTCAACAACTATCAGGAAGTATCTCTCCTGACCCTGACCACGGACGCGGGCTGGGCCCCACACGTCCATGTGGAGCGTCTGCAGGGGAGCGGTCGTCGGGGGAAAGGAGGAGGAGTGAGGAGCGGCGCGCTGCCGCCCCTCGACACAGGGAATGCAGTCAGGAGCAGGGGAGTCAGGAAGGGGAGGGAGCACCCTGGGAAGACCAGCAACAAGGTCCCGTTTGTGCATGGCCCGCAGGCGCTGCACAGACGGGTGACCAAGGCGGTGGTGCCAGAGGACGGTGTCGTTCGCCAGAGAGCGACACGAGCAGGGGGCGGACAGCTGACCTGACGCTGACGCAGACGCAGCTACCTGAGGGGACTCAGTGGTCAGTGTGTACAGGTCAGACCCCGGCTCTCGAGTGAAAGTAGCTAGGTGGCGACCCGTCCGAGCACACGTGCAGTGAGTCACACGCTCGTAGGCAGGGGTGAACTGGTGAACACCCCCGTCCTGGAGCGCACTACCTGCCACCAAGTTCGTGGAGAACGAGGGGAGGTAGAGACCTGAGAGCGTGCCGGACGGAACCGCTGGACACGGAAGGGTGGTGGAGGAGGTCGCAAGGACCGGACCCCCAGAGGGGTCAGCAAGAGAGACAGCAACCGGCCGAGCTAGAGGCTCAAGGACAGTGCGGTCACGAAAGAAAGAGCGAGAAGCACCTGAGTCCAGTGTGAAGGTGTGCAGTGCTGCAGTCGACTCAGTACCAGGGGGCACAGACGCACAAGCACCTAGAGCAGCAGCTGCAGTAGTACCTGTGGAAGCAGACACACTAGCACCTAGAGCAGCAGCGGGGCTGGCCTGAATGCCCGGGTCGGGCGGAACACGCAAGTACTGAGCACCCTCTCCACTAATAGACATCGCATACATGGCAGTGAGAATAGCATCAAAGTCTAGTGCCCAAATATCAACACCCTTCCTGAGCAGCTCAGCCCAGCGCGGCAGCTCACCCCCACCAGGAAACTGGGTGCGCCACGCATCGTTGAGGCGGGCGAAGCAGCGCTCCGTCTGGTGCGGCCCCCCACACGTCTGGCCAGTGCGGTCACCTGTACGAATAACGTACTGGCAGGTGACGCTGCGCCGCGCATACCACTCACGGGCGGCCTGAAGGGTCGGGGCAGGCTGCTGACTCTGACCGCCCCCCGGGCCTCCACGACCACCACCCCCTCCGCCTCCGCCCCGGCCACCTCCACCCCTGCCGCTGCCACGACCACCTCCGCCTCCGCTGCCACCTCCGCCCCTGTCACCACTCCCAACGCCGCTGTCACCTCCACCACTGCCGCCACTAGCCTCTCCAGTCGCACCTCCACCGCCACCACCTCCACCCCCGCCTCCTCCGCCACCACCCCCACTCCTGCCACTCCTGCCCCTGCGTCGTCCGCCTGAAGCAGACGCAGCCCCGACCTTCTCAGCACCAAGGAGGTCGACAGCAGCAGCAGAGGCGACAGAGGGGAGGAGGGGGGAAGGGGAGCACCCCTCAAAGAAGGGGCCGCGGGGGTCGCCACGAGAGGTGCCTACAGCGACGATACTAGTCTCGGCTGCAAGCAGTTCCTTCTCGAGGAGGTCTACGGTGAGCTCAGTGGGGGAGCGAGAGAGGAACTGGTCCCTGACAGGGCGCAGAGAGTCAGGGAGGCGGGTGACAACGTGGTAGAGAGTGATCCAGAGCGGGGGGGGGTTGCTAGCAAGGAACTCGTCAGGCATGGCAGCGCGAAAGCGAGCCTCACTAGTCTTAAGGTGGGTGATGAGGTCTGCGACAGTGTGAAAGGAGGCTAGGTCGGGGAACAGGTAGGGGAGAGTGAGGCGGCCTAGCGTGGCAGAAGCGGGTGAGGAGTAGCGGGCCACTACAGCCGTGTAGAGGTCCTTAGCAGTCTTGCACTGGCCGAAGTGCTCGCGCTCATCTAGCGGCAGGGAGTTGCGAATAGCAAAGCGAGCGTGCGCGTCACGGGTCTGCCACTGTGAGCGCTCAGCTGGGGGGGCAGTAGCGAGTGGGGCGGTCGCATGGCCGAGAGCGTGGTCGTACAGTGTAATATCTTCCTTGGCAGTGAGCTGTAGGAAAAGGTGCAGGTCATCTAGCCAGGTTTCGAATTTGACCGGACGGCCCTCGGCATCGAAAGCTAGAACAGGAGGACTAGCCATAGCGACAGCGGCAGTAGTAGAAGCAGTAAAGTCACTGAAAAGGCGTGCGCAGGGTCAGCGGGGCCGGTGGGGCCTACGGACTGTAGTGGCGCACAAGCAGCAGTAGCAGGAAGTGTAGTAGTAGGATCTGCAGTGGTGCACAGGCGCAGCAGGCGGCAGCGAGAGCCGGCGCAGCAGGGGCGGGCTCAGCAGCGGTGATACGCGGGCGGCGGCGGGCGCAGCAGCGGCGGTGCGCGGGCGGCGGCGGGCGCAGCAGCGGCGGTGCGCGGGCGGCGGCGGGCTCAGCAGCAGCGGTGCGCGGGCGGCTGCGGGCGCAGTAGCGGCGGGCCGGGAGCAGGCAGCGCGCGGGCCGTGCGGGCCGTATGTGAGCTGCGCGGGCAGCGTGCGGGCCGGCGGCGGTCAGCGCAAGAGCCGCGCAGGCTCTGCGCGGGCTGCTCGCGGGCTGCGTAAGCGGGTCGCGGGCGGCTCGCGGGGGTTCGCGGGCAGGTCGCGGGCTGCTCGCGGGCAGTTCGCGGGCTGTGCGCGGGCTGCGCGGGCTGGTCGCGGGCTGCGCAGGCGGTTCGCGGGCTGTGCGTGGGCGGTTCGCGGGCTGTGAGCGCGGCGCGCTGTGCGGTTCGCGGGCGGCGTGACGGGGCCGATCGGGGCGCTAAGGGGCGACGCGACGGGGGCCGTGAGAGGCCGCTAGGAAAAAAAATTCGAAGGGGCCGCAGGGCCGCTAGATCGTGCTAGATCGACGGGGCCAGCGGGGCCGGAAACAAGCGAAGGTAAGCAGGTAGGTAAGTCGGTGGGCCCTAAGAACAGTCCTAGCGAAGGACCTGCTCTGAAACCATGTCAGAAATAACTGAGCAGGAATGGAATGAACTAGCACAGAGTTTGGTACAAGTAGGAAACCCTAACTTTGAGTACCCCCTAAGGTGTAACCCACTACAGCCTACATAATATAAACATGCAATGTTTGACAATATATAGGCTCAACACAAGGCAGGTAACCCAGGTGTTACGCGAATGTTCCGAGGGTCGCGAAGCGTCCCGAACAGAACCTTCCCGAACTCGGTAGAAAGCAATTCGGTGGCAACCGAATAGCTTGAGTTTGGTACACGTAACCTGGTTCGGTGCCTATAACTATAATAACTATAGTAAAGCAACGAACCTAGGAATCAAGCAATTCATGCATGCATAAAAGAAACCTAAGCTAGGAGTGGCGTAAGGGAATTAAAGCAAGCATGAATAACAAGCATAAGCCGTCGTACTCTCACAACAGCCCCCACCCGTGTGCCGCCTGTACGCCGCCTCATCGCCGCTGCCACTTGTGCACTGCACAGCTGCAACTAGCGCCCTTGCGTCGCTGTTTCTCGAGCTCCGCACTGCTGCTGCTGCCTACCATGGGGACGCCTTCCGTACTCCCCGTTGGCGCAGAGGGCTGCCTGATCGAGTATGAGTCCTGGCTTCTAGACCAAGGACGATGCCTCGCCTTTTTAGCACACGTCAGGGTCCCTTTCCAGCCTAGCTAAGATGACTGACTCTGGCCCAACCACTACTGAGATATGGGGCAGAAGTTTAGGACTGGCCGCATTGCCCATACACAGTGGTTAGCACGCGACGCCACTGCCCAGCTTGCAGTCCGCCCTCGCCTCCCGCCCGACCAGAGGCTCCTTTTTCGCCGCTAAAAACGAACAAAGCTCCATATGAAGCTGTAGTTAAGCGCTACTCCTCCCCCTCTTCTGCCACCCTAGGCCATCTTGTGCTGTCGTTTCTCTTCCCTGAGCTGTCTGACTTCACCACTGTACTTGACCTATTGACTCAACTGTGCTCCCTTGACACGCGCTACTATGCTTCTCTCAAGCCAGCCTGAGAACCAGCCCCCCATGTATCTCGCTCACTACTTCCGTACGACTCGCCTCTGACTCTCTATGCGCCGTCCGAGACCACTTCCTCTCCCTAGACCCCACTAAGCTCACCCTAATCTCGTTTGGGACCTCTCCTCAAGGCTGGACCAGTACTTGCACTGTAGCTGCCTCCCGTGGTACTACCCGCCCCTCCTTTGAGGGGTGGCCCCCCTCCCTTCTCACACCTACTGTTGCCTCTATTGCTACTGTTGACTTCCTTCGAGGTGAGGAGGTCGATGCTGCGTCTGCCCCTAGAGGAAGGGGTCGCGGCAGGGGTGCGCGTCCTAGGGGTGTGGCAATGGGGGTGGTGAAGGAAGCGCTAGTGGTGGCAGCGGTAGGGGTGGTGGCGGTGGCGGTGGTGGGGGTGGCGGAGGTGGTGGTGGCGGTGGAGGTGGCGGGGGTGGTGGGGGTGGTGGGGTTGTGGGGATGGTTGAGGGGGCGCGGGTGGCGGTCAGGGTGGAGCTGGCATGGGTGGAGGCTCGAGTACAGCTACCAGAGGAGCTGCGTCTGTGGTGCAGCTGGTGGAGTGGAGGTTCTGGGAGTGGGCATCAGCAGTAGTTATGTCAGCAGGAGACTCTCTCGCCGCAACAGCTTTGTGAGTGGGTTGCTCGGCGAGACGGCCTTGGAGGCGGGAGTCACTGCCAGTACCGCTAGCGCACGGTCTGCCCTGGAGAGGTCTGCGACAGACCGGGGCACACTGAAGCTCTCTACTTCTATCGTCTCAACAACGCCTTTCGAGCGGAGTTTGGTGAGCAGACCAAGATTTCAGACTAGTTGGGATTGCTCAAGAAGGGTGCAGATGTATGTTCTCTTGATTGGCAACGGATCTCTGCTAACTTGTATGCTATGTTTGCTGCTGGTTCTGGTGCTGAGAGTGACTATTATTCTTGTGTGCCTAGATCTGTCAATGTAGAGGGTGCTAGTGTAGGTGCTTGTGAGATAGCTTGCACAGGTGCAATTCTTGCAGAGGCTTTGCTCTCTTTCACGCTAGACTCTGGCGCTTCTTGTTGCTTCTTCCCCGACTGCACCACATTCACACCGCTCCCTAAGTCTGACCTTGCTTGTGCTGCTGGTCCGACTATCACTCGTTGTCTAGCCGCACTTATTACTGACCCTACCTTTTCATCCGCTGTTGCGTCTGCTTTAGTCATTGAGCTCGTTCATTTTGCTGCTACGTGCCACCTTGACTACCTTGTGAGTCTTGTTTCTGATTCTTACTGTCCTCCGTCCGTCGGGGGTGAGCTTGCCCTTGGCTTGACGTCCTTTAAGATAGACAGTTTGAGGTAGAGTGCTTTGCGGCTGCTGTACCTCATCTCGCTGCCATGCTGCTTGCCCCTGATGGAGACTCAGATGCATCTGGCATCCCGACCCCGCGCTCTTACGCAGAGGCGATAATGGATCAGTAGTCCTCTCAGTGGCAGATACCCATGGACGCACATATGGCATCTTGGCAGTCCACATGTACCTACGTCGACGCAGTTCCCCCTCCTGGGGTGAACATAGTCGATGGCATGTGGATTTTCAGGGCGAAGCGGCCGCCGGGTCCCCACCCTTCGTTCAAAGCACATTACGTTGTACGAGGCTTCAGTCAGTGTCAGGGGGTTGACTACTTCCAAACCTTCTCTCCCACCCTGAATATGACAACTCTTCGGGTGTTACTGCATGTTGCAGCACAGCGTGACTGTAAGCTGCACTCGCTTGACTTCTCCACGGCGTTCTCTCAGGGCAGCCTCCACGAGGAGATCCGACTTCTCTCAATTGACTTCGTTGGAATGCATCTTTAGAATCTACTTCCTAAAAGATCACACAGGCTTTTCTCGACCCGAAAGCTTGCATGTTAGCTGCGTCTAAAGCTGGTTGTACCCGTATTCTCCCGGACAAAACACCCCCCCATGATAGAGCACCCCCGGGTAGCTTGTGCGGGGTGGGTGCTATGGGCGACCTCGATTTCACTATACCCTACTTTTTGGATGATTTTGTCAAACATATATGCATGTTATATTTGTGTAGGCTGTAGTGGGGTAGTTGATATGGGGTACAACCCCATTAGGGTTTCATATTTGTACCAAACCCTGATCTAGTCAACTCATTTTCCTGTCTCTAGTTTCTGACATGGTTTCAGAGCAGTAGGTCCGTAGGACCGTTTTTTTTTTTTTTTTCGGGCCCACCTACCGCTACCCCACGACTGTGACTGTGACTATGACGTGCTGCGCTGTGCGCGCCGTCTGCCTGCTGTCTGGTGCCCCACGTGTTGCCTGCGCTGCGCCGCCCGCGCGCGCCTTGCCTTGCCTACACTGCGCTGCCTGCGCGCGCCTTGCGTTGCCTGCACCTTGCCTTGCCTGCAACTTGCCTTGCCTGCGCCTTGCCTTGCCTTGCCTGCGCTGCGCCGCCCGCGCGCGCCTTGCCTTGCCTGCGCTGCGCTGCCCGCGCGCGGAAACCCTAACTCTGCGCACAGCTCGCTGCTGCCCTGCGCGTCACATCCGCCACCCTTGTGCAGCCCGCTGCTGCCCCGCGCGCCGCGTCAGCAGCTCGCGCAGCCCGCAGCAGCCCCGCGCACCGCATTGGCAGCTCACGCAGCCCGCAGCAGCCCCGCATGCCGCGGCTGCCGCCCTTGCGCAGCCCGCGACTGCCTCGCACGCCGCGTCCGCCGCCCGCGCAGCCCGCGGCTGCCCCACGCGTCGCGTCCGCTGCCCGCTCGGCCTGCAGCTGCCCCGCGCGCCGCGTCCGCCGCCTTCGCGTGGCCCGGCGCTGCCCCGTTCGCCACCTCAGCCACTCGCGCAGCCCGCAGCTGCCCCACGCGCGGCCTCAGCCGCCCCCGCCTCGCGGCTGCCCTGCGCCTGCGCCTTGCCCTGCGCCAGCGCCCTGCCCTGCGCCGGCGCCCTGCCCTGCGCCCGTGCTGCTGCCCTGCGTGTCGCGCCCTACGGCAGCCCGCCTGCCCTTCCCTACCTGCGCGTGATCTACCCTACCCGGGCGCCCTACCTCCTGCAGCATGCCGCCTTCCTCTGGCGGACCGTCGCCTTCTCTTGCCCGTGCGCCGCCCCTGCCTACCCTCGTACCCGCTATGACTTTTCTTCTCGGTATCGGCAGTGGGAATGGTGGCGGCGGCGGTGGCGGCAGTGGGAGTGGTGGCGGCGACCATAGTTGCAGTCGCGGTGGAGCTGTTCAGTGCGGAGTTTCTGGCGGTGGCGAGATCCAGCTGCAGCGGCGTCCGCGCGAGACCCTTACACCCCAGCAGCTTCATGCGTGGTACGCTCAGCGTTGTGCGTCTCGGAGAGGTGGCGGCGGCCGTAGTAGCAGTCGTGGTGGAGCTGGTCAGTATGGAGCTGGTCAGTGCGGAGTCTCTGGCGGTGGCCAGATGCAGCTGCAGCGGCGCCCGCGCGAGACCCTTACGCCCCGGCAGCTGCATGAGTGGTACGCTCAGAGTTGGGGGTGTAGGAATACTGCTCGCTGCCCGTATGTCATTCTCACAGGTGATCGAGCTGGTCAGACCTGCGGGACAGTTAGTCATACAGAGTCCCGCTGCTTCTCCCGTCTGAGCGACGCTTGGCGAGCACGGTTTGGCGACGAGACTGAGCTACCCCTCTGGCTAGAGTTGCTTCGAGACGGAGTAGATATCTTTGCTCTAGACTATGACACTATCCTTACTGCCATGTATGCTCTGACTGGTACTACTGAGGGTGACTGTTACCTGTGTGTGCCCCCTGACCCTGGTATAGCAGCTGCTGCTCTAGGTGCTAGTGAGTCTGCTCTCTCTGGTACTGCGCCTGCTGAGGCCTTGCACACGTTTACGCTTGACACTGGTGCTTCTCGCTGATGCTTTCCCGACAGCACCACAGTCACTCCCCTCCCTGCACTTGTCCCTGTCTCACTGGCTGACCCCTCTGGGGGCCCAGTGCTTGCACGAGCCACGACTGTGCTTCCGTGCCTGGCGGTCCCGTCTGGTGAGCTGTCAGGTCTCCACATCCCCTCGTTCTCTACGAACCTGGTGAGCAACGCCGTCTTTCAGGACACCTGGACTTCTAGAGGACAGCGTGTGGCGATCCTCACTTGCTCCAAGACTGGCCACCACCTGGCCACGTTCACTCGTGAGCCTGGGTCCAGCCTGTACACCGTTACCACTGTTTCACGCTACACCCGTTTGTCTCCATAGCTGTATGCGTCTGCTCAGGTAGCTACCCAGTGTGAGTGTCGCCGCCTGTCGCACGACACTCTCCTATGGCACCACCGCCTTGGTCACCCCTCCCTGCCTCGCCTTCGTGGCATGCACTCTCGCTCCCTGGTCTCTGGTCTTCCCAGGTCTCTGCCTGCCCTCCCTCCCTCGCCTGCGCCGCCCTGCATTCCTTGCGTCGAGGGGCGGCAGCGCGCCGCTCCTCACTCCTCCTCGTTCCCTCCCACAGAGGCTCCGCTGCAGACTCTCCACCTGGACGTGTGGGGCCCAGCCCGCGTCCGTGGGCAGGGCCGCGAGCGGTACTTCCTGCTGGTTGTCGACGACTACACGCGTTACACCACGGTCTTCCCCTTGCAGAGCAAGGGGGACGTCCCTGCTGTTTTGATCCCTTGGATCCGCGCTGTTCGTCTCCAGCTCCGCGAGCGGTTCGAGCGGGACTTTCCTGTCTTGCGTCTGCACTCTGACAGAGGTGGTGAGTTCACCTCCGACCTCTTGCGAGCCTTCTGTGAGGAGCACGGCATCCGCCAATCGTTCACGCTTCCGGGACTTTCCTGTCCTACGTCTGCACTCTGACAGAGGTGGTGAGTTCACCTCAGACCTCTTGGCAGCCTACTGTGTCGAGCACGGCATCACCCAGTCGTTCACGCTTCCGGCCTCTCCGCAGCAGAATGGGGTTGCTGAGCGCCGCATTGGCTTAGTCATGGAGGTCGCTCGTACCTCCATGATCCATGCGGCGGCTCCCCATTTTCTGTGGCCGTTTGCGGTCCGGTACGTCGCGCATCAGCTCAACCTCTGGCCCCGTGTCTCCTTGCCGGAGACCTCGCCCACGCTGCTGTGGAACGGGGAGGTTGGCGATGCGTCGCGTTTCCGGGTCTAGGGTGCTCGTGCCTTTGTCTATGATCTCACAGCGGACAAGCTCTCTGCTCATGCTATTCCTTGCGTCTTCCTTGGTTTTCCTCCTGACGCGCCTGGCTGGCAGTTTTACGACCCCACCTCGCGCCGTGTCTTTGCGTCTCAGGACGTCACTTTTGACGAGTCCGTTCCCTTCTACCGTCTCTTTCCCTACCGCACTACCCCTCGCCCCCCCCCCCCCCCCCCCCCCCCCCCCCCCGCCGCTCTTTCTCGCTCCAGGTCCTTCCCAGGTAGACCCCCTCCCCGCGCCAGGTCCTGCTCCTTCAGGTGTTTCTCAGGTAGACCCTCCTGTGCCTGCGCCTGTTGAGGTCACTGGTGACTCAGGTCCTGCTGGGGGTGGTCCTGCTCGGGGTGCTGTCTCTGGGGGTGCTGAGCCTGGGGGTACGGAGCCTGAGCGAGAGGAGCCTGGAGGTGCTGAGCCTGGGGGTGCGGAGTCTGGGGGTGCTGTGCCTGAGCGTGAGGAGCCTGGAGGTGCTGAACTTGGGGGTGCCGAGTCTTAGGGTACTGAGCTTGCGCGTGAGGGGCCTGAGGGTGCTGAGCCTGGAGGTGCTGAGCCTGGAGGTACTGCGCCTGCGCGTTAGGAGCCTGGAGGTACTGCGCCTAAGAGTACTGCGTCTGGGATGCTGAGCCTACGCGTGAGGAGCCTGGGGGTGCTGAGTCTGAGGGTGCGGCGCCTGAGGGTACTGCGTCTGCTGGTGCACGGTCTCCTTGGAGTGGCCGCCTTCGTCCGCGTACGCCTCTCACCTCACAGCAGCTGCACGAGTGGTACGGTCGCCGTCAGGGTCGCGCTGCTGGAGCTCGGGGCTCTGCTGCTGGAGGTACTTCTGCTGACGTCGCTGGAGCTAGGAGTGGTGCTGGTACTTTGTCTACTGGAGGTGCTGGAGTCACTGGTCCCGGAGGTGCTCGTACTGGAGGTACTGGAGCTGCTGGGGCTGGAGGTGCTGCGTCTGGGGGTGCTGTTGCTGGAGACACTGAGGCTGGAGACCCTAGGACTGGAGGTGCCGGTTCTGGGAGTGCTGCTGCTGGAGACACTGGGGCTGGAGACCCTGGGACTGGAGGTGCCGGTTCTGGGGGTGCTGCTGCTGGTAGAGCTGGTCATGGAGGTGCTGGCGTTGGAGGTTCAGGCGCTGCTGGAGGTACTGGAGCTGCTGGAGGTACTGGGGCTGCTGGAGGTGCTGGAGCTGCTGGAGGTGCTGGAGCTGCTGGTGCTGGTAGCACTGCACCGACGCGACTGTTCTTCGCTCCGCCGTCTCCGTCGTCTCAGCCACCGCCTGACTCTGTGCTTTGCCAGGTTCTTAGCCTCCCGTCTTCTACAAGTCTTCCGTTACTGCCTGGCTCACCGCTGCTTGCTCCTTCTCCTTACACTGAGCATACAGGGAGTATTGCTGAGTGTCGTGAGCCTGCGTCGCGTCCTGTCTCGCCTGTTCGTCCTGGTCGTACCGGTCGTCGTGTTCCTCGTCAGCGTCAGCCGCCTGTCATCGGCACGCGCCTCGTAGCCCTTCGTCCTTCCTCTACTCCACAGCGTGCTCCTCTACCGTCCCCCCCTGCGTCCTCTCTACCTAACGTTGCGGACCCTGAGTCTGACCAGTTTCGTGCTGCACACCCTACTGTCACGCGTCTGTTAGCCACTGTTGTCACTGACCCATCGTTTGAGTCTGCTGCTGCGTCTGCCTTGGTCGCTGAGCTTGTTGACTTTGCTGCTGCCTGTCGTCTAGACTACGCCGCTAGTCTTGTTGCTGAGTCTGAGTCTGTCTGTCCTCCGTCCGTCGGGGGTGAGTGTGCTCTTAGCACGGACGTCCTTGAGGACAGGCAAGAGGACCTTGAGTGTCTTGCAGCCGCTGCGCCTCATCTCGTGGCCATGCTACTTGCCCCTGAGGGAGACTCGGATGCACCAGACATCCCGACCCCGCGCTCTTACGCTGAGGCGATCGCGGGTGAGTACTCCTCTTAGTGGCAGACAGCCATGGATGCAGAGATGGCATCCTGAAAGTCCACAGGCACTTACGTCGATGAGGTTTCCCCTCCTGGGGCGAACATCGTCGATGGCATGTGGATTTTCAGGGTGAAGCGGCCGCCGGGTTCTCCTCCTGTCTTCAAGGCTCGTTACGTTGATAGAGGCTTCAGTCAGTGTGAGGGAGTTGACTTCTTCCAAACCTTCTCCCCTACCCCAAAGATGACCACTCTTCGGGTGCTGCTGCACGTTGCCGCTCAGCGTGACTAAGAGCTTCACTCTCTTGACTTCAGCACAGCCTTCTTACAGGGCAGCCTGCAGAAGGAGATCTGGCTGCGCCACCCACCTGGCTTCACTGGGTCGTTCCCTCCTGGTACCCAGTGGAGCCTCCGGCGGCCAGTCTACGGTCTCCGCCAGGCACCTCGTGAGTGGCACGACACACTGAGGATTACACTTGCGGCTCTTGGGTTCGCTCCTTCGACTGCTGATCCGTTGCTGTTTCTGCACAGTGACACTTCGCTGCCGCCGTTCTACATCCTCGTGTACGTCGATGACTTGGTCTTTGCCACTGCTGACACTGAGGCTCTCGCTCTGGTGAAGTCGGAGCTGCAGAAGAGACACACGTGCACGGACCTGGGTGAGCTGTGCAGCTACCTTGGCTTGCAGATCACCCGGGACAGAGCACGCCGCACCATCACACTGACTTAGTCACACATGGTGCAGCAGATCCTTCAGCGCTTCGGCTTCACCTGGTCCTCCCCACAGTCCACTCCACTGGCTACAGGCCACTCGCTCTCAGCTCCACCTTTGGACGAGTCCGTAGAGTCGAGTGGTCCTTACCCAGAGCTAGTGGGCTGCCTCATGTACCTGATGACCTGCACTAGACCTGACCTTGCGTACCCTCTTGGCCTTCTGGCTCGCTACGTGGCTCCTGGTCAGCACCGAAAGGTGCACATGGATGCTGCTAAGAGGGTACTGCGCTACTTGTGCAGTACATCGGGCATGGGGCTCGTGCTTGGAGGACGGAGCGACGTTGTCCTCACTGGGCACTCAGACGCGTCTTGGGTTGACGACCAGGCTACGCATCGGTCGTCACAGATTTACACCTTCAACCTTGGCTCTGGCTCTGTTTCTTGGCGGTCTACGCGCTCGTCGTTTGTTCTCAGCTCCGGTTGTGAGGCTGAGATCTACGCCACGGCCATGGCTGCACAGGAGTTACGCTGGCTCACCTACCTGCTGACCGACTTGGGAGAGAGGCCTCGTTCTCCTCCAGTTCTGTACGTCGACAACAAGGCCGCCATTGCCTTGTGTTAGGAGCACAGAACGAAGCACATCGCTTTGCGTTACTTCCTGGCTCGAGAGTTGCAGCAGCGTGGTCAGCTTCGTCTTGCACACGTGGCCACTAGGGCCAACACTGCTGATATCTTCACCAAGGCACTTCCGTCTGGTGATCATCAGCGCTTTTGTACTTTGTTAGGCCTTGTGCCTACGTTTCCGCACTTGCTGTAGTCTCTACTTGTACTGTGATCTATATATATGCCTGCATGCTTGTTCTTGCTAGGTAATGATCACTGTACTGCTGTTGTTGCATATATACCTCTGCATGTGAACTGTCCTTGTGGCCCTTTGGTCGTGCTCGGAGTGTGTGGTGACGTTGTGATCCACCCTGAGCTTGCTTTGCTTTTCTAAGCTGGTCTTGTGACCCCTTGCTCTCCCCCACTTTGCCTATGGGGGTGTGTCAAACATTATACATGTTATATTTGTGTAGGCTGTAGTGGGGTAGCTGATATGGGGTACAACCACATTAGGGTTTCATATTTGTACCGAAGCCTGATCTAGTCAACTCATTTTCCTGTCTCTAGCTTATGACAGATTTTTTTATAACACCCCCCTTTTCTCACAGATTTTATATTATAGCTGGTAACGAGAAGGTGCAAGTACGGTACCGTCATACCCCGGATATAAGCGCCACCCTCGGATAAGCGCCTGGCGCTTTTAATTGGCGTGTGGCGCTTATATCCGGTGCTCGATTATAAGCGCACCCCCTGAAGGCTTACGCATTATAAGAGCCACCATTTGTAATAGTTATTGTAAATTTACTGGAATCTCTGTAGCGAAACACACTATTTGCATCCTGACATTGTGAAATTTCGACCCTTCACCCTCGCGCGACTCACTGCCTCACCCTCGCGTGACTCACTGACTGCGCGTCCAGTCCGAATGAGCTGTCATGAGGCGAAATGACTCATTCTGACTGTGTGTGTTGGCAGCTTGCAAACTTACGCGAGATTCTTGTTCAAACCCTCCATAATCTTGACTCGATTGAAATCGCAATGACAAGATGAACACTTCGGAGTGAAAACAACTAGATTTCATATATGTCATTGTATAAGCCCCGGCGCTTATAAAAATACTCGATTATAAGCCCACCCCCCTAAAAAAACATGTTTTATTATTGCCCCCCATGGGGGTATATCCGGGGTATGACGGTAGTATATCGCGAAAATCCCTCGCTCGATGAAATTTCCCGGTTCTTTCACATCAAATCTGCCAAGATTCCCGCCCGCCCTTTATTTCGCTGTCGCCACGTGCTGGCGAATCTTCCACTGCAGGTGGCCAGAGAGGTGTCAACTGACATTTTCGAGGGGGTGATGACGTTCGCGTCGAAACCCACATTAGATCGCGCCTCAACATGTGATGTTAAAAAGCCCATGGAAACACTCAACTTGTCTAATCGAAAAAACTCTAACACTAAAATATACCATATATATGCACCCGGGTATTATGTAGCATTTTTCTATGAGAAGACACCCCCCCTTTTTTTTCTTGTATTTTTAGATACCCTAGGGTGTTATGTTCGGGAGAATACGGTACTCGGTAGCTTGGCTGTGAATGCAATAGCTTTAGTATGGAAAAACTTTATACTGTTTTCACCTCAAGAGAGGGTTACTAAAACAACCTGCAATCACTCACAATGTAATGTCCTCCATGTAGAAGTATCAGGATGATACATAATTGAAGAGATATGTTGTACCCTATTTCCTGGTTGATGGGACACAAATGAGCACCTTTGAATTAGGATTCCCAGAAAGAGTCCCTGCACATGGTTTCTTATTATACTTCTTATACTTGTCTTGATTTGCCTTATTAGCGCCACCGAACTCTTTGATGCAGACAGTTGTGCATGTTGCGCTCCCTGAATAAGCCTTCGGTTCTCCAAGCACGCACACACCCTCGGAAAAATCAAGATACTCAGCTCGTATACAAACCTGCAGGGAATAGAGGGAAGTACAAACATGAAGTTGTACCATACATCAAGTGTATGTGTATTTTTTCTGGACTGCCCCTCTGAAGCGCATAGAGCGCTGTATTGATGACACTAATGGATATTCCAAGTATAGTGCACATGGGACCACTGAGTATCGAGAATGTTCCATGCACTCTTAACTCTCAAGCTTATGATATACGAGTAACCTTTTGTGCTGCTGAAAAGCAAAGATGTGCTTCAGTCTGTTACATTCTTTCATTGCGTATCAAGCAGGAACTTCCGTTCCTGCACGCACAGTCCACCTTAAGCTCACCGAGTCAGTTACGGGCACGAGGAAGCTGCACATGAGCCCCGGGTTCATGCGGTAGAACTCCACCATGGTGAGGGCTCCCCGGGATGCCTCAACCGCCGCGCTGCAGCCATCTTGGCTGCTGATGGACGTGGAATCCAGGCAGTTGGGGATGGTATCTGCCGCGCCTGTGTTGCGCTCAATGCAGAGCGAGCGCGAGTCGGGCAGCGGTGAGGCACATGCAAGGCCTGGGTTGAGCTGCTGCAGCGCGGCAGTGGGGATGCCGAGGAAGTCTGCCACGGAGTCACACGTTTCGCCCTGGTGGCACCGTAGACGTTGGATATGCCGTGGGAGGGAGGGAGTGATGGAGAGTCTGATGATTGGAAGGGATTGAGGAGCAAGGTCTTTGCACAGGAGGATGTAGAATAGTACAGAGAGGAGGATTGTTGAGAGAGAGATGAGGAGAGACCGTGTGAAAGGCAAACAGTAGGATTCTACAGTGCTGAAGGTAAGCAAACAGTGCTGCTCACCAAATAGGTGTAATAGTAAGCAGAGCACTTGGGCAGATTCATGGGCGGAGGCACCTTGAGCACCATGCCTTTTGTGAGAGGAGAGTCGCACGTGATGTTCTGCAGGTATGGCCAGCAGAGAATAACTAGGGCTTCGGGTCATTGCATGCCATGCTTCACTTGGCCAGATCTGCCCCTTGTAGAAGTGGCTGCATATATCTTCTCTAAAAGTTTCACAAATTTCTAGTAAAGATCATGAGACGTGTTGGATGCATTTGCAGAAAAGTATGGCGTGTTTAATTCCGCCTTTAGATTGGTGAAGGGGGGAAGTTTTCAGACACACAAGTGTAAGCCACCTGTACAAACAAGTAAAGAAAACTGAAGAAAGAACGCATCGCATTTTGTTGTCTGGTTGGAAACGGAAAGCAGTTCTCACAGTGTTTATGGCGGTGAAGCTGTATCAATTATACCCATAAAGGGTATGGACATGTTCACACAACCAGTTGCGTCCTTCGACTTTTACTGATGAGGCGAGTGTGGTGCCTGTTCATAACAGAGGGAAAATGGGAGTGTGGATGTGTTTGAAGGGAGAACCATCTGTTGTCCATATGTGGTAGCCACATTATGTGGGTGTAACAGCAACATTCAGGCTAGGTTGAAGGAAAGCATTGAATTCCCTCTAACGTGGGGTGATGAATGAACCCCCATGTCGTGGTTGTTGGAATTTGTGGGTCCATAGTATCAGCTGTTAGCAGCAGAACACAAATTTGTCCAGCAATATTAAATTCTTGATTGCCTCTTCCCTGAACCCCATGCTCACACACGCTCCCTAACTGTGTTTTTTTCTTCAATTTTCATTGCCATAACGTGAGGAAGGGGGGTTATGAATGCCTGGAAATCCTAGCTCACCTTTGGTGCAGGTGGGGAAGCCATCGATGGTGGTGTCTGGGGTGTGTGTGGGCGGGCACACACACGTGTAGGAGCCCTGGCCATCATCAATGCAGGTGCCCACCTCACAGGGGTTGCGTGTGCTGCTCCTGCACACGTACACTGGTGGACAGCACAGTAGGCACAAAAGGTCACAACCAGAGTAACTGTGGGGATGCGCATTTTGCTTTTGCAAAGGCACATTGTTACTGCAAGGCAAGCACCGGGACTAGTATGGTTTGGTATCTGTCACATCATTTGTTGGCAGTATTGTTTAATTACAAAAACATTTGCTAGTAGCGGGAATTAGAAAAAAAACACAGCATAAACAATAGGCTTGACACCCAGTCTTATCACACGTTCGCGTTCGCCCATGCACAAACCCCTGTTTGGCGAACCGAACACTGTTCGGTTCGGCGAACACCTGAAGCAAAAACAGGTATTCGCTGTTCGCCTATGAAGGCGTGTTTGGGCGAGCCTCGAACACGTTCGTGTTCGTACTTACCCATCTGGTAAGAATATTTGCGCTACTTACCCTTGTTTGTACCAGTAATAAGCGCGTTATTTACCCATATGGTAGGTAAAGATTGTAAGTGCGTTACTTACCCATATGGTTGGTAGTTAGAGTAAGAACTGTACTTACCCGTATTATTGGTACTATAAGTAATTGCGTTACTTACCCATATGGTTGGTACTCAGAGTAACTAAATGGTTGGTACTAAGATTATAAGTGATACTTATTAATATGGTTGGTACAAAAGGTAAATGCGTTACTTGCCCATATAATTGGTAATCAGAGTATGTGCATTACTTACCCATATGGTTGGTACAAAGAGAAAGTGTGGTGCTCATCCTTATGGTCGAAACTAAGAGAAAATGCGTTATTTACCAATATGGTTGGTAGTTAGAGTAAGAACATTACGTATCCAAATGGTTGGTACTATGAGTAACTGCGTTATTAACCCATACGGTTGGTACTTACTTACCCAAATTGTTGATACTAAGAGTATGTGTGTTACTTTTCAATATGGTTGTTATTAAGACTAAATGCGCTACTTATCAATATCGTTGGTACTAAGAGTAAGTACGTTACTTACCTTGTTGTTTGTACAAGATTGAAGTGTGTTGCTTAACCATATGGTTGGTACTAAGAGTAAGTGCATTTTTTACCCTTGTTTGTACTACAAATATGTGTGTTATTTATCCATATGGTTGGTACTCAAATTGAGTGCATTACTTACCCATGTTGTTTGTACTCAAAGTACTTATGCATTGGTTGTTATTAGGAGTAAATGCGTTACCTACCCAAATGGTTGGTATTTAGAATAACAATGTTACTTACCCATGTGGTTGTTACTAAACGTAAGTGCGTTACTTGCTCATATGGTTGGTACAGAAAATAAGTGCGTTACTTAGCCATATTGTTGGTATGCAGAGTAAGAACGTTACTTACCCACATGGTTGGTACCAAGAGTAAGTGCGTTACTTGCCCATATGGTTGGTGCACAGAGTAAGCGCGTTTTACGTACCCTTATTGTTTGCACTTTTACGTACCCACCTCCCAGGACGCCGAGCAGACGCCTTGCACGGCATCTAGGCACCCAGGACGCCGAGCAGACGCCCAGGTCGGCGTCCACCTGCTCGGCGCCCTCCAGCCAGACGCCCCCAAGCTCCGCGCCCTTGCAGTGGCCCCCGTGCCCACTGCTGCAGGTCGGCTGCATCCCCCCGCACAACCGACCACGAAGTCGGCTCCGCCCAAGCGAGGACGGGGCCAAACACAACTCCCGTTAACAACCATATCGTTGGTACTAAGAGTTAGTGCGTTAGTCATCCTTCTTGTTCGTATTAAATGTAGGTGTGTTACTTACCAATATGATTGGTACTAAAATTAAGTGTATTATTTACCCATGTGGTTGGTACTAAGAGTAAGTGTGTTACTTACCCATGTAGGAGGTACTTATTCACTTTAGTGTATTAATTACCCATGCGGTTGATACCAAAAGTAAGTGCGTTATCTACCCATATAGTTACATCTAAGATTAAGTGCGCTACTTCCCCATGTGGTTGGTACTAAGAGTAAGTGCGTTACTTACCCATATGATTGGTACTAAGGGTAAGTGTGTTTCTTACCCATCTGGTTGATACTCAGAGTAAGTGTTTTATTTTTCAGAATAGCTAGGCAAGAATGATTGAACTAGCAGAAGTTTTGGGTACAAATATGAAACCCTAGTTGGGGTTGTATCCCATATTGGCTACCCCACTACAGCCTACAAGCATAATACAGTTTGACACACCCTCATAGGCAAAGTGGGGGAGAACAAAGGGTCACAAGACCAGTCCAGCAAAGCAAAGCAAAGCCCAGGGTGGATCACAACGTCACCACACTCCGAGCACAAGTAAAGGCCACAAGGCCAGTTCACATGCAGTGCTAGATATAGTACAAGACAAGCAACACAGTGATCAAAACCTAGCAAGCAAGCAACAAGATATATATAAAGTACAGTACAAAGAATGTCAAGCAGTGAGCAAGTGAGGAAACGTGGACACAAGGCCTAAAGAAGTACAGTGCCGCTGATGATCACTAGGCGGGAGCGCCTTGGTGAAGATATCAGCAGTGTTGGCCTTCGAGTCCACGTACACAAGCCGAAGCTGACCGCGCTGCTGAAGCTCTCGAGCAAGAAAGTAGCGAAGAGCAATGTGCTTCGTCCTGTGCTCCAGTCTGTGCTCCTGACACAAGGCAAGAGCCGCCTTGTTGTCACCGTACAGAACTGGAGGAGAACTAGGCCGCTCTCCCAAGTCAGTCAGCAGGTAGGTGAGCCAGCGTAACTCCTGTGCAGCCATGGCTGTGGCGTAGATCTCAGCCTCACAACTAGAGCCGAGAACAGAGGAAGAGCGGGTGGACCGCCACGAGACAGAACCAGAGCCAAGGCTGAAGGTGTAACCCTGTGACGACCGCTGCGTAGCCAGGTCGTCCACCCAAGAAGCGTCCGAGTGACCAGTGAGGACAACTCTGTCACGTCCTCCAAGCACCAGCCCCATGCCTGATGTACTGCACAGGTAACGCAGCACCCTCTTAGCAGCCTCCCAGTGCTCTCGCCTGTGTCTCCCAGGCGCAACGTAACGAGCAAGGATGCTAAGAGGGTACGCGAGGTCAGGTCGCGTGCAAGTCATCAGGTACATGAGGCAGCCTACAAGCTCTGGGTACGGGCCACTCGGCTCTACGGACTCGTCCGAAGGTGGAGCTGAGAGCGAGTGGCTGGTAGCCAGAGGTGTGGCCTGTGGTGAGGAGAACTGGAAGCCGAAGCGCTGAAGGACCTGCTGCACCATGTGTGACTGAGTCAGGGTGATGGTGCGGCGAGCTCTGTCCCGGGTGATCTGCAAGCCAAGGTAGCTACGCAGTTCACCCAGGTCAGTGCAGGTGTGTCTCTTCTGCAGCTCCGACTTCACACGAGCGAGTGCCTCAGTGTCAGCAGTAGCAAAGACCAAGTCGTCGACGTACACGAGAATGTAGAACGGCGGCAGCGACGTGTCTGTGCGCAGAAACAGCGACGGGTCAGCAGTAGACGGCGCGAACCCAAGAGCCGCAAGTGTAGTCCTCAGTGTGTCGTGCCACTCACGTGGCGCCTGGCGGAGACCGTAGACTGGCCGGCGGAGACTCCACTGGGTACCAGGGGGAAACGACCCAGTAAAGCCAGGTGGGCGGCGCAGCCAGATCTCCTCGTGCAGGCTGCCCTGCAGGAACGCTGTGCTGAAGTCAAGAGAGTGAAGCTCGTAGTCACGCTGAGCAGCAACGTGCAGCAGAACCCGAAGAGTGGTCATCTTCGGGGTGGGGGAGAAGGTCTGGAAGAAGTCGACCCCCTGACGCTGACTGAAGCCTCTAGCAACGTAACGAGCCTTGAAGACAGGCGGAGAACCTGGCGGCCGCTTCACCCTGAAAATCCACATGCCATCGACGATGTTCGCCCCAGGAGGGGGAACCTCGTCGACGTAGGTGCCTGTGGACTTCCAGGATGCCATCTCTGCGTCCATGGCTGTCTGCCACTGAGAGGAGTAGGGACCCGAGATCGCCTCTGCGTAAGTGCGCGGAGTGGGGATGTCTAGTGCATCCGGGTCTCCCTCAGGGGCAAGCAACCAGGCCACGAGATGAGGTACAGCAGCCGCAAGAGAGTCAAAGTCCTCCTGCCTGTCCTCAAGGACGTCCGTGCCAAGAGCACACTCACCCCCGACGGACGGAGGACAGACAGACGCAGACTCTGACTCAGCAACAAGGCTAGCAGCGTAGTCTAGACGACAGGCAGCAGCAAAGTCAACCAACTCAGCGACCAGAGCAGACGCAGCCGAGGACTCAAAGGTAGGGTCAGTGACAACAGTAGCGAGGAGACGCGTGACTGTAGGGTGCTCAGCGCGATACCGGTCAGACTCAGGGTCCGGAACGGCAGGCAAAGAGGACGCAGGAGGAGACGGTAGAGGGACACGCCGAGGAGCAGTAGAGGGACGCAGAGTCATGTAGTGAGTGCCTGGGACAGGAGGAGGACGCTCACGACGGGCACGACTACCAGTGCGAGCAGGACGAACAGGCGACACAGGACGAGACTCAGGCTCACGACGCTCTGTAAGACCTCCTGTGGGACCAGCGTAAGGAGAGGGAGCAGGGAGAGGCGAGGCAGGCGGTAACTGTGACTGCGGCTGGACAGGCGGAGGACACTCTACGGAGGGAGGAGGACAAGGAGGAGGAGCCTGCCCAAGAACCTGCTGAAGGAGCGGTACGAAGTACGGTCGCGGCCGCGCAGCGTCTCCAGAAGCAGAAGAGACTCCAGCGGCCGGGTCCTCAGGACCAGCAGGAGCTCCAACGTCCGGGTCCCCAGCACCAGCAGCAGCGCCACCGCTCGGGTCCTCAGCTCCAGCAGCAGCTCCACCAGGCGGGTCCGCAGCACCAGCAGCAGCGCCACCCCCAGAGTCGGCAGCTCCAACTCCGCTAGCACCGCCAGCGCCAGAGTCCCCAGCTCCAGCAGCTCCAGTCGCAGTGCTCCCAGAACAACCAGTCCCGGCAGCTCCAGTACCCCCAGTACGAGCACCCCCAGGACGAGCAGCCCCAGCACCCCCAACTCCAGCCGAGCCACTAGGACGGCGAAAGCGCCGGACGTACCAGTCACGAAGCTGCTGCGGTGTGAGAGACTGCTCAGCACCCCGAACCGGAGCACCCCCAGACGCAGTAACCCGAGGCTCCGTAGGCTCAGTAGCAGCACCCCCAGGCTCAGTACCCGCAGGCTCAGTACCCGCAGGCTCAGCACCCCCAGTCGCAGCACCCCCAGGCTCAGCACCCCCAGGCGGCAAACTCTCAGGCACAGTACCCTCAGCTCCAGCACCCGTAGTCCCAGCACTCCCAGGCCCCGCACCCGCAGGCTCAGCACCCCCAGGCTCAGCACCCCCAGGCTCCGTACTCTCAGGCACCGTACCCTCAGCTCCAGCACCCTCAGTCCCAGCACATGCAGTCCCAGCACCCCCAGGCCCAGCACCCCCAGGCTCAGCACCCCCAGGCTCAGCACTCCCAGCAGCACCACCCGCAGCAGCACCTGAGTCACCTGTGAACTCGACAGGCTCAGCGACGGGAGGAGGGTCTACCTGAGAGACACCTGAAGGAGCAGGACCCTGAGGGGGAAGGGGGTCTACCGGAGGGGGACCAGGAGCAAGGAAAAGCGGCGGGGGAGGGAGGGGGGCAGTGCGGTAGGGGAAGAGACGGTAAAAAGGGACCGACTCGTCAAAGGTGACATCCTGAGAGGCGAAGACCCGGCGCGAGGTGGGGTGGTAAAACTGCCAGCCAGGCGCGTCAGGGACAAAGCCAAGGAAGACACAGGGAAGCGTGCGGGAGGAGAGCTTGTCCGCGGACGTATCGCGGACAAGGGCACGAGCACCCCACACCCGGAAGCGCGACGCATCGCCAACCTCCCCCGTCCAACGCAGTGTGGGCGAGGTCTCCGGCAAGGAGACACGGGGCCAGAGGTTGAGCTGATGCGCGGCGTACCGGACAGCAAACGGCCACAGAAAATGGGGAGCCGCCGCGTGGACCAAGGAGGTACGAGCGACCTCCATGACCAGGCCAATGCGGCGCTCAGCAACCCCATTCTGCTGTGGGGAGTCCGGAAGCGTGAAGGTCTGCTCGATGCCCTCCGCCTGACAGAAGGTCCTCAAGAGATCGGAGGAAAACTCACCACCTCTGTCAGAGTGCAGACGCAGGACAGGAAGATCCGTCCGGAAACGGCGGCGGAGCTGGAGACGAACCGTGCGGATCCAAGGGATCAGAACATCAGGGACCTCACCCTTGGTGCGCAAGGGGAAGACCGTGGTGTAACGCGAGTAGTCGTCGACAACCAGCAAAAAGTACCGCTCACCGCCCTGACCACGAACGCGGGCTGGGCCCCACACGTCCAGGTGGAGGGTCTGCAGAGGAGCCTCTGTCGGGGGGAACGAGGAGGAGTGAGGAGCGGCGCGCTGCCGCCCCTCGACGCAAGGAAGGCAAGGCGGCGCAGGCGAGGCAGGGAGGGGAGGGAGGGACCTGGGAAGACCAGACACAAGGTGGCGACGGTGCATGCCACGAAGGCGTGGCAAGGAGGGGTGACCCAGGCGGTGGTGCCAGAGAAGAGTCTGGTGCGACAGGGAACGACACTCACAGGCGTGGGCTACCAGACCTGACGTAGACACCTGACCGACAGCAGCGACCTGAGGAGACGCAGTGGTCAGTGTGTAGAGACTCGACCCCGGCCGACGGGTAAACGTAGCCAGGTGACGGCCGGTCCTGGAGCACGTGCAGATCGCCACACGCTGTCCGCCAGGGGTAAAGGTGTCAACCCACTGATCCTGGAGGACAGCGTTGCTCACCAGGTTCGTCGAGAACGAGGGGAGGTGGAAACCCGACAACGAGCCAGACGGAACCGCCGGACAAGGGAGGACAGTGGTGGACTGGGCAAGGACTGGGCCCCCAGAGGGGTCGTCGAGCCAGGAAGTGAACTGCACGGGACGGCCCTCAGCATCGAAGGAAAGAACGCGAATAGAGGCCATAGCTCAGGCGTGAGGGCACAGCAGAGCAGCGGCAGCAGCAGAGGGGACGCAGCAAGCGGGCAGTGAGGCAGCGGGCGGCGCTGCGAAGCAGGTAGCGGGCGGGCGGGCGGCGCTGCGAGCGGGCAGCGAAGCGGGCGGGCCGCGAAGCGGGCGGGCCGCGGAGCGGGCAGCGAGCGAGCGGGCTGCGAAGCGGGCGGGCCGCGAAGCGGGCAGCGAGCGGGCGGGCGGGCTGCGTGGCGGGCGGGCCGCGAAGCGGGCAGCGAGCGGGCGGGCGGGCTGCGAAGCGGGCAGCAGGACGAGCGGGCTGCGAGCGGGCGGCTCGGCGGGCGGGCGACACTGCGAGGGGCGCGCGAGGGCGCTAGTGAGGGGCGCGCGAGGGCGCTAGCAAGGGGCGCGCGAGGGCGCTAACGAGGGGCGCGCGAGGGCGCTAACGAGGGTGCGCGCGAGGGCGCTAACGAGGGGCGCGCGAGGGCGCTAACGAGGGCGCACGAGGGCGCTACGAGGCTAGGGCACGGGGTAGCGTGGTAACCGCATGCGAGCGGTGGTGGGCCCTTAAAAAAAAAACGGTCGGTAGGTCCTAGGGACCTCCTGCTCTGAATACCATTTCAGAATAGCTAGGCAAGAATGATTGAACTAGCAGAAGTTTTGGGTACAAATATGAAACCCTAGTTGGGGTTGTACCCCATATTGGCTACCCCACTACAGCCTACAAGCATAATACAGTTACATCTAAGATTAAGTGCGCTACTTCCCCATGTGGTTGGTACTAAGAGTAAGTGCGTTACTTACCCATATGATTGGTACTAAGGGTAAGTGTGTTTCTTACCCATCTGGTTGATACTCAGAGTAAGTGTTTTACTTACCTATATGGTTGATGCTAAGAGTACCTTCGTTATTTACCCATATGCTTGGTACATTGTACTAAGGGAAGGTCCGTTACATACCCAAAGGGTTGGTGGTCAGAGTATGTGCGTTACTTATCCAAATGGTTGGTACTAATAGTAAGCGCATCAATTACCCCTATGGTTGGTACTTTGAGTATGTGCTACTTATCCATATGGTTGGTACTAAGGGTATGTGCGCTACTTACCCAAATAGTTGGTACTAGTAGTAAGCGCGATCACTACCCATATGGTTGGTATTAAGAATAAGTTTTTCGCCCTTGCTTGGTCGAGGTAGACCATCACAACAGTGTGTAGACAGCTTCGTTTCGTGATCATTGGCGACTTCAGGGACTTTTATCTTTGTGTGCGGAGTCATCAATCGATGAGATTGATTGGTCGAAGTGGAAGTGTTTTTTTCTGCTCGACGAAAGTGTCCGTCTAGGAGGCGCTTGTCGACGGGAGTAAATCAGCGTCGAAGAGGAGCCTTGTTGGTCGGCGGAATTGGCAGAATTGGCGTTTCGACGGATTACTGGTCGACAGAATTATGCTCGACGAGTGCTTCGTCGAGCAGGGTGATTCTGCTCGACCGGAATTACTTGTCTCCGAAATTCGCAATGTGCGCGAATTTTGACCAATCAGAGGTGCTCAGAAATTGTGCTCCCCAGGATAAGCTGATTTAGTAAAGAATCTGAACCTGAAACACGTTTCTACAAGCAGTATAAACATATACAACTATGAATGTTGTAAACCCGAGCAGTAGCCAACTCAGGTAAAAGCTACATGTGTTTGTTGCTTCACCTGCCGTTGCTAACTCGACCAAGTCAAGTGCTTGTCGAGGAACGTCCCTACAAGGTTCATTGTTATTGCTATTTGGTTCTCCATCCTTGTACCATATTCTTCTTCTATCAACTTTTCCTAATGAAACCAAGCTTGAGTTCTACCAAGGCAACCAAGCTCACTTCTGAGAGTCACTGCCAGACCTCTGTCTGTGCGCCCTACGCGAGTAACTCTCCCGTAGAATAGCATTCTCCGCGTGGTGCGGTGAGTGTGGACGGCCCCACGTTAGAATCTTCATATTTGCCGGTGTTTGCATCCATTACCTAAGTTGTTGTAGGCCGGCAGCCGTCTAGACCGCCATGGTCGACCAGGAAGTCGCAGCAGGCATAGATGATACCCTACAGGCGCGGTAAAATGATGTTCGGGCACGCCACGTGGCTAGCAAGTGCGGCGGAGCGAACGTGGAGGTTGTACTCCTTGGAAATCGTGTGTAGAGGGCGTGCAATCATCCAACAACCCGTAATGAGGCGGATGGTCAGCCCGCTACTCCCTGACCGGCGTGCAACAAAGGCAGCGTCGACAAGCAAGTTGACGGCCGTGACCAAGTCAGCAATAACGAGGGCATGAGAAGGACGAGTGGAGTAATCAGGGCCACCGATGGTGGGGTCGACGGAATACATGCGCGGGTGAAGCAATCTGTCAACGAAAGTTGTGTGTTGGCCCGCACTTGGGCAGAGCCAAATTCGCTGTCGGGTGTGCGGGGACCGCAGCCGACCTGCTGCAGTGGGGGGACGCCGTCCTAGGCGCCTGGACGCCGACCTGGGCGGCGTCCTGGGCGCCTGAACGCCGTCCTGGGCCTCTGAACAGCGTCTTGAGCGCCTAAGCACTGACCTGGGCATCTTGGCGGCGTCCTCGGCCCTGGACATCGACCTGGGTGCCGACCTGGACGCCTGGACGTTGTCCTGGGAGGACACCGACCTGGTGGTCCTGGTGGCCTAGCATCTGATGTAGTCCATTGTTGCTTGCATTGTGTACCTTTGTTGTCAATCTTTGCTAGTGAAACTCTTGCCAATTCTTCCCGTGAATGTGAGCATAGAGAAAACATAAGCAAACGCGAAGAAACGCAGAGTTCGCCCCTATCCCCTTTGCCTTCCCCATAGTCTAGCTCCCATTGTTCGAGTTATCTCTGCACGGTCGACGTCGCTCACTGCAGAGAAGTAGAGTGAGACCGAGCTCCTCTACGCGCGTAACGGCTGGCGGAATTGCACAAACCTAGAAGTATTTTATATTTTCGTCGGACGAGGTCATTGTGCCTATACTGCTGGAAGGTCGACGAGTCTGTATCACGTCATCTTGCTCTGCCGCTCGCCGATGGTGCAGATCGCTTTGAAGCCGTGTCGACTTCGTCTGGACGCCCGCCACCAGGCGTGGCGGTTCATTATGTTGACGTACCAGGCGACCGACGAACTATTCATCGGCCAGCTGGAGGAGCACTTCACTCACCTCAGGATGGGTGAGCAGCAACGAACTACTACAACTGCGCTTGACGGATCCTGGCCAACATGCGGATGGCCAGAAAAGGTGCTCGGATTGGTCTGGCGAGGGCGAGAACGGGATTTACATCGATCTGCCAAGTGCTTGAAATTTCATCAGATTTTGCAACCGCGGCCGTCGCTCTTCTGTGTTTTCCGCATAGAAGGCAAGGCATTCCCGGTCTCATCGCGGCGCTGGTCGCTGCTGATCCATGTCTCTCTGTTCGACAAGAAGGACGGCGCACAGGGCGGCTTCCGAGATAGCCCCCTACTATCGGAGAAGAGCCTTACAGGGCTGCCACTCTGGGCCGAGCCCTTGAAGCACAATATTCACAAAGATTTATGCGGAAATGCTGCTTCCCAACTTCACGATTTAATCGCGGAGGCTCCGGCATCGATTGGTGTAGCTATTGCCTTTTCACCAGGGGCCATTTTTGTCTCCAATAGCTGCTGGAACAAGCGGCTCGAAGAAACCGAGTCTTTCGGTTAGTACACGCCATTCAGGTGTCGACAGGCATCGAGGGCTGGCACGGACGATGTCTTGTACGAGCGAATGCTCAGTTGCTCCGCCGGCGACATGTCTTGTTCTCCGCAGGACGCCGTGCGCCATGAACGACTCGTTGTAATACTGAGCCCTCGCGTCGGGGGTACCTTCAGCAGGTCCCAAGTAGCTCCTGTCTAAGTATTGGAATATCTGCGCGTTCTACAACAGAGGCTCAAGCTCAAAGCTCCACGTTTAGAAGTCTCAGCCATCAAAGCACACACTCGTCTTTATTTTTTAAATGCTGAGAAACCTTAATGGAGCAGAGAGAATTGCTTCTTCGCTGGGACGGGGAGTCTTGGGTGTTGAGACATTTGTGTCGAAGGAGAAAGTGTGCGGGGTGGTGTTCTGGCGAGGCCGGTTGAGAGGGTTGGGAAGATGTTCCCGCGTCGCCATTCCGCAATGTTTGGAGTCCTTGCTCCAAGCTGGTGAGTCGCTGAAGCAGTTGTGCGAGGACGGCGGTTCCAATCATCTACGTTTCCTCGTTTGTTGCAGCCGGGTGTGGACAGCGCTTCATTGGTCGGATTCGTCTGACCACCAGATCCTCCAGCCATCGTTACACGTGATCGTGTGCCGGACGCCATCTTTCGATCGCCGAGTATTTCGGAGGTGGCTGTGCGAAGGATTCCCGGATCGCTCTCGTACCATGCTATGATCAGAAGTTGATCGTCCCTAGGATTACCTCGGGAAGGTTTGCACACAGTTGATTGACAGTGGTGGGCCCTTGACCTCAATTCAGAGTGAATGTAAAATGATGATTAAAGCAAGCAAATACAAGCATATACATAAGAGTACAAGGGGAATACGAAACGACCTAGCTAGCCATGTACTCTAAGGGGTACATTCCCTTATTCAAATTCAAACCCAACCGTGTGGCACGTACAGTTATGAAATTGTTCCCGCCAATTCCTTCGCTCCTGCAACTGCCCGATGCCGTCTGCTCCGACGGTCTAGATGGCATGTAACCATATGCGATTCTTCGCGTCATTTTGCCTCTTCGTGTTCAGCCTCGATATTGTGTGCTTCACTTGTTGCAGTTAGGAGTGTGCGTTCTCATTTCATTATTCGTAACAAGAACCATTGGCGAAATAGGCGAATGAGCTACAAAGTGTGTGAAGAGTTGAATGAGAATTGGTTGATATTGGTGGATACAAGCAAGGATGAAATAGCATTCAAGATCAAAGGTGGGAAGTACTTTGTGGGACTAGGAAATGTAGGGCAACGAAAGAAGAGTGACACATGGCACTTGGAATTTTTGGAAGATAAGATGAAGATTGATTGTAAGAAGAATGTTACAACCCATAAAGAATGTCACACGTGACACTTTAATTGATTGTCATCTCAGTTATTGACAACTGATAAAGAATGTTACACCCGCAACGTCTCATTGTCATGGCCCCCTTCATTAAATAGGGCCTCTGTTCGGCATTTGAGGCCCCGCCGCGAAATAATACGACGCCCTATCCCACCTCTATTCGAGGACGTGTCTCGCCTCCCCTCGCGGACTTGCCTCGCCTCATCGCGCGATCGCTAACCGCCTCTGCTTGCGCCCGCGCTTTATCTCCTCATGTCTTTTCCTTCCGTCACCGCCTCAGCCTCTGCTGCCGCCGTTTCGTCCCCTAGCCGCCGCAGCTAGTTCTGCTGCCGCTCCTCCTCCACGCCGCGCCTACTTGCAGCTTCCCTCCCCTCGCACCTCACTGCTTCCCGTCCTCCGCGCCTACCTCGCCCGCCGTGAGTCGCTGCTTGCCGCCGCCGTCCGCCGTCCTCCTCGCCGCCCGCCGACAACTGCAACCCAACGCTCACTGTCGCGAGGGGATGCACCATCGCGCGATCGTCGCTCTTCGCGTGCCGCATCGCGGCCTCGCCTTTCCTTACAGATTCGTCTGCTCGTGATGTATAATGCCCAAGGCTCTTATAATGGCGGTTACAAGGCTTTTATAATGATCAAATACAAAATAGTAGCCCTAGCTAGCCTAAATAGCCTTGGAGATGAAGATCTTCTTGATGCCTTTGATGGGAATTACTTGAAGAAGTTGTGTAGGGAGTTGTGTGAGAGAGCTCAATGACTTAGAGAAACCGTCATATCTACATCGGCTTGATCAACGGCCCATATTCCAACTTCTACTTCAATTTGGGCCAGTTCATCCTTGTTTGTCAGAAATCTGATTACATCAACGGCCTCTATTCCAACCTTTTTTCCAATATTGTTGAAGATAATTTCAGCAGTCGGATTCACTTGGACTGAAGATCAACGGCATCATCGCTACTTAGGACTCACCCTTTTCAGTACAGGGCTGCCTTATTTAGGAGGTGGGAGAGTGTAAGGATTTACAAATCCTTACTGAGGCACTCGTTAGCGAGGCCATCCCGAGGGCCACGCGACCAACTGGTTCGGCCTACAATTTCGCATCCAAACCTCACCGAGCCGCCTCCGCACCAATCGCGACCCTTCGCGAGCCAACCTTTCCCCATCTCCCCGCCTAGCTAGGTTTCTCTCTATTTACACCTCGTCACTTCCTTGTATCGTCATTCGGTAGTCAATCCATTCTCGTTATTCGTTTTACTGCGCACTCTGCAAGTTCATTCATAACACGTGGCATCAGAGCTACTTTCCTAGCCTACCCCTCTTTTAGAGTGTAATAACCCTCGGAGGGGGACGAGGAAGGATGTCTTGGGGTCCAGGAGTTGCATAGGCCGTCCAAGAGAACTAGTTAGTTGCTCCTCGTGGCTATGTTTTTACGGGTACTCTCTTGGCACCGCCAGATCCTTGCCTTCGACGGTCGCGATCGACCGTGACCTCCCTCCCCCCGGGCAACGGGCAGCAATCGTTGTCGCGACATTAAAGTGAGTAATTTCTGCTGCGGTTTCCGACGCTTTTGGAGCTTGATTCGTGAGGCAGCTGGCGTCAGCGGACCTGCGTCGGCACCTCCATGAACAGCATCGATGTCGTCACTGTGTGTGGCTGTTGACGTCGGCGGACCTGAGTCAACGGCTGCGCGACGATTTCGAGCTCGTCCTTACGCGACAGTTGACGTCGGGGCACACGTCAACATGTGCGCGAGATTTTTGGGAGATCCTCAGCAGCTGGCGACAATGGGCCTGCGTCAACATGGCCGACAATTTCGGAGCTACTGTGGAGAAAAAGTCGGCTGGGGAACTCGCCAGGCGCAAAAGGAGTTTGCGTCCGAAAATGTCGGTCGCAACGGTGACCGACACGCGAACTACCCGATTTATGCGGGGTCAACTGCCGTCGAGCCCGACCTGAAGCGCAGAGGCTTTTACTGCATGGGCGGGCGTGTCATCGAATATTTTCGGCAGAAGTGCTCGTGGACAGACCGGACTTTAGACTCGCCAACACTTACAGGCTGCAATGAAAAGCGGAGTGGCCTTATCGCTCTTAGCAGAAGTGGGACGCATGCGGCGAGGGAAATCGAGGCAGGTACACCTCAGAAACAACTCGTGCGACACTGCGCGTCTGGTGTTTGTTAAGCTGGCCGGCAATGTCGAGGGCGATATCTCCTGACCAAGGAATTCGTTTTCGGGGACAGCTGCTGACAACTCACGATTAAACGGCGTCGGTACAGGCTGCCGGGACACACGGGAAGAAACGGCCCAACTGCTAAGCGGGGGTTGAAGAAGACGGTGGGGAGCATATTTAAAGCCGTTGGAATCGATCTACGACCCTACTTCGCCCGAACATCACCATTCCCACCAAGTCTTGGCTCTGACTCATGCAGTCAACCTACTTGGCCGAATAACGGGGGTGAACACGAGCCTACCCTGTGCTGGTTAAAGGTGTCAACGGGAGTTGTGTTTGGCCCCGTCCTCGCTTGGGCGAAGCCGACCGTGGGAGCTATGAAATTGCAATGGCCCGCGTAGCCACGAAATTGCAGTGGCCCGCGGAGCCACGAAATTGCAGTGGCCCGCGGAGCCACGAAATCGTGGGGGACCGCGGGAGCCACGAAATCGTGGGGGACCGCGGGAGCCACGAAATCGTGGGGGACCGCGGAGCCACGAAATCACGGGGGATCGTGGATCCACGAAACCGCGGAGGACCGCGGTGACCGAGAAACCGCGGGAGGACCGCGAAGTACCCGGTCAACCAGGATACCCGGGCGACGTACGCGAAAGTCGCCGGGGATGTTATCTACGATGGCGATCTCGGGGGTGGTATCCCGAGGTCAACGTGGCTGGTGGGCGCCGTCACGGGTGAAGTGTCTGCGCTGGGCAAGTGACGGGGAGTTGGGCGCCAACCAGCTGCACGCACCTGCGAAGCTGGTGCACCGTTGTCCCGCGGATGCGACGCTGTGCAGCCGACATACTGCAGCGTTGGCGCACCGCGGACTTGCAACGTTGGCAAGCCGCGACTCTGCTCTGCTGGAGCGCGGTCGACAGAGTTGTGCTGGCATGCGGTCGACCGTGCTGCGCTGGCAGTGGACCAGCAAGCCTTGCTAGGTCTGATGTAGTCAGTGTTGCCAATGTTGATGTAATTCATTCTGAACTTTCTTGTTGTGATGATTTCCTAGTGAAACTCTTGCAAATATTCCTCCTGAACTAGCAAGCACTGTTAGCACTTGGAAACGACTGAGGAACGAACAAACGCAGAGATCACACGAGCACCCGTGCCTAGCCCGTAGTCTAGCTCCCGTTGTTCTAGTTATCTCTGCATGGTGCGGTGAGCGTGGATCGAACACGCGACTTACTTTGGTAGGAGCCGTAGGTGACGCAGGGGTGGTGGACACCCTGGAGGCACGGCTGGAGAACGCGAGGAGAAAGCACGAGGCCAACGAGTATGGCGACATCCCTTGGACGGTCGTCGAGGCTGGCATCTGCTCCTTGTGGGCGACAGAGCACCCTCCCTCTCGGCCTGCGTCTCCTCAACCGGTGAACAACGCGGGCGGCGTTGATGCGGACGTCAACGCGGGTGGTGGCCAAGTTGGCAGCAGCGCGGGAGGCACGTCGAGGCAGCGAGGTGTGATTCACGCCGATGAAGTCGGCGGCGTTCAGGCGCGAGGGATGCGGTCGTCCGCGGATGCAGGGGCCCCGCGAAACTACGTCGGAGGCAGACGAAGTGAATTGGCGCCGATGTCGGCGACACACGTGACCGCGGGAGGAATTGCGCCGAGCTACAGCTACTTCAAGTTCACGCCAGACAGGATCTCGGTCACCCCTCCGCTGGTCGGTCGTCCCGACATCTTACGTGGAAGGAAGCCATCGAGCCCTAGCTGGAGATGGCCGGGCTGATAGGCTTCACCCGCGTAACCGTGGCGACGCCGGAGGAGCACTACCACGACCTGCGAGCGGAATTTCGCGCCGTGCATTTGCTGACCTTTACGGTCATCTCGCGGTGCTGCTCGCCGGGCGTACAGATCGCCCTGAAGTCGTGCAGGGAGTACCTCGACGCTGGCCACCGGGCGTGGCATTTCATCGAGTCAACTTACCAGGTCACCGACGACTTGTTCATCTCCCAGCTTGAGGGACAGTTGACGCACCTGCGTATGGGCGACCAGGAGACCGCGACGGACTACTGCAACCGAGCTCGGCGAATTCTCGCCACCATTCGAATGGCTGGCGCGGAATACTCGACGGCTTCGTACGTCATGCACGTCATGCAAGGACTCCCGAGCAGCTACAATCTGCTGAAGCGGCTGTCGATGGCGCCGAGCACGCGGGCGACGCTCAACGAGGACACACTGACCTCGTACATCCTGCAGGACGAGGCGATGCAGGAGGCTGAGCGGTCCCAAGAGCTTCTCGCGCAAGTCCATTTCGCGGCCCCCGCGAAGCAAAGTGGTTTCCCGGGACAGCGCGGGCAGTCTGGTGGCAGTCACCGCGGTGGCGGGAAGCCGGCGACAGACGCTGACAAGCAGAAGTCGTCCAAGGATGGCGGTCGCGGAGGAGGAAGTCGGCGTCGGGAATGCTGGATCTGCCACAGCCCCGACCACCTCTCCTTCGAGTGTCCCGACCGCAGCGAATCCGACGACGACGACGCCAAGGGAGGCCGCGGGAGGTCGGCCAGCCGTCGTCCACGTCGAGGCAACCAGCCGCGCAAGGAGAAGCAGTCGACCAAGTCGACCTCGGCGAAGGACGCCGACTCCTCTGCTGGCGGAAAGGGGAGCGACGACATGTCGGCGTCGTGCTCTATGGTCGGCGTCGTGGAGCCGACCGTCTCACTGGCGCCGGAGGCCGGTGAGGATTTCCGGGCGATGGCAGCAGCAGTGCAGGCGAACCCGGCGGTGGTCCTGCTGGATAGCGGCTGCTCCCACCACCTGATGGGGACGAAGGAGGTCTTCGTCAACATGGGGCCGAGCGGCGACGTTAAACACGTGCGCGGCTTCAATGGGGCACTGCAGGACGTCAAGGGACGGGGCACGGTTGCGCTGCAAGGGGAGGCCGGGAAGCGGGTGCTCATCCCCGACGTGCTGTACGTCCCCGGCGTGCACGCGAACCTGCTGTCATCCGGCCAGCTGAAGGAACACGGCGTGAAGCTGAAGGAGGACGGCGACGGCATGCTGCTCGTCTCGGCGACGGGCGACGTGCTTGGTCGCGCAACGTACTCCGGCCGGGTCCTCTGCACCGACCTGCGTCCCTGCTCGGTGTCGACTGCAGCGGAGGAAGTGGCTCTGCGGGCCATCGTCTCGGCGACGAAGGCGACGCCGGACAGACTGCACGCGAGGCTCGCACACGTCGGTATGGACACCACCCTGAGCTTGGTGAAGCACGAAGTCGCCACCGGGCTGGACCTCAAGTCGGCGTCCGGCGCTGCCTCGCCCTGCGTTTCGTGCGTCGGTGGGAAGCTGGCGCGGCACACCTTCCCCGACAAAGGCTCCGACGCCAAGGACGCTCTGGCCGTCGTGCACATCGACCTGTGCGGGCCGTTTCGCGTGGCTGCCAAGGACGGCAGCCTGTACTTCTTGCTGCTGAAGGACCGCAAGACCCGCTACGTGTGGGTGCGGCCGGTCGCCAAGAAGTCAGACGTGCTGCTGGAGTTCCAGAAGTGGCTGGTGCTGGTGGAGCGGCAGACGAAGAAGTCGGTGTTGCAGCTGCGCTCTGACCGAGGAGGGGAGTTCCTCGGCCGGGAGTTCACTGCCTTCGTGGACGGCAAGGGGATCGTCCACGACCTCACCTGCCCCTACACCCCGCAGCAGAATGGCATGGCGGAGCGGGAGATGCGGACGGTGGTGGAGTCGGTGCGGACGATGCTGCTACACATGGGCGTGCAGCACCACTGGTGGCATCTCGCCCTGCGGCAGGCCGTCTGGGTTCGCAACTGCCTGGAGCGGTCGTCGCTGCCCGGGGGGACGACGCCGTACCTGCTTCTCACCGGGCAGAAGCCCGATCTGTCGATGGCGCGGGTGTGGGGCTGCATGGCGCAATTCCTCGTCCCCGAGCAGCAGCGCGGTGGGAAGCTGAAGCCGAAGGCCCGGTGGGGCCTTCACCTCGGCGTGTCGGAGGAGAGCAAGGGCCGGGAGCTCCTTTACATCGCTGACAACCGGGTGGTCACCACGTCGGATGTGGTGTTCTACGAAACTCTTTCGCTGGAGGTGTGGAAGTCGGAATTCGGGCCCGCGTCGGGGCGGACGCGGGCCAACCCGCCGACGGACACCTCGACGGCGACGCTTCCTCTGCTCGTCGAGGTTGGTGAGGATGTTGCAGTCGCCCCTGCATCTCCTGCCCCTTCTTCCCCTCCCCTTCCAGTCGGACAACGTGGCTTGACTTCGTTGTCGGCCTCCGGCGATGAGGGGAGTCGTGGAGAGTCGCCTGTGGCGCCGGCTAAGAGCATCGCCAGTGGCCAACGCGATGCCCAGCCAGTCGCGGAGAAGCGGGCCGCGGATATGCAGCCAACTTTGGACGCCGCGAAAGAAGCCGCGAACAACATCGCGAAAGAAGCCGCGAACAACACCGCGGAGGAAGCCGCGAAGAAGACCGCGACGGGCACCGCGAAGAACACCGCTAAGGAAGCCGCGAATAACATTGCGAAGGAGACCGCGGACGAGACCGCGGACGAGACGGCGGAGGAGATCGTGGAGGAAACCGTGAAGAAGCCCACGGAGGAAACCGCGAAGCAGTTGGCAGGGGAGCTTTCGAACGGGAAGCGCGTGTCAGAGAAGCCGTCGTCAGGGGAGCAGTCGAACGCGGAGCTCGCTTCAGAGGAGCGGACGACAGGAGAGCAGTTCGATGAAGGCACATTAAGCGACGTGGTAGAGGTGCAGCCCGGACCTCGGACGTCGGGCCGAATTCGGAGGCCACCCGACTTCTTCGTCCCCGCTGCCTTCACCACGGTCTACGATGTGGACGACGACGACTTGGCGTACGATGACGCCGAAGACGATGAGGAGTTTTCGGAGCTCGACCCCGACATTGACGCTGATCCCGAGCACCGTTGGGACATTTCGACCATGACGGTGAAGGAGGCGTTAGCGAGCTGGAAGGGCCCGGCGGTGAAGGCAGCCATGGAGGAGGAGATTCGTAGCCTCATCAACATGGGCACTTGGGAGCTGGTCGAACGCCCGCCGGGGGTGAATATAATGAAGAACCGGTGGGTGCTGACGACGAAGTACCGCATCGACGACACTGTCGAGCGCGAAAAGGCGAGGCTGGTCGTGAAAGGCTTCACGCAGGTGTATGGCACTGACTACGACAAGACGTACGCGCTGGTGAGCAGCTACGTCACGCTGAGGATCTTCCTCAGCATCGTCGCCGTCCTCGACTTCAACCTGATGCAGCTCGACATGAAGAACGCCTTCCTGCAGAGCAAGCTCGACCGGGTGCTGTACATGTACAACGACGGGTCCGGCCGGACTACTTCAACGACGGGTCCGGCCGGGTGTGTAAGCTGCTGAAGAGCCTCTACGGGCTGAAGCAGTCGCCGCTGTTGTGGTACTTGGCGCTCAACGACGTGCTGGTCGGCGCTGGCTGGAAGAAGAGCCAGGTCGACGAGGCCCTCTACTTCAAGGTCGGCGAGGACAAGGTGACCTGCTGGGTGTTGGTCTACGTCGACGACCTCCTCGCCGCGAGCAGCAGCACCGCGATGCTGAAAGAGCTGAAGGAGCTGCTGGAGGCCGCTTTCGAGCTGCGCGAAATTTCGCCGGTGCAGAAGTATCTCGGCCTGGAGATCGTGCGCGACAGGCCGGCGCGAAAATTGTGGCTGCACCAGCAGGGCTACGTCGACAAGCTGCGAAGGCGCTTCATCGACGAGGAGCAGACCGGGCGCACTCCGAAGACGCCGGCCTCTGTCGGCGCCTACGCGGAGCTGACGTTCGACGACGAGGAGGCGCAGGAGCGCGAGGAGGAGGAGTACCGGCAGAAGGTTGGCTCGCTGCAGTTCGCGGCGACGACGACGAGGCCGGACATCGCGTTCGCGTGCAGCAAGCTAGGGAGCGGCCTCACGGTGAGGAGCGACCAGCACTGGCGCGAAGTCGACCGCTGCCTCGCCTACCTCGCCAGCACGCGTGACACCGCCTTGGAGTTTGGCGGTGGACCTGAGTCACTAGAGAAGGCGCTGCACTACCCGGCCTTCAACCGGTGCTCCGTTGCAATCGGCCAAGTGCGCCTGGCCGATGTGGGCGACGGTGACAACGACGTGCAGCAGTAGGTGCCATGCCCTTTTGCATGGCTGGTGCGGTGACCGGCGTGCTGTGCGTTGTGTGCACGCCGACGGGCTATTCTTCGAGCAGTAGTGCCGTGTGGGCCGGGGGCTGGGGGGGCCCAAGCGTGAACGCGGCAGGGGAGTGTCAACGGGAGTTGTGTGTTGGCCTCGTCCTCGCTTGGGCGGAGCCGACCGTGGGAGCCATGAAATTGCAGTGGCCCGCGTAGCCACGAAATTGCAGTGGCCCGCGGAGCCACGAAATTGCAGTGGCCCGCGGAGCCACGAAATCGTGGGGGACCGCGGGAGCCACGAAATCGTGGGGGACCGCGGGAGCCACGAAATCGTGGGGGACCGCGGAGCCACGAAATCACGGGGGATCGTGGATCCACGAAACCGCGGAGGACCGCGGTGACCGAGAAACCGCGGGAGGACCGCGAAGTACCCGGTCAACCAGGATACCCGGGCGACGTACGCGAAAGTCGCCGGGGATGTTATCTACGATGGCGATCTCGGGGGTGGTATCCCGAGGTCAACGTGGCTGGTGGGCGCCGTCACGGGTGAAGTGTCTGCGCTGGGCAAGTGACGGGGAGTTGGGCGCCAACCAGCTGCACGCACCTGCGAAGCTGGTGCACCGTTGTCCCGCGGATGCGACGCTGTGCAGCCGACATACTGCAGCGTTGGCGCACCGCGGACTTGCAACGTTGGCAAGCCGCGACTCTGCTCTGCTGGAGCGCGGTCGACAGAGTTGTGCTGGCACGCGGTCGACCGTGCTGCGCTGGCAGTGGACCAGCAAGCCTTGCTAGGTCTGATGTAGTCAGTGTTGCCAATGTTGATGTAATTCATTCTGAACTTTCTTGTTGTGATGATTTCCTAGTGAAACTCTTGCAAATTTTCCTCGTGAACTAGCAAGCAGTGTTAGCACTTGGAAACGACTAAGGAACGAACGAACGCAGAGATCACACGAGCACCCGTGCCTAGCCCGTAGTCTAGCTCCCGTTGTACTAGTTATCTCCGCAAAAGGCACCAGGATTGGTGCCCATTCGACAGCTGCACAGAAAAGTCAATAAAAAAAGTGGGCTGGGTGAACGGCACGCGAAAAAGTAGGGGCGCCGCATTGACAACATTGGTGCAGTTTACGGATTTCTCTTGACCCGGGCGTCTACACGAATTGACGGCGCAGCGGCGAAGCTGAGACCGGGAAGGTGTGGAATTTTCTGTTGAGATAAGCGGTAGTCTTAGGAGCCATAGCTAGGAGAGTCCTAGCTAGGCAAGAGAGTTTAGGCGAAAGAGGAGGGTTGCACTAGCAAGAATGGGGATACAAATAGCAAACCCTAGAAGGGTTGTACTCGCTACAGAGCACCCCACTACAGGCTAGAGCATAATATTCTGACACACCCCCATAGCCAAAGTGGGGTGTAATCAGCAGAGCAAGCAAAGCAGTACAAGCTCAGGGTGGATCACAATGTCACCACACATTCTGAGCACAAGTTTAAGAAGCAATAGTTTAAAGTTCACAATTATGAGCAAAGCTAGTGGTAGTCACAACGGGCAAGTGAGGAGGAGGAGGGCTGGCGAGAGGAGAGTAGATGGGAGGCGACGACTGAAGCTGCAGGCACACGGGCAACAGACGGCTCTGGTGCGACACAGTGGCTACCGGGAGTGAGTGCCCCGGAGTACAGGAGTAACAGGCTCCGCGGCTAAGACGAGCAGCAGGAGCAACGGACCCACAGGCGACGGCGCAACCGGCTCTCTGAGCTACCGGGAGTGAGTGCCCCGGAGTACAGGCGCTGCGTACGACACGACGGCAACCTCCCCTCAACCTCCCCCAACAGTCCCACACCCCTCGACACACACCCGCTGTTACAACCGCTAGCTCCACTCCCCCTTCACCCCCCCTTAGTACCACTCCGACGGCTCCAACAGGTCCACCCCCCTCAGCGGCAGCTGCAGCACAGGGAGACGGAGGAGGAGGAGGAGCAGGGAACGGCACACAGAAGCTGCACCCCCATACCCCCCACCCCAAACCCTAATCCAGGAGAACGGGCAGAAGGAGGGGTGGGGCGCCTTCAGAAGCACGGGGGACAGCGGGGAGGACAGGGGCAGCGAAGAACGGGCCGCCCACGGGCCTGGCACAGCCTCCCGAACCGCGCGCAGGCGGTCCGAGCCGCGCGCGGGCCTGGCGCAGCCCGTACGGGCCGCGCGCGTGCCTGGCGCAGCCCGTACGGGCCGCGCGCGGGCCTGGCGCAGCCCGTACGGGCCGCGCGCCGGGTGTACGGGCCGCGCGCAGGCCACGACGGGCGACGGGGGGCGACGCGCGGGTCCCCGTCGCCCGTCGCAGCGCCTCCCGGGGGCAACGCGCCGAGTGACGGGGCAGGACCCCGCCACGCGCCTCGGGGCACACGGCGACGGGGCAGAAAGCCGCCGCGCGCCTCGGGGCGCACGGCGGGCAGAAAACCGCCGCGCGCCTCGGGGCGCACGGCGGGCTGAAAACCCTAGTTTCGACGCCGCGCACCACGGGGCGCGCGGCGGACAGGGAGTAGCAGTAGCAGCGGAAGCAGTGAAGTGGGCCCACAGGCCACGAACGTTAAGCTCTGATACCATGTTGAGATAAGCGGTAGTCTTAGGAGCCATAGCTAGGAGAGTCCTAGCTAGGCAAGAGAGTTTAGGCGAAAGAGGAGGGTTGCACTAGCAAGAATGGGGATACAAATAGCAAACCCTAGAAGGGTTGTACTCACTACAGAGCACCCCACTACAGGCTAGAGCATAATATTCTGACATTTTCGTGGCGTGATTTGCACGGCGGGCTGCAAAGCGGTTGGGCGCTGGTTCCGTTTAACTAAGGTCGCCCTGACTCCGATAGTTTTTGCCTCTCCACCGTGGCCGGGTTCGCGTGAGCAACGTCGATACCCCACCCGACAAGGGCGGACGCTGGGTGAACGGCGCATGCGATATTGTCGGGAGGTGAAGACAAAAAAAAAAAAAAAAAAATGACGGAGGGAAAGTTGTGGGTGATCCAGCAGATCACTGGAGTGTGGTTGAGGCCAAGCATCACTCTACCGCGAATTTCGGAGTCTACTCGGTAGACACCCAGAAGGGTTTGATATTTAAGCATGGAGGCGCGGCGAGGGGTGAATCGCCTGGGATCTGCTAAGTGGCTTTGACGGGTATGAAGACGGGTGAACGTCGGAATACCAGGGTTGACGGCGGAAATGTTGGGGCTACACGGCGGAGAAAACTTCGAAACTCCAGCGTCAACCACGATTGTCAGGGTGATCTTCCTACGCGAAAGCAAACAAAGAACAGAGAGGGTTTTTCAACCTTAGACTTCAACCGACAAACACGGACGCTAGGTGAACGGTGATTCGCAATATTGTCAGGGAGTGGAAAATACAAAAAAATGGGAGCAGCCGAAGTTTCAGAATTTACCTGACGGCGACGAGCGATCGGTGAGACATTGCAAAGCGCCAGTGGGAGTTTGCATGTTATTTTGTTGAAACAATATCGGCGGGAGCAGTTTTGACGACGGGGTCAACGGTGTTGATGCCTCTAGGAACCGTGAAAGTAGGTCTCGGAATACCCAGGTCTAGTCTCCGGTTCCAGATTATGCCCCCAGATGGGTTTTGGTGAACTGACGGAAACAGCTGGTGACCGGGTGGGCGGCTATAGCACGTCCGAGATTTTCGGAGGCGAACTGCACCTGCAACTGCGGATTTTACGGGGTTGTTTTCGAGCGACAATTTCGGAGTTTGACGTGGGACTTACCGATTTTACAGCGAGGAGCGCCGACATTTTCAAGAGAGTACTTGGGCGTTTGGTTAAACGCGTGCGACAACAACGCAGGGCAACACCGCGGAAACTACACGGAGTTTCAAGGGGTACGAACGACTTACGACGAACTGAAGAAGGCGGCAGCAATAGTGACGGGAGGGAAAGACAGCTGTAAATTTTCATCCCTGCCCATTAACTATTGGCCCATTACGAAAAATCTCTCGCGTGACTCCAATCCAACTCTGCTACTGACAACTCGCCTTTGACCCGCCCATGACAACTGCATTAATTTCGACCACATCAGGTGCTGCGAGCTGCAACTGCGAAAGGTACCAACAAAAGTTTCGGTGGTGTAACGACGAACTTTGACAGTTCGAGCAGCGACGATTTTTCATCGCGGTTTCTAGACTACAACTACTGCTTCGCCCTTGAAGAATTTGGGGCATGTCACACCAGGCTCGTCATCGAGTTTCCACACCGACGCAATTTTCCCCTGGCTTTTTACGCTCAACGGTTTTCTCAGTGGGATCACCTGGTTTTGTTGGATTTTCCTTCGGTGCAGCTGTGAAGATATTGTGGAAATTTTTCTTGGGAGGGGGGAGAAAGTGCGCTGCACTGTTCTTTCCTTGGCGTTTTCTCAGCACAATTTCTGACTTTGTCAGGTTGCGTCAGCACGACGGACGATCGCGATCACACCGACAAGATCGACGGCCTCTGCTACAGCGCGATTGAATTTCGAGTCAGCAGGTTCCCTACCTTTTCGCGTCAGTCTTCGACCGTCGGATCTACATCTGCTCGATCGACGGCCCACATTCCAACTTCTACTTCATTTTGGGCCAGTTCATTCTCGTTCGTCAGATCGAAATCTGATTACATCAACGGCCTCAATTCCAACCTTTTTTTCAATATTGTTGAAGACAAATTCAACCGTCGAATTCTCTTGGACTGAAGGCGTCCTCGCTACGGTAGGACTCATTTCGCTACAGGGCTGCCTTATTTAGGAGGTGGGAGAGTGTAAGGATTTACAAATCCTTACTGAGGCACTTGTTAGCGCGACCAACTGGTTCGGCCTACAATTTCGCATCCAAACCTCACCGAGCCGCCTCCGCACCAATCGCGACCCTTCGCGAGCCAACCTTTCCCCACCTCCCCGCCTAGCTAGGTTTTCCCCTATTTAGGCCTCGTAACTTCCTTGTATCGTCATTCGGTAGTCAATCCATTCTCGTTATTCGTTTTACTGCGCACTCTGCAAGTTCATTCCTAAGAGATTGGTTGTAAATCCAACCTTCAATTTTCAACTTACCGTATGGCCCCGGATATAAGCGCAGGCCTATTATAAGCACATGCGCTTGTATCTGGAGCAATGCGCTTATGGCCGATCCTCATTTATAAGTGCACCCCTGTAAAACCATGATATATTATAAGCGCATGTATTATTTTATTTTGAAATCCTGATAAGCACAGTAACGAAATTCAGTTTTGCAGCGAGTCACATCCATTTTCACATTGTTTGACTCTCTCGAGGGTCTCACTAGCTTCGAGTCCAGTCAGGATAAGCAGGCACGCCTGCAAAGTGACGTGCGAAGGCTCCTTTCGCCGACTTCGGACTCTCTCACAATGCGTTTCGATTGAGATCGCAAGACTGAGATGTACAATTTGGTGCGTGTAAATTATATTTCTATTATTGTCATTATGTAAGCGCATGCGCTTATGATTTTAACTCAATTATAAGCGCACCCCCCTAAAAAAACACGTTTTATTATAAGCGCAGGTGCGCTTATATTCCCAAACCTGTTGGTTGAGGTTTGAAATTTCCAAACCCACCTTTCTCTCCCAGTCAACCTTCACTCTCCCAATTTCTATCGAGAGCAATCTCGACGAATGCCTAGAGTGTTAGGTTGTTAGCTCGGGAGTTAGTAGGTCGATGCGTTACATGATGCCGCCATCACCGCGGGCGTGCAACGATCTATTCGGGCCCGACAACGACGAGTACGCGCGCACCACGCCCTTCAGCGCCATCACCCCCGCCGACATCCCCTCCCCTCCTCCTCCCGATTATTCCGCGCATGAACGCGGAAACCAGGGGGGAGCATTCGGGGGTGCAGGCGGGGGCTTCGGCAGGCGCGGGAGAGGCGGGCGCGGGCGGTGGGGCAGAGGCGGAAGCGAGTGGGAGGATCGCGGGCAGGGGTACGGCGGGAGGGGGCGGCACTGGGCTGGCGGAGGGGAGTACGGCGGCGGAAGAGGCGGCGGACATGGGGGAGGCGGGCGGTGGGGAGGCGGCGGAGGGGGGAGAGGCTGGGGAGACGACTTGGGCCGGGGGGCTGGCCTGGGCGGACCTAGAGGCGGGGGGCATGGGGGAGGGCGCGGGGGCGGAAGGTTCGGGAGGGGAATGGGGGCAATGGGGGGCGCGCACATGGGGGGTGCGCGGCAGCACGTGGGGCCGGCGTTCCAGGTGGTGCCGTGCAGCCTGCCCCACGTGGTGTCGCTGGCCGTGCTGGGCGCGTGTGGGCACCACGACGCGGCGCTCAAGGCAGCCAAGCTGCCCGCCCTGCAGAAGCCCACGGCGCTGTGCGGCTTCAGCCGCCTGGCGGACGGCTCCACGTGGACCGACGAGCGCTGCCTGCGCCGCCTGCGCCCCGCCATTCTCAGCAAGGACGGGCCGGGCGGGTGGGCGGCCGTGGACCTCAACGACGGCTTCGAGGGGTTCGTGGCGAAGCGCGACAGTGGAGAGGCACGCGAGGGAGGCGGCGGGAAGGGGGGCGAGGGCGACTCGGGTGGTGATGGGGCTGGCAGTGGCAGTGGCGGTGGTGGGGGTGGGGGTGAGGGCGAGGATGGGTTTGCGGATGTGCTGGCTGGCATGCGGTGGGTGCTGAAGAAGCAGGTGGCGGCGCTGCAGCCCGGCATGGCACCGGACCGGCTGCACTTTGTGACGTTCCGGCACAACCTGAACAAGCTGATGGGCGTGTGCTACAACCGCCACGACGCCTGGCAGATGGGCGTGCACAAGCGCCTGGGGTCCGTGTACCTGCACGTGCACAAGGCACCGGGCGACCAGCAGGCCAAGGCGGAGCAGCAGCGGCGCTTTGAGTTCTACGGGTACGCGTTCGAGCGCGCTGCCACAGAGCCAAGGAAAACTGGCACAGGGGAAGGTGGAGGAGGAGGTGGAGGGGAGGAGAGTATGGTGATAGACGCTAACGAGGAGTTCTGTGCGGTGATGAAGACGAAGCTGGGAGCGCACCGTGTGCTGATGGGGGCGGAGATGGACTGCTACGAGTGGGTGAATGTGCCGCAGCCCGGCAACGCACCGCCCCGGCCCGAGCGCATCTTCGTGGAGCTCAAGACGAGCGCGCTGCCCGAGACTGAGGCGCAGCGCGAGCGGTTTGAGCGCGACAAGCTGCTGCGGTGGTGGATCCAGTCGTTCATCGCCGGCGTGGGCGCCATCGTGGTGGGCTTCCGCGACGCCAGGGGGCGGCTGGTGCGGGTGGAGCGGTGGAGCCTGGGGGAGGTGACGAGGCGCGTCAAGGGCAAGGACTACTGGGAGGCGGGGTCGGTGCTGACGTTCACGGACCAGGTGCTGACGTGGCTGTACGGCAGCGCCCAGGAGGGCGGCGACTACGTGCTGCGCTTCGTGCCCGCGCAGAGCCGCCTGGAGCTGGCGGCTGCTGACGGGTGCCCCGCGTTCATTGACCAGCACTGCCAGGAGCTGGTCGCCATGGGCATCACCTGATGAACAGGGCCAGGACGACCTGCCTCACCCACCTGCCTCCACCCACCTGCCTGTACCCGCGACCTGCCTCAACCTGCACTGCTGCCGTCTCTGTGTCCATCAGCAAATGGTACAGCTTGCAGTCCTGCCCTCGCATGTGCACACACAGACAGAGAGAGAGAGAGAGGCAGAGAAAGGGGAGTCAGGAGAAGAGGGGGAGAATCCTGAAGGCTGCACTCATGCTTTCGCAAAAGTTGACTGCGATTCAGGTCTCCCTCGTCACCTCCCTCAGCCGCACTAGAACCCGTGAATGATGCGAGTGCTTGAAATCCGCTCCTTTCACACAACCATCCATCCATATTCCCACTTACCTCCACCCTTCCCCGACTCAAATGGCTCACCCTTGTGCAGCGCCTGACAGTGGTGGGAGAGGGAGATGGGAGAGAAGGGGCACGTTAGAGTCCTTCAGTCGCCAGCCCCCATACAATCATCTCACCTTCTCGCCACCATCGAGTGCTCTCTCGTTTAAAGTGTAAAATGGTTAGCAACAGAAGTTAGATGAATAAGCTCAGCTGACTAGAATGTTGGTACAAGTAGCAAGACCTAACATAGGCAGTACTAGCAAATGTTACGGTACAAATACAATTTGACACTCTCTTTCGAATACACTTGTTATACCCCCGGGTCTTTAATATGGGGATGGGTCTTCTACTTCGGTATATTTGAGTTACCGTACCTCTTAGAAACATAGGTATGCTGTACTGAGTATTTGTGTACCCAATAGGGTGTGACTCACTACAGCGTATTTAAACCATTTACGGTAACTTAGTTTGACACATCCCCATAGGCTAAACGAGGGGCATTAAAGCAACCAGGGCAAACTAATGGTCACACTACCATCAAGCAAAGCAGGGCCATAGATTCGTTTTGGATCAGGCTGATCCATCAGCGTTGGTCCATAAAAAAAGTCTGCTGATCAGCGTTACCTAGGGCAAAAAAACTCGGAAAATTCAGTGTTGGTGAAAAAAGAATGGCTGATTTTTTTTTTTTCTATGCCGTATTCTCCCGGATATAGGACCCTCCCGAAAAAAAGACCCCGGGACTTTTGAACGGTACTGGGACTCTTAATATGTAGCATATATGAGAGGACCCCCCTTTTGTTATAAAACAATATAAGTCCCTTTCTGTATACAGTTGTTAAAATAGAATTTGCGCGTCAGCTTTTAGAGGCACAGAATCGAAAATCTGACGCGTCATTTGTGTCAGAATCGGGTTCTGACACTCCAATCGTGTCAGATACAAGATCTGACACTTCTGACGGGCCGCTCTCGCGAATTTCGCGCACGCAAAATTTTTTTCGGTTCGAATCGAACATTCCCCTGTTAAAACCGGGGTCATCCTGAAGTGGCCCAGCTAGTTAGCTGGTTCACTTCCGAAAGATGAGGTCCCGGGATCAAATCCCCCCTGCGGCGTGTTCTGCCAGCCCCCCAGAAGGGGGTTACACAGGTGCTCATCTGGGAGTGGATAGAACAACCTCGTTGACCCAGCGAGGAGTGTAAACAAATGGGGAGGCGGGTTACGACCGACAGCCAGGTGTGGTTAACACCCAGAGGGGTTTCCCCCCCTCCTTTAACCTTAACCTGTTAAAACCGGGGTCACAAGTTTGCCAAGTTTGGTTCAACCTTCCTACCCTTGGTTGGGTGTAACCCTGTTGACAGCGTACAGCCTGAAAGTTCACGCTTGCGTATACTCAAACTCTCGCCCCCCAAAATTACTGTAGCGTCTGTATCGCCTGCGCCCAACCAGGGCCCAAATGTGTCGCACAGGATACTGTGGTAGGAAGCCTGAAACCACCCAGGTAGAAACTTGAGACTTGAATAATCAAGTCACCAACGCACTGCTTGATAATAGCCTAGTCTGCTTTGAAGGCCACACCTGAGAAAATTCCAGGCAATGACAATGCACACAATAGGCATAGGTTCAAAGTAGTGGACGTTTTCTGTCAGGGAGCTTCGAAGTGGCGCGCACTACGTCCGTTGAGTGGATTAGGGAAAAGCCAGCGAGGGCGGCGTATAGCCTGCAAGGCGACAGCTTGGCAGCGAGGAAAAACGTCACGGGCTCCTGAGTCCGCGCGGGAGCGAGGGCGACACCTTACGCAACGCGCATGTGCCGTGGCTCGGCGATTCTATCATGGTATAGCGCAACGTTTGGACCGTGCAGAGACGAGGACTATGCAATGTCCTCTAGAGCTCTTACAGCACGTCAGGGAATCATGTGCTACGTCCACCGTGCAAAAGAGCAATCTCACACAGCCGAGCGGAATTCGTGCGGCGAGGAAAACCCTCCGCATGCTACCTCTTTCTCCCACACGCACGTCGCTAGCACTCCCGACTTCCCTCTCGCGAGCACTTCCCATTCCCCCCCCCCCCCCCCCCCCCCCCCCCCCCCGACGCGCGCACTCCCCTTCCCCGACGCGCGGTCAACCCATCCCCGACGCGCGCACTCCCCTTCCCCCTCTCGCGCACTCCCTGCCCTGAAGCGCGCACTCCCCTTCCCCGACGCGCGCACTCCCCTTCCCCGACGCGCGCATTCCCCTTCCCCCTCGCGCGCACTCCCCTTCCCTGACGCGCGCACTCCCCTTCCCCGACGCGCGCACTCCCCTTCCCCGACGCAAGCACTCGCCTTCCCCGTCGGGAGCACTCCCCATCCCAGCCAAGATCACTCCCTTTCGTCATGCTAGCATTCCCATTCCCCGTCACGCTAGCATTCCCATACCCCGTCACGCATGCATGCCATTCACTGTCATGCTAGCATTCCGAAAGCCTCTTCACGCTAGCATTTCCATAGCCCTCGCATTAGCATTCCAATTCCCCGTCACGCTAGTATTCCAATTCCCCGTCACGCTAGCTTTGAGATGCACCCACGCTAGCCCTCCCCTTCCCCCTCCCTTGCACTCCCCTTCCCCCTCCCTAGCACTCCCCTTCCCCACCGCAAGCCCTCCCCTTCCCCCACGCTAGTACTCCCCTTCCCCCTCGCTAGCAAGCCCTCCCCTTCCCCCACTCTCTATCCTCCTTTCCACCCACGCTATCCCTCCCCTTACACCTCCCCTGCACTCCCCTTCCCCCTCCCTAGCACTCCCCTTCCCCCCCACAAGCCCACCCCTTCCCCCTCCCTAGCATTCCCCTTCCCCCTCCCTAGCACTCCCCTGCCCCCCCGGAAGCCCTCCCCTTCCCCCACGCTAGCACTCCCCTTCCCTCTCGCAAACCCTCCCCTTCCCCCTCCCTAGCACTCCCCTTCCCCCTCCCTAGCACTCCCCACCCCTTCCCCCTCACTAGCAAGCCGTCCCCTTCCCCCACTCTCTATCCTCCCATTCACCCACGCTATCCCTCCCCTTCCACCTCCCTTGCACTCCCCCTTCCCCCTCTCTAGCACGCCCCTTCCCCACCGCAAGCCCCCACCTTCCCCCACGCATGCACTCCCCTTCCCCCTCGCTAGCAAGCCCTCCCCTTCCCCCACGCATGCACCCCCATTCCCCCTCGCTAGCAAGCCCTCCCCTTCCCCCACTCTCTATCCTCCCATCCACCCACGCTAGCCCTCCCCTTCCCCCCTCCCTTACACTCCCCTTCCCCCTCCCTAGCGCTCCCCTTCCCCCCCGCAAGCCCTTCCCGTCCCCCTCCCTATCCCTCCCCTTCCCCCACGCTAGCACTCCCCTTCCCCCTCTCTAGCACTCCCCTTCCCCCTCTCTAGCACTCCCCTTCCCCCTCTCTAGCACTCCCTTTCCCCCTCTCTAGCAATCTTTTTCCCCCACGCTAGCCCTCCCTTCCCCCCTCACTAGCACTCCCCTGCCCCCCCGGAAGCCCTCCCCTTCCCCCACGCTAGCACTCCCCTTCCCCCTCGCAAACCTTCCCCTTCCTCCTCGCTAGCAAGCACTCCCCTCCCCCCTCCCAATCATTCCCCTTCCTCCTCGCTAGCAAGCCCACCCCTTCCCCCACGCTATGTCTCCCCTTCCCCCCTCCCAAGCACTCCCCTTCCTCTTCGCCAGTAAGCACTCCCCTTCCCTCTCGCAAACCCTCCCCCCTCCCTAGCACTCCCGTTCCCCACCGCCAGCCCCCACCTTCCCCCACGCTAGCACTCCCCTTCCCCCTCCCTAGCACTCCCCTTCCCCTTCGCTATCAAGCCCTCCCCTTCCCCCACTCTAGCACTCTCCTTCCCCCTCCCTAGCTCTTCCCTTCCCAGGCGCTGCGGAGAGTCACCCTACAACGGGTGTGAACTACGAAGGAGGGCACAGGGTTGTGTGGGTGATCGTAGCGCTCTAGTAGCGTTCTAACAGAGTTCGTACTACTTGCTGTGTTCACAGAGGAATTTGGCAAGAGTTTCCACTAAGGAAATTGAAAGAACATTGAAAATTGAGAATTAGAGTACAAGAATGAGCATGCAAAGTGATATCTCTGGAATGGCATTGCAACCCCTAGCAACCATTCTGCAAGGCGAATAACCAGCACTGCATCAGAGCGGTTCGCCAACGCTGAAACAGAGCGGTCTGCCAGCGTAGCAGAAGGGCGACATGCCAGCGCTGCAGCAGGGCGGCCTGCCAGCGCTGCATTCGCAGGTGAATATCTGCGCAGGTGTGCACCTGCCGAGTAGGTGCAGGTAGACGGTTACACCGTCAGAGACATTGCGCAGGTGCCAGGTAGAAAACGCTCCGACGGTTTCCCCAGATGTCCGCCGTCGAGCACGTGATGCCATTTCGGAGGTCGAATTTCGCTAAGAGCCACCTGAGCGAATTTCGCATGCCCTCGCAGAGTTTCGCAGTCGCGCGAATTTGGCCGACCAGTTCGCCGAGCTGACGCTCGCCGAACAGCGCCCTTCGATCAGAGAACGCGGCTCCTCGGACAGCACCCCGTCCGTCAGAGATCGCGCGACCCAGAAGTAGATCATAAGACGAGCTCGTCGAACAGCACCCCGTCGACCAGAGCTTGCTGACGGGCTGGTGAATCAGAGGACAACCTTCCTCGAAAACCACCCGCGGTTTCAGAGGACGGGCTGCTCCAATGCGACGATCACTTCGTCGAATTCACCACGTCGTCGCAGAGAATGCCTACGCCCAAGCGAGGGCGGGGCCTTTCACTCCGACACTCCCCTGCCCAGCTCACGCTTGGGCCCCCACACACAAGGTCCACCCAGAACCTAAGTAATAGAATACAAGGGGACGTTTCTCTGGCGTGCATACTCCCGCACGCCGATCACCGCACCAGCCATGTTAGAGGACATGGCACCTACTGCTGCACGTCGTCGTCGTCGCCGACTTCGGCAAGGCGAACCTGGCCGACCGCGACAGAGCACCGGTTGAAGGCCGGAAAGTGCAGCCCTTTCGTGAGGAAGTCCGCCGGCTGCTCGGATGTCGGGATGTATTCCAGCGCAATCTTCTTGCGCTTCACCATCTGCTGCAGCCAAGCGTAGCGCCGCTCCATGTGCTTGAGGTTGCCCTTGAGCCCCAAGCCTTCAGCGACAGCGATGGCGGACTGATTGTCCACGTTCAGAGTAGTCGGTGTTTCAGCATCAAGGAGCTGGAACTCGGCGAGGAGGAATCGAAGTCGACGGGCCTCCTTGCCTGCTTCGGTGGCCGCGATGTACTCCGACTCTGTAGAGGACAGAGTCACGCACTTGATGCGTTGGCTCGTCCAGGAGACAGCTGCGCCGCCGAAGATGAAAACGTAGCCACTTGTGCTAGTGCGATTCTGCTTGTCGCCAGCGTCGTCCGCGTCCGCGTAGCCGACCAGTTTCAGAGTTTCGGGTCCTCCTCCGAACTCCAGAGCGAAATCGCGCGTGTCAGAGAGGTAGTTGAGGCAGCGATCGACCTCGCGCCAGTGCTGATCGCTCCTCACCGTCAGACCAGATCCCAGCTTGCTACACGCAAAAGCAATGTCGGGTCGAGTTGTCGTGGCAGCGAACTGCAGAGAACCGACCTTCTGACGGTACTCCTCCTCTTCGCGCGACTGGAAGTCCTCATCGTCGAAAGTCAGCTCCGCGTAAGCGTCGACGGAAACAGGCGTCTTCGGACGCCGACCAGTCTGCTCCTCGTCGATGAAGCGCCTACGCAGCTTGTCGACGTAGGACTGCTGGTGCAGCCACAGCTTCCGCGCCGGACGGTCGCGCACGATTTCGAGCCCCAAATACTTCTCGACCGGGGTGATCTCGCGCAGCTCAAATGCAGCTTCTAGCAGCTCCTTCAGCTCCTTCAGCATCGCGGTGCTGCTGCTGGCGGCGAGCAGGTCATCGACGTAGACGAGCACCCAGCACGCCACTCCGTCGTCGCCAACTCTGAAATAGAGAGCCTCGTCAACCTGGCTCTTGCTCCAGCCAGCGCCCGTCAGAACAGCGTCGAGCGCCGAGTACCACAACAAAGGACTCTGCTTCAGCCCGTACAAACTCTTCAGCAGCTTGCATACGCGGCCAGTGCCATCGTTGTAGTAAGCCGGCTGGTCCATGTAGAGCACGCGATCGAGCTTGCTCTGAAGAAACGCATTCTTCATGTCCAGCTGCATGAGGTGCAGGTCGAGGACGGCGACAATGCTGAGAAAAATTCGCAGCGTGACGTAGCTCCCGACCGGTGCATACGTCTCCTCGTAATCAGCTCCGTAGACCTGCGTAAAGCCCTTGACCACCAGGCGGGCCTTTTCGCGAGCGACCGTGTCGTCGACGTGATAATTCCTCGTCAGAACCCAGCGGTTCTTCATGACATTGACGCCGCGCGGACGCTCGACCAGCTCCCATGTGCCGTTGGTGATGAGACTTCGAATCTCCTCGTCCATCGCCGCTTTCACCGCCTTGCCCTTCCAACTCGCTAACGCCTCCTTCACTGTCATGTTAGCGATGTCCCAGCGATGCTCCGGGTCGGCGTGCATATCAGGGTCGAGCTCTGGAACGTTGACGTCGAACTGCGCATCATCGAGCAGAGTGCTGTAGGAGGTCGGCGGCAGGCAAGCATGGTAGCTCAGCTTCTCGCGAGGCTTGCCAAAGTTAGAGCGGGTGGAACGTCGAACTGCGGGCTTGTCGGCAGAGACTTCCACCACGTCGCTGTCGCTGGACTGCTCCCCGGCTGACAGCTCCCCTTCATCGCCGCCGATGACTTCAACAACGTCGCTCGAGGTGCCTTCATCGAACTGCTCCCCTGTCGTCCGCTCCTCTGAATCGAGCTCCTCGTTCGACGGCTCCCCTGTCGGCGGCTCCTCTGAAGCGAGCTCCTCGTTCGACGGCTCCCCTGTCGGCGGCTCCTCTGAAACGCGCTTCCCGTTCGACGTCGGCGGCTCCTCTGAAACGCGCTCCCCGTTCGCCGGCTCCCCTGTCGGCGGAGACTTCACTCCGTCGCCGTCTTGCTCGCTGACCAGATCACGTCGACCGCCAGCGATGCCAATGGGCGGATCCGAAGGTGACGCACCAATGCTCCCCTCATCGCTGGCGGCCGACGTTGAAGCCGACTTAGGCAAGCCGGCGGCGAGCGATGGGAGGGAGGTAGGGAGAGGTGGAGGAGCGTTCGAGGAGGGCAGAATGGGGGGAGCGGGATCATCTGAAGGACCATCGTCCTCGGATTCGAGCAACGAAATCACCGCTGGCGATGGATCGGTCGGCAGAGAAATCTTCGTCCGCTCGGACACCGGCCCGTGCTCCGCCTTCCACTCCGCCAGAGACATCGTCTCGTAGAAAATTGCCTCCACGGTTGTGACAATGCGGTTGTCAGTGAGATCGAGCACCTCCCAGCCCTTGCTCTCTGACGAAACACCAAGGTGAATGCCCCACCGTGCCTTCGGCGCCAACTTTCCGCCGCGCTGCTGCTCCGGGACCATGAACTGCACCATGCAGCCCCACACTCGTGCCAGCGTAAGGTCCGGCTTTTGGTCGAACAGCAGCTCATACGGCGTCGTTCTCGGGGGAAGGGAGGCCCGTTCGAGGCAGTTGCGCACCCAGACGGCGTGGCGAAGAGCGAGGTGCCACCAGTGATGCTTCACCCCCATGTGAAGCAGCATCGTCCGCACAGATTCGACGACCGTGCGCATCTCCCGCTCTGCCATGCCATTCTGCTGTGGGGTGTAGGGGCAGGTGAGGTTGTGGAGGATACCCTTGTCCTCGACAAGTTCGGTGAATTTCCTGCCAAGAAATTCGCCTCCGCGATCCGAGCGCAACCTTTTCACCGTCATCGAAGTCTGTCGCTCCACTTCCTTCAGCCACTTCTCGAAAACGACCAGCACGTCGCTCTTCTTCGCGATCGGGCGAACCCACACAAAGCGGGTCTTGCGGTCTTTGAGGAGGAGGAAGTAGAGGCTCCCATCTGCGGCGGCCACACGGAAGGGGCCACAGAGATCAATGTGCACGACATCGAGGGCGTTTGCAGCCTCTGATCCCATCTCTGGAAACGTATGACGCGCCAGCTTGCCGCCGACACAGGAGGTACACGGCACGTCAGCTCCAGTGGACTTCTCGATGTCAAGGCCGATGGCAACTTCATGTTTCGCCGAGCTCAAAATCGTGTCAATGCCGACGTGCGCAAGCCTCGCGTGCCACTTAGCCGGCTTTGACTTCGTCGCCGATGCGATCGTCCGCAGAGCAACTGCTTCTGTCGCAGATGTAGTCGATTTCGAGGAGCAGGGGCGAAGGTCGGTGCAGAGAACTCGGCCGGTGTAGCGTGCTCGACCGAGCACATCTCCTGCAGCAGAAACGAGCAGCATCTCGTCACCCTCGTGCTTCAGCTTCACGCCGTTTTCCTCCAGCTGGCCAGAAGACAGTAGGTTCGCGTGTACGCCCGGAACGTACAACACGTCGGGGATGAGAACCTGCTTCCCAGTCTCCCCTTTCAGAGCAACTGTGCCACGGCCTTCGACGTTCTGAAGCGCCCCGTTGAATCCGCGCACGTGACGGATTTCTCCTCTTGGCTTCATTTCGACGAAGGCCTCCCGCGTTCCCATCAGATGATGGGAACAGCCGCTGTCGAGGAGAACCACAGTCGGATTCGCCTGGACAGCTGCTGCGACCGCCTGGATTTCTTCGCCAGCCTCCGGCGCCAGCGAAATTGTTGGCTCGACCACGCCAACCATCGAACAAGAGGCTTTCTTTTCGCTCGAAGCATCACCCTCTGATTTCGACGCCGTTTTCGAGGACGCAGGCTTCTCCTTGCGCGGCTGGTTGTCTCGACGACGACTGTCGCTGTCAGACTTCCCGTCCTCTGAACGACTGGCGTTGTCAGACTTTCCGCGGCTCCCTCTCTGATTGTCGTCGGACTCGTCGCGATCAGGGCAGTCGTAGGAGAGGTGGTCACGGTCTCCACAAATGTAGCAGCGGCGTCCTCCTCGACGCGAAACACTGCTTCCGCAATCATTGTCCTTCGCCGACTTTCCGCGGTCGGCGCTCTCCGTAGACTTGGTGTTCGACGACTTTCCGCCACCGCCTCCACCTCCGCCCGACTTCCCACGCTGCCCCGTCTGACGTCCCTGCTTCGTCGGAGCAACGTAGTTAGCCTGCGGAAGGAGCTCTGAAGACCGCTCAGACTCCTGCATAAACTCGTCCTGGATGATGTGGCTCGAAAGGGAGTCCTCATTCAGAGTCTCGCGCGTGCCGGGCATGATCAGCATCCGGCGCATCAGATTGTAGCTCGAGGGAAGGCCGTTGATGACGTGTGTGACATACGACGCCACCGAGTACTCGAAACCAGCCATCCGCATGTCGGCCAAAATTCGCCGCGCTCGATTGCAGTACTCGGTCGCCGATTCCTGCTCGCCCATGCGAATGGTGGCCAATGTCCTCTCCAGTTGGCTGATGTAGAGGTCGTCGGTCGCTCTGTAGGTGCGCATGATGTACTGCCACGCTTGGTAGCCGGCGTCCACTTGAAGTCGGCACTGCTTCAGCGCGACTTGCACCAGCGGCGAACAGCACCTCGAAATGACCATGAAGGTCAGAAGATGAGCAGCGCGAAATTCCGCCAACATTTCAGAGTCGTCTTCGTCCGGCATCTCCACCTTGCCGTCAACGAACTTCTTCAATCCAGCGATCTCCAGTTGGGGTTCGATTGACTCAATCCATGTGATCAAGTCATGTCGTCCTTCGAGCGGCTTCGGCACAGCGATCTTGTCCGGCGAAAATTTGAAGTAGCCGTACGCCGGCGCGATGCCTCCGTCCCGACCAGCCGACGCATGAGTCGCCGATGTCGGCCTGGCTCCACTCCGCTGAGGAGAAATGCGTCGACCATCGATGTTGCCGTTCGAACTTCCCGCTGCCGCCGAGCGCTGAACTCGTGCCTGCATTCCGCCGACGCCAAAGTCAGCGGCCCGAATCACTCCACGAAGCCTCGTGCTGCCTTCGCTGCCGACTTGGTTACCACCGTCGACCTGGTCGTCGACGCCCCCTTCGTTGCGCGCCGGTCGGGGTGTGGCGGGCAGACCATCCGCCTCAGTACGGGTCGTTGGGTGCTCGCGCGCCCACTGCACGCGGGTTCCAAAGAGCATAACCTCCAAGGTTGCTCCGCCGTACTCGCCAGCTGCGTGGCGTGCCCGAACGTCATCTAACCGCGCCTGCAGGGTATCCTCTACGACTGCAGCGACCTCCTCCTGGTCGACCATGGCGGTTTAGACTGCCGGCCTACAACAACTTAGGTATTGAGCACTAAAGTCGGCTACTCTGAAGGTTCTAACGCGGGGCCGTTCCACGCTCACCGCACCATGCGGAGAGTCACCCTACAACGGGTGTGAACTACGAAGGAGGGCACAGGGTTGTGTGGGTGATCGTAGCGCTCTAGTAGCGTTCTAACAGAGTTCGTACTACTTGCTGTGTTCACAGAGGAATTTGGCAAGAGTTTCCACTAAGGAAATTGAAAGAACATTGAAAATTGAGAATTAGAGTACAAGAATGAGCATGCAAAGTGATATCTCTGGAATGGCATTGCAACCCCTAGCAACCATTCTGCAAGGCGAATAACCAGCACTGCATCAGAGCGGTTCGCCAACGCTGAAACAGAGCGGTCTGCCAGCGTAGCAGAAGGGCGACATGCCAGCGCTGCAGCAGGGCGGCCTGCCAGCGCTGCATTCGCAGGTGAATATCTGCGCAGGTGTGCACCTGTCGAGTAGGTGCAGGTGTCAGAATCCCAGTCACTAACCACTGGGATAAAATGGCTTGTTTATATAGCGGGTGAGTGCGCCCATAACCCCCCAGGCCGACGTGCCTGTAACCCTTCCCTAGGATCATCGGGGATCCCCAGTGGACCTCTGACACCCCCCCGCACTGGGATGCCCGAAGTGCACACACCGGGAATCGAACCCGAGACCTTCGCTCTGATACCATGTCAGAATCCCAGTCACTAACCACTGGGATAAAAGGGCTTGTTTATATAGCGGGTGAGTGCGCCCATAACCCCCCAGGCCGACGTGCCTGTAACCCTTCCCTAGGATCATCGGGGATCCCCAGTGGACCTCTGACAGCAGGTAGACGGTTACACCGTCAGAGACATTGCGCAGGTGCCAGGTAGAAAACGCTCCGACGGTTTCCCCAGATGTCCGCCGTCGAGCACGTGATGCCATTTCGGAGGTCGAATTTCGCTAAGAGCCACCTGAGCGAATTTCGCATGCCCTCGCAGAGTTTCGCAGTCGCGCGAATTTGGCCGACCAGTTCGCCGAGCTGACGCTCGCCGAACAGCGCCCTTCGATCAGAGAACGCGGCTCCTCGGACAGCACCCCGTCCGTCAGAGATCGCGCGACCCAGAAGCAGATCAGAAGACGAGCTCGTCGAACAGCACCCCGTCGACCAGAGCTCGTTGACGGGCTGGTGAATCAGAGGACAACCTTCCTCGAAAACCACCCGCGGTTTCAGAGGACGGGCTGCTCCAATGCGACGATCACTTCGTCGAATTCACCACGTCGTCGCAGAGAATGCCTACGCCCAAGCGAGGGCGGGGCCTTTCACTCCGACAGGCGCTACCCTTCCCCTTGTGCCACCATCCCTAGTGCCACTGTCCCAATTTAACTTCACCCTTCCTCCCTTGCAGGGCAGTCCCATTTCCCTTCTCCTCCTCCACTCCCTTATGACGTCGTCCCAATCCCCCTCTCATCCTTTCCTTCCTTGCACCGTAGTTCTACTCACCCTTTCTTCTCCCTTCCTCCCTTGCAGGGCAGTCCCATTTCCCTTCTCCTCCTCCAATCCCAAAGGACATCGTCCCAATCCCCCTCTCATCCTTTCCTTCCTTGCACCGTAGTTCTACTCACCCTTTCTTCTCCCTTCCTCCCTTGCAGGGCAGTCCCATTTCCCTTCTCCTCCTCCAATCCCAAAGGACATCGTCCCAATCCCCCTCTCATCCTTTCCTTCCTTGCACCATAGTCCTACTCACCCTTTCTTCTCCCTTCCTCCCTTGCAGGGCAGTCCCATTTCCCTTCTCCTCCTCCAATCCCAAAGGACATCGTCCCAATCCCCCTCTCATCCTACTGCTCCCTTGAACCACCATCCCGGTCCCCCTTTCCTCTCCTTACCTCCGTTGCAGAGCAGTCCCCTTTCCGTTCTCCTCCTCCAATCCCAAAGGACATCGTCCCAATCCCCCTCTCATCCTTTCCTCCCTTGCACCATAGTCCTACTACCCATTACTTCTCCCTTCCTCCCTTGCAGGGCAGTCCCATTTTTTTTCTACTTTCATCCCTTGTGCCACTGTCCCAATCCTTCTCACATCCTTTTCTCCCTTGCAATCTCGTTTTAATCCCCCTTTCATCTCCCTTCCTCCTTTGAAGGGTTGTCCCATTCCCCTAACCCAAGGGGGGGAATCCATGGTGCCACTGTCACCATCCCTCTCTCATCCTTTCCTCTCTTGCGCTATTGTCCCATTCACCGTTTCTTCTCTTTTCCTCCATTGCAAAGCAGTCCCATTTTCCCACACCTCCTCCCACCCCTTGTGACACTGTCCCAATCCCTCTCTCATCCTACTGCTCCCTTGAACCAACATCTCATTCCCCCTTTCTTCTCCCTACCTCACTTGCAGGGCAGTCCCCTTTCAATTCTCCTACGATCATCCCTTGTGCCACCGTCCCGATCCCTCTATCATCCTTTCCTCCCTTGCAGTCCCGTTTCATTCTCCCTTTCTTCTCTCTTCCACCCTCCCTCCCCGGGTTCCCCTGCGCCCATGTACCCTCTCTGATCCCTGCTCCAATCTCTCTTCCCAATTTCATAGGCTAGCAATCTGGTCGGCATAGCCACGTCGACTGATCCAAGTGTTAAGCTTAGTGAACTGGTTGCTGACATCGCCAAGAAGCACCGAACGAAGCAACTGGGAATATGTAGAAATATGCGGGAGCCTGTAGCGCTGCTACGTAGCGGAGCAACGATCATGTTTGGAGGCAATCGGGAGGCCTCATGCGGGGACCTGATCTACCTATACACGCTGGCGGCACCACGCCTCACGAAGAAACTCATGACTGTTGCATCAGAAAAGGGTGAGTAAGTTGGATAATGGTGTGCTTGCATCAGGATTACATCGTTCAATGTGTTAGTTTCTTAGAAGCCAGCACCCGCATAGCCCGTATTCCATAGTTCATTCATGCTGCGTTCACTAATAACCCATTGTGCGTCCAGGGACGGACCGGCGTACAGCTGCTACCGTTGCTCGCATGCGGCTCACGGCACATGGACAGGATCTACAGTACGGTGACGCGGATTCAGTCGGCAAGGTGGCTGATCTCATGTGCAAAGCACCGCGAGCAATGCGCCCTGTAACGTACGGATTCGAGAAATGTTTTTTCAACAGTTCGGGGAAGTTGCAACTCGAGCGTGGCAACAACCATGGGGGGGACCGACGTGGACCCAAGTTCAGACACTTCAAAGAAACAGGTAAAATAATGCGATCGTGGTGTGTATATTAACGTGCACGTTGTCTTGCTGGGTTCGGGAGCGGCAAGGTGCGAATGGCATACGTTGAACCCTGTTTTTGACACCCTTTAATTGGCAGGAGAACTACTCCAAGACCCAACTCCCCCAGTAGAGAGCGTACTGGGCACGGACGTTGAGGATGCTGCCGTTTTTGTGCTGGAGGAGGACATGTTGCCCATCCCTGAGGAAGACGAGGGTGAGGAGGTAGAAGCGGACGATGCAGAAGCCCTCGATGATCAGACACAGCCAAGCAGCACCCCTGCCAGGTATGCGTTCCGTAGACACATAACACCCTGGTGCAGCGGGTTTGCCATGGGCGGCAGCCCATTTGTGGCTCAGATGTTATGCTGGCGGGAAGGGCTACGAGGGTGTTCCGTTGGTAGTAAGGAAGTGTCATGAGCTGCGGGCCATGTGGTACACTGGCGGTATGTAGGTGCTCTTGGTTTGGTGCCCATGTGTTATTCTGGTGGTAAGGAGGTGACATGGGCTGCAGCCCATGTCACGCGCTGATGGTAAGTTGGTGCCCACGATTGCAGCCTAGGGTGTAGGACACCCTAGGCTGGAGGTGTGAAGGGCTGCATCAAGGACACTACTCTCAACATTGTTAGCGCATTTGAGACAAGACAGCAATAGTTCTCTGACGCTCATTGGAACTTGCCCCCCAAATTGCATTTCCACGTGCTTGATAGGGTGGACGCGACTCAGGATGAGGCGCGCGTTCAGGGGTTGGATGAGGCTGAGCACGTCGCTGTCACTGAAGAGCATGCGGAGGTACCAGTCGGTGAGCCACATGATGAGGGCGGCACGGTTGGTGTGGGGACCATAGATTCCACTGCTGGGGAAGCGGTGCATGAGGAGTCAAGCCCAGACAGGTATGAACGTCATGCAGCAAAGCTGGTGCCTTGGAATGCAGCCCATGCGTTACTCTTGTGGTAAGTAGATGCCGCGGGCTTTCGCCCCATGTATTACTCCGGTGGTAAGTAGGTGCCTTTGGCTCATAGCACTTGTTTTCTCCATGCGATAGGGAAGTGCCATGGGCTGCAGCCAGACAACTAGTTTTGCTAGTGTTAGCGTGTTTGGCACATTGCATGCCATGCTTAGATGCGAATTACTGTTAAAGACCTGGCTCCAGAATTGCATATATGTGTGCTTCACAGGGTGGATACGTCTCAGGATGAGGCGCGCGTACAGGGGTGTGATGAGGCTGAGCATGTCGCTGTCCCCGAAAAGCATGGAGCGGTACCAGTCGGTGCGCCGCATGATGACCGCGACACGGTTGAGGTGGGGGGCGCAGATTCCACTGCTGGGGAAGCCGTGCATGAGGAGTCTACCCCTGCCAGGTATGAACGTCATGCAACAAAGCTGGTGCCATGGGCTGCAGCCCATGCGTATTATGGTGGTAACGAGGTGGCATAGGCTGCAACCCATTTGTTACATTGGTGGTAAGAAGGTACCCTGGCTGGTGTGGATGTGTGTTACTCCGCCTATCATGATGCCATGGTCATCGGTCCCATTCCCACGTTCGTCCATTATCAGTATGTGGATTTGCTGTGTTCCACCATTGTCCTGGAGTGTGCTTGACAGGGTGGATGCTGCACAACGGACTGATGGGTCGGGCCGTAAGAAGCGTTCCCTTCCCGGATGGCCTGAGACGCCTAGTCTTGCTGAGCTCTCAGGGTCTCTGGTATGTCTACTAGATCCGCTGCTGATCGTCCAGTTCTTCATGACCCTGGGTTCTTCATTGTTGCTATGGCATATACTCTCATGATTCCATCATACCGTTCTAAATCTCCGCTCTCCTTGATGGTTGCTGACATTTTATTACCGCAGGTTTAATGAGTATGTTGTGGAGACGGACAAGCTTATCACGGACGTTGTATCATCCAGGAAGCGTTCGGTATGTTTGAGGCGCATACGTCATTGTTTGTGTATGATCTTGAGTTGTTTCCAACCACTGTAATCTGTTTGTTATCACATTCCCTTTGTCTCCGCCTCTACATCCAAATCACGCCCCCACTTTCCTCCCCACATGCTTGACACCTATTATCACGGTTGCAATCCGTATCTCGCCTTCCCACCCGATTCCCAACAGGCCGGTGGAAGAGCAAGGGGACGTGAGGCCGAAGCAGGAGGATGTTGTGAAGGGATAGGAGCCGCAGGGAGTGAGAAGGCGAGGGAGAGGGGGATGGAGGGAGGGAGGGATGGAAAAGGAGGAGGAGAGAGGGATGGAGGGAGAGCGGACGGGATAGGAGTTTGACTAACCGGGGGGGAGGAGAGGTGAGCACGTCGGGAGGAAGACCGAGCGGCCGGAGGGGAGCGGAGGCACCCGGGGCGGGTAGAGGAGCATCGGGGCAGAATGAGTCTGGTGGGGAAGAGGTTGGAGCGCTCAAGAGCTTTGGCATGTATGGGTGCCGAGGGTTAGGGGGAGGAGAGGTGAGCACTTCGGGAGGACGACCGAGCGGCCGGAGGGGAGCGGAGGCTCCAGAGGCGGGTAGAGGAGCAGCGGGGGTGAAGGAGGATGGTGGGGAGGCAGCTGGCGCTCTCCGTTTCAATTGGCACGTGCGCGTGCCGTGGGAAGGGGGAAGTGAGGAAATGAGGGGGGGAGGAAGACCTCGCGACAGGAGGCCGGCGGCCGCCGGAGGGAGGGGAAAAAGAGCAGCGGGGGTGAACGAGTTCGATGAGAAACCTGAGTAGCTGAGTGATGGCGCGCATGAATGGCTTGAATCCCCTTGCTCCGTGTGTATGTTTTTCATAGACTCTCCCTTTGCGCTTTTTAAAACTGACCACAGTTGGTCTTTGTTGTTAGCTTTTCTCTTAGTGGTGTCTTGTACGAACATCACAGCCGCGGTATCTACGAGGTGCCTGGGCTCTCTTCGTCTTTCAGACGTACCTTGATTCGCCCAAGTGTCTCGCACGACCAAGGTGGATCGAACCAGTCTACTCAGTGTTTTCCGCACACTTATCCTCCCCCACCCGGACAGCGAGCAAGTTGTACCCGGGTTTTATTACCATTACTGTTAAAGATGTACATATTCCGCAGGGTAGTCCTTGTTAAAACTCCAGCAGGCTCACGTTGCAGGCTGCCATTGTATGCATACAACCACTACACACAACCGCACATGTCTCGAGGCGAGCTCGTGATCCCTCTCTCTACCGAGGAAACAAATTGGTTCGCCCACCCTTGTCCACCCGACCCTGTCCGCCTCTTCCTCTGCCGTTCACGCTTCCTCATCTTTCTTCGGCTTTCCCATCCCCTGGCAGGTCGTCGCCTTCCCTCCCTCCTCCCGTCCACATCTCCCTCGCTTTCCCCAGCGTTTTAGTTCCTTACTTTTCACGGCTTCCTCCCACTTCGTTTTCTCGGCCCACACTGCTCTCTCACGCAGCGGGGAAGGACGTCCCCACTTGCACCTCCGGTTTGTACCCCTGCCCCATGAGCGGCAGCCATCTCGCGCTCGGCTGCCACGGTGACTGGCATTTGTGCGTGTATCGTAGCTCGCAGCATGAGATGGCGGACCCACTCACGGAAGCGCTGTGCAACAGGGACGTAGGACAGGGATAGCAAGAAGAATGTTTCCAATGACAAGGTTGGGACATGGGGGGACGACATATAGTAGCGCAGTGAAGGGCGTTTTGACATGGAAACCAGGGGCGAGGGTGGATGACAATGGGTAGCAGTGGAGATGATGGTCTGACAGCAGTAGCAAGAGGATGATGGAATGACAACGGTAGCAAGGTGTATGGGAGGATGACATGGGTCGCAAAGCAGAGTGGTAAGTACTCAGAGATTGCAGGGGGGAGGGTGGATGACAATGCTAGCAATGTGGGGAGGAGAGAATGACAAGGGAAGGCAGGAGGTATGGAAAATGACTAGGGTCGCAGCAGGGGGAAAGAGAGTGACTAGGGGGGAAAGAGAGTGAGCAGGGGTGTGTGAGAGAGCACCGGACAGAGCAGCAGTGGCGTGTGAGAGTGCAAAGGACAGAGGGACCAGAGGGGTATGGGTGGGCAATGGAGCTTGGCAGCAGGGTGTGTGGGCGCACAAAATCAGAGGTGGGATGGCGATTGCTTGTGTACGGGCCCTCCCCCCGCATCATCTCACTCAGCCCCATTCCCTCTCGGCTGATCCGCCCTGCGCTTGGCCCGCCCCTCGCGACACTCCATCTGCCCTCCGTCACCACCAAGCCCCTGGCTCTGTCCACACTTTTTCTTCTTCCTCCTCTACTCCCCCGCGTGGCAGTCGCAACGGCAAAAACCACTCCAGAAGCGTACGAATGGTAACAGTAACCCAACGCCACATTCCCCCAGTGTTAAGTAATGGTCGACATGTTGGAGACGTGGGTGACTCGACGTAATGTTCACTTTCCCCACACCAAACGATGGCGCAGGTGCACCAGCGACTGCAGGGGAAGGGGCGGAGGCGGGGGTGGGAAGGGGATGTTGGTGAGGGCCTGGGGGGGAGAGGGCGAAGTGAAAGGCGACGGGAGGGGGATGTGAAGGCAACGGGCGGGGGAATAGGGGGAGCAGGGGGAACATGGGTGACAAGTAGGGAACGAGAGTGAGCAGAGGGAAAGAGAGTGCAGAGGATGCGAAAGAGAGTAAGCTGGGGGGGGGGAGAGTGAGCATGGGAGTGAGCCGCGAAAAGAGAGGCGAGCAGAGGGGGAAAGAGAGCGAGAAAGGGGGAACATGGGTGAGAATGGGTTGAACGAAAGGGAACAGAGAGTAAACAGGGGGAGAGATGGGTGTGTACAGGGGGGTCGGGATGGCGAGGGGGAGAGAGTGAGCAAGGGGCAAGGGAGTGAGCATGGGGATATAGGGGCGAGCCCAGGGGGAAATAGACCGAGCAGGGGGAAAATGGGTGGGATTGGGGGAAAGGGCGGGTGGTAGTGAGGGAAAGGGAGGATTAGCTTAGGGGAAAGTGAAGATTGGCATGGGGGAAAGGGAGGGTTGGCATGGGGGAGAGGGTGTGCGAAGCAAGGGATATAAGGGCGTGACATACGTGTAGATGAGGGAGAGCTATTGAGGGGGTAGGGGATTGCGAAACGTGGGGGCAAGGTAGTGCGAAAGGAGGGGAATAGGGAGTGCTATCGAGGGCGAGAGCGAGCATGGAAAGAGGGGGGAAAGGGCGGACAGTCGAGGGGGAAATGGCGTGCGACACGCAGGGGAACGGGAGTGAAGGGAGGGAAGGGAGGGACGGGAAAGAAGGGAGAGAAAAGAGAGAAGGGAGAGACAGGAGATAGCAAGGAGGGATGAGAGGGAAGGGAGAGAAGGGAGAGAAGGGAGAGGTGGTAAGGGGGGAGAGAAGGGCGGGAAGGGGAGAGAGAAAGGAGGGAAGGGAGGGAAGGGGGAGAAGGGAGGGAAGGGAGGGCAGGAGGGAAGGGAGGGACGGGAGAGAAGGGAGGGAAAGGAGAGACGGGAGAGAAGGAAGTCGGGATGAGATGGGAGGGATGAAAGGGTGGTAGAGGGAGAGAGATGGGCGGGAAGGGAGAGAAGGTAGAAAATGGAGAGAAGAGAGGGAAGGGAGGGAAGGGAGGGAAGGGAGGGAAGGGAGGGACGGGATAGACGGGAGAGACGGGAGAGACAGGATATAGCAAGGAGGGATGAGAGGGAAGGGAGAGAAGGGAGTGAAGGTAAGGGAGGAGAGAAAGGCAGGACGGGAGAGAAGGGAGGGAAGGGAGGGAAGGGAGGGAAGGGAGGGAAGGGAGGGACGGGAGAGAAGGGAGGGAAAGGAGAGACGGGAGAGAAGGAAGTCGGGATGAGATGGGAGGGATGAAAGGGTGGTAGGGGGAGAGAGATGGGCGGGAAGGGAGAGAAGGTAGAAAATGGAGAGAAGAGAGGGAAGGGAGGGAAGGGAGGGAAGGGAGGGAAGGGAGGGAAGGGAGGGAAGGGAGGGACGGGATAGACGGGAGAGACAGGAGAGACATGATATAGCAAGGAGGGATGAGAGGGAAGGGAGAGAAGGGAGTGAAGGTAAGGGAGGAGAGAAAGGCAGGACGGGAGAGAAGGGAGGGAAGGGAGGGAAGGGAGGGAAGGGAGGGAAGGGAGGGAAGGGAGGGAAGGGAGGGAAGGAGAGAAGCGAGGGACGGGAGAGAAGGAAGGGAAAGGAGAGATGGGAGAGCAGGGAGAGAAGGGAGGGAAGGGGAAAGAGGGAGTGAAGGGAGATAGGGGCGAGGAGGGAGGGATTGGAGGGAAAGGAGGGAGGGAACGGAAGGGAGGCAAGGGAAGAAGGGAGAGAAGGGAGGGAAGGAGGGTTGTGGAGTTAGGGAGGGAAGGGAGAGACGGGTGTGACGGGAGGGATTGAAGGGAAAGGATGGAAGGGAGGGAAGGAGGGAAGGGGGAGAAGGGGGAGAAGGGGATTACGGGAGGGTAGGGTTGTCGCACGACCCGGAAAAGGGATTGGGGAGGCGGGAATGCGCATCTGGCGGCGGGATTGGCGAAGCGGGCGGCGGGAACGCGAATTTGGCGTGTTGAAAGGGAATCGGGCGGCGGGAAGGGGCGGTCGGGCGGCCCGCCCGGAATCAATGGGCGGGAAAGAGGATTCAGGCGGCGCGAAAGGGGATTCGGGCGGCAATATAGGGGAACCGGGCGGCGGGAACGTGAATCGGGCGTCGCGAAGAGAAGTAGGGCGAAGGTAGAGGGAACGCGGCCGGCGGGTCAGAAGAATCGGGAGGCACGAGGGGGAATCGCCGGGCGGAGAGACCAGGGAGTCGAGCGGCGGGAAGGGGGATCGCCGGGCAGCGTGACTGGGGATTCGTGGCGGCGGGAAAGGGAAAAAAGGGTGGCGGGGAGGGCCATGGGGATTCGGGGGGAATAAAAGGGGAGCCTGGCCGCATAAATGGGCTATGGCGAAACCTCCACCATTTCCCATTCTCCCTTCCCAACGCGAAATGCTCCGCATTGTAGGCGCAGGATAAAAACCCTCGCATGTGCTGCACATTTCCTTGCACGCAATCTCATTCCGCCGGACAACTAGTTATAATTCTCAACTTTTAGTAATGCGCGTTTTGAGTGCTCACTGGCGCGCGGCACATCCCAAGTTCACGGCCCTTCGTTTCACGGCGCGTCCCATGCCCCATGAGCGCGACGGATCGCTTTCCACCCTACTCACTCTCGTCTTCCGCGGAGCGCTCCGCGTATTCGGCGGGTTCGGCGGCGATGCCTGCACTCGAATCACTATCCTCTTGGCGCGTTGGTCGCAAGCCTAGATTTCTAAGTTGATGTGGTTGCTACCAATGATTCCTGAGTATGTCATACTACGACGTCCTACTTCTTGCTTGCACCAAGCCGTCACTGGACTCGGCAGGCAATGGGAAAATGTCGCAGAGTGTGTTTGGCGATGTTTCACGTTTGGCAATTGTGTCGCCTGACAATTGTGGTAACAGCGTTGTCGCCCAAAAACGGGCGAACAGCGTTCAGCGTTTTCGGGAACCCAGCTACTCGCCATCCAATTGTAAGCTTCTTCCCAACCAACCTTCCTACCTTTGAAACCTGTGGACCCTGGGTTTTAAGAAGTAAGGCAAGAATGACTAAGGTCGCGCGTTGGAGGAATAACGTGAGTAGAAAAAAGGAGAGAGGAAGAAAGGAGGAGGGGAATAGGGGAAAAATGATAGGAGGAAGAAAAACAGGGAAGAAGGAAGAAAAAGCAGCACACACAACCCCAAGAAAACCCCAATAGCACACACATTTAAAACACCATCAAGCCCTCCCATCAAAGCACCCCAACTGCACTCCCATCGAACCAAACCTCCCCCCCTAAACCCACTCCCTAAACCCGCATGTCTACCAAGTATGGTGCATCCGCCCACGGAGCATCCCATCCCATCTCCTCCTCAACATCCTCCCGCTCCACCCAAACAGCCTCTGGGCCTCTCATCATCGACGCCGCGCGTAACAAGATCACACGCGCCTGAGCCCGTTGCAAAGCCACACCCACAGCCGCTTTGAGCGATCCGAGCAAATAAGCCGAGAAACCCTTTCCCGTAGCTCGCGCCGCCCCTTTCGTCTTTGCTATCTCGATCTGCGCGTCACCCTGCTTCTTAAGCCACCGTCCAAAACTCCCCCCCAAGCATCCCCATGTCTCAGCAATGAGTGGTGTGAACTGCACTCCCCTATGCCGCTGTAGAAGCGATTTGTAGTCCGCCGTCTTCCGCTTTTCTCTCTCTCTCGCGGCAAAACCCACCTTGCGACCAATCTGTCCATGGTGCTGCGCGGATAGCGAGATAGGATCTACCACACTAACCTCCAGCGCGTGCTCCTCCCCCTCCCTCAGTTTCCGAACCGCCACATCAACCCTCTTCCCTGGGAGCAACGTGTCGTCTTCCATGGTCACAATCCCACCCGCACCCTTAGCTATCTTCGCCACCACAAATTTAACCGCATCGTGAACACGAGAAGGTGCATACTGATACTTGCAGCGAAGGGCATGATGCGGGTCAGAGGGATCAGCAAACTCAAACCCACACGCGCACTTGCCGGCCACTATCAGCTGCTGAATAGGGAGGCCTAGGCGCATGGACGCGCAGATGCTCCACTCGGCTGCGGTGAAGGTAGCCTCCTCGTGCGAAGGAACGGCAGAAACCCACGCCCCAGCCCCCGGGCCCTGAAGGGATGTCAAACGGGCCAGGGTGGCATCGTTGTGGGCCATGCCTCGAAGAGATTGGAGGCTCTCAACCGCCAGGCGACGGTGTTGTGTGGGGAAGAGCAGCATAGGCGGATCAGCGGTGCACAAGGCAAGGGGTGGCATCTCCTGCCGAACCGACTGTGGAAGCAGATCCACTGCTCTCGCAAACCAGGGGTCCAACAAGGTCGTAGCCTCGGGCGTGCGGAAAAACTCCTCAAACATCCGCTCCTCACCTGCCACCCCCAACCGAGCCACATCGCTCACTGCTTGGCACCAGCCACACGCATACAACAGAGGACTAAGGTCAGCCGCAGATCGAATGCCGAACCCCCCGAGTCTGGCAGGAAGGTGCAACTGTAAACGAGCCATCTGGGACTAAAGTAAGGCAAGAATGATGAGATTAGGTCAAGGTTGGGGTACAAGACTAGAGTGTCGAGAAAAACTTTGTACCCCCTAAGGCTATCCCCAATATAGCCTAGATAATGATATGCATATGTTTTGACACACCCCCATAGGCGAAATGGGGGATAGCCAGAGCAAGCAACGGTCACAAGACCAGTCAAGAGACAAAACACAGCTCAGGGTGGATCACAACGTCACCACACACACTGAGCACAAGCAAACGGCCACAGGGCCAGTCCACATGCAGAGGTATATAAGCAACAAGAACAGTACAGTGATCTCTAGCTAGCAAGAGCCAACATGCAGGTATATATATAGATCACAGTACAAACAAAGGCTACAGCAAGTGTGGAAACGTCGGCACAAGGCCCAACAAAGTACAAAAGCGCTGATGATCACCAGACAGAAGTGCCTTGGTGAATATATCAGCGGTGTTGGCCCGAGTGTCCACGTGACGGAGACGAAGCTGGCCTCGCTGCTGCAACTCTCGAGCCAGGAAGTAACGCAGAGCAATGTGCTTCGTTCTGTGCTCCAGTCTGTGCTCCTCACACAAGGCAATGGCAGCCTTGTTGTCGACGTATAGCACTGGAGGAGAACGAGGCCGCTCTCCCAGGTCGGTCAGCAGGTAGGTGAGCCAGCGTAACTTCTGTGCAGCCATGGCTGTGGCGTAGATCTCAGCCTCACAACTAGAGCTGAGAACTGAAGACGAGCGAGTAGAACGCCAAGAAACTGAACCAGAGCCAAGGCTGAAGGTGTAACCCTGTGACGACCGCTGAGTAGCCTGGTCGTCAACCCAAGAAGCGTCTGAGTGCCCAGTGAGAACAACTGGGCTCTTCCCACCAAGCACTAGCCCCATGCCTGATGTACTGCACAAGTAGCGCAGTACCCTCTTAGCAGCAGCCATGTGCTCAGGTCGGTGCCGACCAGGAGCCACGTAGCGAGCCAGAAGGCCAAGAGGGTACGCGAGGTCAGGACGAGTGCAGGTCATCAGGTACATGAGGCAACCCACTAGCTCTGGGTAAGGACCACTCGGCTCTACGGACTCGTCCAAAGGTGGAGCTGAGAGCGAGTGACCTATCGCCAGGGGAGTGGCCTGTGCTGAGGACCAGGTGAAGCCGAAGCGCCGAAGGACCTGCTGCACCATGTGTGACTGAGTCAGTGTGATGGTGCGGCGTGCTCTGTCCCGGGTGATCTGCAAGCCAAGGTAACTGCGCAGCTCACCCAGGTCTGTGCACGTGTGTCTCTTCTGCAGCTCGGACTTCACCAGGGCAAGAGCCTCAGTGTCAGCAGTGGCAAAGACCAAGTCGTCGACGTACACGAGGATGTAGAACGGCGGCAGCGAGGTGTCGGTGCGCAGAAACAACGACGGGTCCGCGGTCGACGGAGCAAACCCAAGAGCCGCAAGTGTAGTCCTCAGTGTGTCGTGCCACTCACGTGGCGCCTGGCGGAGACCGTAGACTGGCCGCCGGAGGCTCCACTTGGTACCAGGAGGGAACGACCCAGTGAAGCCAGGAGGGCGGCGCAGCCAGATCTCCTCGTGCAGGCTGCCCTGTAAGAAAGCTGTGCTGAAGTCCAGAGAGTGAAGCTCGTAGTCACGCTGAGCGACAACGTGCAGCAGTACCCGAAGAGTGGTCATCTTTGGGGTAGGGGAGAAGGTCTGGAAGAAGTCGACTCCCTCTCGCTGACTGAAGCCTCGAGCAACGTAACGAGCCTTGAAGACAGGCGGAGAACCTGGCGGCCGATTCACCCTGAAAATCCACATGCCACTGACGATGTTCGTCCCAGGAGGGGGAACATTGTGGACGTAGGTGCCTGTGGACTTCCAGGAAGCCATCTCTGCGTCCATGGCTGTCTGCCACTGAGAGGAGTACTCACCCGCGATTGCCTCAGCGTAAGAGCGCGGGGTCGGGATGTCTGGTGCATCCGGGTCTCCCTCAGGGGCAAGCAGCATGGCCACGAGATGGGGCGCAGCGGCTGCAAGACACTCAAGGTCCTCCTGCCTGTCCTCAAGGACGTCTGTGCCAAGAGCACACTCACCCCCGACGGACGGAGGACAGACAGACTCAGACTCAGCAACAAGACTGGCAGCGTAGTCTAGACGACAAGCAGCAGCAAAGTGAACAAGCTCAGCGACCGAGGCAAACGCAGCAGCAGACTCAAACAACGGGTCAGTGACAACAGTGGCTAACAGACGCGTGACTGTAGGGTGCTCAGTACGAAACCGGTTAGACGCAGGGTCCGGAACGGTAGGCAGAGAGGACGCAGGGGGAGACGGCAGAGGAACAGACTGCGGAGCAGAGGAAGGACGACGGACAACAAGGTGTGCACTGGGGACAGTCGGCTGACGTGAACGAGAAACACGACGACCAGTACGACCAGAACGAACAGGCGAGACAGGACACGACGCAGGCTCACGACGCTCAGCAAGACTACCTGTCTGCTCAGTGTAAGGAGAGGGAGCAGGCAGCGGTGAGCCAGGCTGTAACGGAAGACCAGTAGACGACGGGAGAGTAACAACCTGACGAAGAGCAGAGTCAGGCGGCGGCAGAGACGACGGAGACGGCGGAGCGAAGAACAGTCGTGTCGGCGCAGCTGCACCAGTACCAGCAGCTCCAGCAGCTCCAGCACCTCCAGCAGCTCCAGTGCCTCCAGCAGCTCCAGCACCTCCAGCAGCTCCAGTGCCTCCAGCAGCTCCAGCAGCTCCAGTCGCAGAACCGGTACCTCCAGTGGCAGCACACCAGAACCAGCGTCACCAGCAGCAGCACCCCCAAAACCGGCACCTCCAGTCCTAGGGTCTCCAACCGCGGGGTCTCCCACAGCAGCACCCCCAGAACCAGCACCTCCAGTCCCAGGGTCTCCAGCCGCAGTGTCTCCAGCAACGGCACCTCCAGGCGCAGCACCCCCAGCCCCAGTAGCTCCAGTACCTCCAGCAGCAGAGCCCCGGGCTCCAGCAGCGCGACGCTGACGGCGACCGTACCAGTCGTGCAGCTGCTGAGTGGTGAGAGGCACACGCGGACGAAGGCGGCCACTCCAAGTAGGCCGCGCACCAGCAGTCCCAGTACCCTCAAGCGTCTCACCTCCAGACTCAGCACCCCCAGACTCCGTACACACAGGCTCAGTACCCCCAGACACAGCACCCCCAGACGCAGCACCTCCAGGAGCACCACCCCCAACAGCACCAGAGTCGACAGCAACCGGCTGCAGAGGCGGCGAAGAAGGTCGCGGAGGGAACCCCGGAGGGGTCTCCAAGCGTGGTGCGCGGTTGTAGGCCGCCGGGGCGTCAGCAGCAACGTCACCCCCCTCAGGTGAGCCAGAGGTGTCGGAAGTGACCTCCAAAGGCTCAGCCAAGGGGGGGGGGTCTACCTGAGACACACCTGAAGGAGCAGGACCCTGAGGGGGGAGGGGGTCTACCGGGGGGGGACCTGGCGCAAGGAAGAGCGGCGGGGGAGGTGAGAAGGGGGGCAGCGCGGTAGGGGAAGAGACGGTAGTACGGAACCGACTCGTCAAACGTGACGTCCTGGGAGGACAGAACACGGCGCGAGGTGGGGTGGTAAAACTGCCAACCAGGCGCGTCAGGGGGGAAGCCAAGGAAGACGCAGGGATTAGCACGGGAGGACAGCTTGTCCGTAGACAAGTCTCGGACAAAAGCCCGAGATCCCCAGACACGAAACGCAGACGCATCGCCAACCTGCCCCGTCCACCTCAGAGTGGGGGAGGTGTCGGGCATGGAGACCCGGGGCTGAAGGTTGATCTGATGCGCCGCGTACTAAACCGCAAACGGCCACAGAAAATGGGGAGTAGCCGCATGGATCATGGACGTGCGAGCGACATCCATGACCATGCCAATGCGGCGCTCAGCAATCCCATTTTGCTGCGGAGAGGCCGGAAGCGTGAACGTCTGGCGGATGCCCCTCGCACGACAGAAGGCTCGTAGAGGGCCGGAGGAGAACTCTCCGCCTCTGTCAGAGTGCAGACGCAGAACAGGAAAGTCCGAGCCGAAACTCTTCCTAAGCTGGAGACGAGCAGCGCGGATCCAGTCGATCAACACCTCAGTGACCTCATCCTTGAGGCGAAAGGGGAAGACTGTGGTGTAACGCGAGTAGTCGTCAACCAGTAGCAGGAAGTAGCGCTCGTGACCCTGTCCACGGATGCGGGCTGGGCCCCACACGTCCATGTGAAGAGTTTCCAGTGGAGCCTCTGTCGGCGGAAACTCGGAGGAGTGAGGAGCGGCGCGCTGCCGCCCCTCGACGCAGGGAACGCAGGTAGGGGCAGGCCCCGGAGGGAGGGGAGGGAGGGACCGGGGGAGACCAGAGACAAGGACACGAGAGGCCATGCCTCGGAGACGAGGCAGGGAGGGGTGACCAAGACGGTGGTGCCAGAGAAGAGTCTCGTGGGACAGGAGGCGACACGAGCAGGGGGCAGACTCAGGACCAGACCGAGACGCTGCGGAAAACACCTGACCCGACGCAGCTACCTGACCAGGAACAGCAACCGGCGGAGACTCGGTAGTCAGTGTGTACAGGCTCGACCCCGGCCGACGAGTAAACGTTGCCAAGTGTCGGTCCATGTCAGCACACGTGCAGTGGGTCACCCGCTGACGCGCGGAGTGAACTGGTCAACTCCTCCATCCTGTAGGTCAGCACCCGCCACCAAGTTCGTAGAGAACGAGGGGAGGTAAAGACCGGACAGGGAGCCAGACAAGACCGCTGGACACGGCAGGACAGTGGAGTAGTGAGCAAGGACAGGACCCCCAGAGGGGTCTGCCAGGGAGACTGCAACGGGCCGACTGAGCGGCGTAAGAGTGGTGCGGTCTCGAAAGAAGGAGCGGGAAGCACCCGAGTCAAGGGTGAAAGTGTGCGACGCCTGAGCAGACGTGGTACCTGAGAGAGCAGACTCACCAGCACCTGGAGCAGCAGACTCACCAGCACCTGGAGCAGCAGACTCAGTGGCACCTAGAGCAGCAGCTGCACCGCCCGGGTCGGGCGGAACACTCAGGTAACAGTCACCGTCATCACTAGTAGACATAACATACATGGCAGCAAGAATAACATCATAGTCAAGATCAAAGATAGGAACCCCCGACCTAAGTAGCTCATGCCAGTGCGGGAGCTCAGTGGCGTCAGGGAACCGGATACGCCAGGCGTCTGTCAGGCGGCCGAAGCATCGTTGGGTGGTGTGCAGGCCACCACATGGCTCTCCAGTGCGGTCACCAGTACGCAGAACGTAGGTACAGGGACCAGCACCCCCAGGCCGCTGACGCCCAGCGTACCACTGGTGAAGCTGCTGGGGCGGCGGGGCCTCACGAGAGCGCTGCTGCTGCTGACGCTGTCCACCACCAGAGCCTCCCCTCTGCACGGAGCCACCCCGACCAGCGCCACCGCCACCACCGCCACTGCCTCCTCCGCTGCCACCGCCGCCACCGCCACCTCCTCCACTCCCACCGCCGCCGCTGCCGCTGCCTCCGCCTCCACCGCCGCCACCAGAGCCCCCACCTCCGCCCCCACTCCCACCTCCACCCCCACCCCCCCGGCTGCCTCCACCGCCACCACTGCCACCCCCGCCAGCTCCTCCAGCACCCTTGCCTCCCTTGCCCTTGCTGTTGCGGCGCCTCCCGCTAGGGGCAGACGCAGCGCCGACCGACTCAGTGCCAAGGAGGTCGACAGCAGCAGCAGAGGCAACAGAGGGCAAAAGGGGAACAGGGGAGCACCCCTCAAAGATAGGGGCACGGGGGTCACCTCGAGAGGCTCCTACAGCGACTGTACTCTGCTCAGCTGCAAGGAGCTCCTTCTCGAGGAGGTCAACGGTGAGGGTGGTAGGGCAGACAGCCAGGAAGTGGTCCCTGACTGAGCGAAGGGAGTCAGGGAGGCGGGTGACTAGGTAGTAGAGGGTGATATACATGGGGGAGGTTGGTTCTTGGCGCAGAACTCAGCAGGAAGCGCAGCGCGGTAGCGAGTGTCACTAGTGCGGAGGTGCGTAATGAGGTCAGCGACTGTAGCAAAGGCGGCGAGGTCAGGGAAAAGGTAGGGGAGCATGAGGCGGCTAAGGGCAGCAGAGGCAGGGGAGGAGTAGCGCGCAACGACAGCATCGAACAGGGTCTTAGCGGCCTTAAATTGAGTGAAGTGCGCACGCTCAGCAGACGGCAGGTGACTACGCACAGCAAGGCGGGCAGCAGCATCGCGGGTGTTCCAGCGAGAGCGCACAGTAGCATCAGCATCAGCAGCAGGGGAGGGGGAAGCACCAAACGTGAGACATCGTCTTTGCTATCACACTGCAGGAAAAGCTGCAAGTCGTCAAGCCAGACCTCAAAGTCTATCGCCCGACCCTCAGCATCGAAGGTAAGCACAGCAGGACTAGCCATGGCAGCAGGCGGAGCAGGCTAGCAGGAGCAGTAGAAGCAAGCGAGCAGGAGCAACAGCAGAAGGGGCACGGCTCGGCGATGCGCTTACCAGGGGCGGGCTGGAGAAGCCCGCTAGCGATGGGGTAGGGCCGAGGTGCTCAAGCAGGGTCAGGGCCGCGACAGGGCGGCAGAGCAGGGCCGGGACGGCGGCGGCGGCTGCGACGAACTACTGCGGCCGCGACGAACGGCTGCGGCTGTCACAGCAGTAGCGGCGGCAGCTGTCACGGCAGGAGCGACGGCGGCTGTCACGGCAGCGGCGGCGGCAGCTGTCACGGCAGTGGCGGCGGCCGTTGTAGAAGTAGCAGCGGCGGTCGTCACAGCAGTAGCGGCGTCGGCAAAGGGCCGTGGCGGAAGCGGCAGGGGCGGCAGGTGCGGCGGCAGCTGTTGCTGAGGCGGCGGCGACAGGGCGGCAGGGCAGCGACAGCAGCCCGTGAAGAGCCGCGGAGGAGGCCGCGAAGGGGCTGCGAAGAGCCGCGGAGGGGCCACGAAGGGCCATGAGTGAGCTGCGGAGGGCCACGTAGGAGCCGCAAAGGGCCGCGAAGGGGCCGCGAAGGGCTGCTAAGGGGGCCGCGAAGGAGCCGCGGGCCGGCGCGCGGCGCTACAGCAGTGGCGCCCGCTAAAAACCGTGGCACGCGCGCTGAAAACTGTGGCGCGCGCGCGAAAAAAAAAATGTGACGCGCGCTGCAGCCGAGGCGCGCACGGGCAGTAGGCAGGGCAGGCAGTTAGGTGGGCCCAATTCTTAGGTCCTAGAGACCTCCTGCTCTAGTTACCATGTTAAGAAGTAAGGCAAGAATGATGAGATTAGGTCAAGGTTTGGGTACAAGACTAGAGTGTCGATATGATATGATATGTTTTGACAACCCCCCCCTTCAAATCAAGTGTACACCCCTAAATCACATAACTGTACTTGATTATTAAGTGTACCCGGGACTCTTAAAACTCGTGCCGATTAAATGTTCACCCTAGTCAATTTGCCTCTTTTCTAGGAAAGTCCTTCGGGTCTTATATCCGGGAGAATCCGGTAATTTTTCTTGTTAAAGCTCAAGGCCCAAATTGCGCATGATTAGTAATCTTGCGCAAGGGTTTGGGCTGGTGGTTTGTCAAACTATATGTGTTACATTATATTGTGTAGGCTGTAGTAGGGTAGCCAATATGGGGTACAACCCCTTTAGGGTTCCTATTTGTACCCAAGTTCTCATAGTTTCAGAGCAGGTCCTAGCCTAGAACCGTTTCGTTAGGGCCCATCGTACCGCGCTACGCTACTGTCGCCCTACCCTGTCCTGCATTGCGCCGCCGCGCACGCCCTGCCCTGTCCTGCGTTGCGCTGCCGCACACGCCCTGCCCTGCCATACCCGCGCGCTGCTCTCTGCTGCGCGCCTTGCCCTGCCCACGCATTACGTTCAGCCGTGCGATCTGCCCTGCCCGCGCGCCACGCGCCATTCGCCGCCGTGCGCCCTGCCCTGCCCGCGGGCCGCGCACCAGCCGCTGCGCGCCCTGCCCTGCCCGTGCGCCGCGCGCAGCCCGTCGCCGCGCGCAGCCCGACGCCGCGCGCAGCCTGTCACCGCGCGCAGCCCGTCGCCGCGCGCAGCCCGTTGCCGAGCGCATCCCGCAGCCGCGCGCAGCCCGTCGCCGCGCCTGCCCTGTCGGTGTGCCGCCCGCCGCAGCCGCGCACTGCCCTGCCCGTGCGCCGCTGCCGTGCCCCGCGCACTGCGCCGCCCGTGCGCCGCGCGCCTGCCCTACCCGCGCGCCGCCCGCCGCCGCGTGCGCTTCCCTGCCCGTGCCCCAATTGGCAGCCGTTAAGTGCCCTGCCCTGCCTGTGCGCCAAGTGCCGCAGCGCACCTTGCCCTGCCACTGCGCCCCTAGCTGCAGCGTGCCCTGCCTTGCCCTGCTGCTATGGCGCTCGCCTGCTCTGCCTGCTATGGCGACTCTCAGCGTGCTCACTTTCGATTCGGAGGGCCGCCTGATAGAGTTCCAGTCCTGGCTCGATGACTTACAGCTGCTTTTACTGAGTTACTCTAAGGACGGCACCCCACTGTTTGACCTCGCGTCTGGAGCCTATCCTGCCCCTGTTGAGACAGCTTACAGTACGGCTCGCTCACAGTGGCTTACCCGTGACGCTACTGCTCGCCTAGCCGTTCTCAACCACCTTCCGTTAGCCGAACGCGCTCATTTTGGCCAGCACAAAACTGCCAAAGCCCTGTATGACGCCGTAGTTGCTCGATACTCCTCCCCGGCCACTGCTGATCTAGGCCGCCTTCTTCTGCCTTACCTGTTCCCAGAGCTGTCCGCGTTTGCCACAGTCGCCGACCTCGTCACTCACCTTCGCACTAGTGACGTCCGCTACCGAGCCGCGCTTCCTGCCGAGTTTCTCACCAAGAACCCTCCTCCCATGTATATCACCCTCTACTTCATCGTTACCTGCCTTCCTGACTCTCTTAGCGCTGCCAGGGAACTCCTCCTCACCTTTGACCACACAGACCTCACTGTCGACCTGCTCGAGAAGCACCTCCTTGCAGCTGAGACTAGCATAGTCGCTGTAGGTGCTTCTCGTGGCACTCCTCGCACTCCCTTCTTTGAGGGGTGCTCGCCCTCCCCCCTTCTCCCTTCTGTCGCCTCTACTGCAACTGTTGTCTACCTTCGTGCTGAGGAGGTGGGAACAGCGTCTGCCCCTAGTGGGAGGCGCTGCAACGGCAGGGGCAGGGGGGGCAGGGGTGGTGGGGGTGGCAGAGGAGGAGGCGGTGGTGGGGGTGGTGACGGCGGTGGAGGAGGTGGCGGTGGCGGAGAGGGTCGAGGCGGTAGTGGAGGTACGGGTGGCGGTGGTGGGGGTGGCGGTGGGGGGTGGTGGTGGCAGCGGTAGTGGCGGTAGTGGGAGTGTAGGCGATAGTGGCGGTGGCGACCGGGGTGGTACCAGCCAGAGGGGAGGCTTTGGCGGTGGTCAGAGGCAGCAGCAGCAGCGTCAGACCCTCTCACCTCAGGAGCTTCGTGAATTGTTTTCTCAGCGTGAGACGGCTGGGGGTAGTGGTCCTTGCCTGTATGTCATTCGCACTGGTGACCGCACTGGTCAGACTTGTGGGAGGCCTCACACCCGGTACCGCTACTTCTCTCGTCTTACAGACGCCTTCCGTGCACAGTTTCCTGACGCCGCTGAGCTCCTCTGCTGGGCAGAGCTGCTTAAGATAGGTGTAGGTATCTTTGCTCTGGATTATGATGCTATCCTTGGTGCCATGTATGCATTATCTGTTAGGGCTGAGGGTGACCATTACCTGTGTATGCCGACAGATCCTGGTATAGAGGCTGCTGCCCTAGGTGCTAGTGAGTCCGCTGCTCTAGGTGCTGGTGAGACTGCCGTCTCAGGTACTGAGTCTGCTACGGCCTTGCACACCTTCACGCTTGACTCAGGTGCTTCCCGCTGCTTCTTTCGCGACAGTACCACAGTCACACCTCTCGCAGCACCTGTTGCAGTCTCTCTGGCTGACCCCTCTGGGGGCCCAGTCCTTACACGTTCCTCCACTATTCTGCCATGTTCGACAGTCCCGTCTGGCTCACTGTCAGGTCTCCACCTCCCCTCGTTCTCAACGAACTTGGTGAGCAACGCTGCCCTTCAGGATGTGGGGGTTAATACCTTCACCCCTGCATGGCAGCGTGTGGCGATCTGCACGTGTGCACAGACTGGCAGGCACCTGGCCACATTCACTCGTGCGCCTGGGTCGAGCCTGTACACACTGACTACTGAGTCCCCTCAGGTAGCTGCGTCCGCGTCTGCTTCAGGTCAGCTGTCGGCCCCCTGTTCGTGTCGCGCCCTGTCACACGGGACGCTCCTTTGGCACCACCGCCTTGGTCACCCCTCTGTGGCACGCCTTCGTGGCATGCACTCCCGCTGCCTTGTCTCTGGTCTTCCTAGGTCCCTGCCTCCCCTACCGCCCTCGCCTGCCCCTCCTTGCCTTCCCTGTGTCGAGGGTTGGCAGTGCGCCGCTCCTCACTCCTCGTTCCCACCGACGACTGCTCCCCTGCAAAACTCTCCACTTGGACGTGTGGGGCCCAGCCCGCGTCCAGGGACAGGGCCGCGAGCGCTACTTTCTGCTGGTTGTCGACGACTACTCGCGTTACACCACGGTCTTCCCCTTGCAGCGCAAGGGGGAGGTCCCTGATGTTTTGATCTCTTGATCCACGCTGTTCGTCTCCAGCTCCGCGAGCGGTTTCAGTCGGACTTTCCCGTCCTGCGTCTGCACTCTGACAGAGGTGGAGAGTTTTCCTCCGACCTCTTGCGGGACTTTTGTCGTGTGGAGGGCATTTGTCAGACCTTCACGCTTCCGGCCTGTCCACAGCAGAATGTGGTTGCTGCATTGGCTTACTCATGAAGGTCGCTCGTACCTCGATGATCCATGGCCGTTTGCGGTCCGGTACGCTGTGTATCAGCTCAACCTGTGCCCCCGTGTCTCCTTGCCGGAGACCTCGCTGACACTGTGTTGGACGGGAGAGGTTGGCGATGCGTCGGTGTTCCGGGTCTGGGGCTCTCGTGCCTTTGTCCGCGATACCACCGCGGACAAGCTCTCCGCCCATGCCGTTCCTTGTGTCTACCTTGGCTTTCCCCCTAACGCGCCTGGCTGGCAGTTTTACCACCCCACCTCGCGCCGTGTTCTGTCCTCCCAGAACATCACGTTTGATGAGTCGCTTCCCTTTTACCGCCTCTTCCCCCACCGCAGTGCCCCTCTCTCCCCCCCCCCCCCCCCCCCCCCCCCCCCCCCCCCCCCCCCGCCGCTCCTCCTTGCACCAGGTCCCCCTCCGGTAGACCCCCTCCCCCCTCAGGGTCCTGCTCCCTCGGGTGTGTCCCAGGTAGACCCGGTCGAGCCTGTCGAGGTAGCTGTTGACTCTGGTGCTGCTAGGGGTGCTGCGTCTGAGGGTGCGGAGCCTGGAGGTGCTGAGCCTGGGGGTGCTGAGCCTGCGGTTGCTGTGTCTGAGGGAGCAGAGCCTAAGGTTGCTGAGCCTGCGCGTGCGGAGCTTGGAGGTGCTGAGCCTGGGGGTGCGGAGCCTGGAGATGCTGAGCCTGAGCGTGCAGACACTGGGGGTGCTTTGCCTGGGGTTGCTGAGTCTGATGGTGCGGAGCCTGAGGGTGCTGAGTCTGAGCGTGCTGAGCCTAGAGGAACTTAGTCTGCTGGAGGCACTTGTTATAGTCACAGTAGGCTTCAATGTGCCTAAAACGAAAGATAGAGTGCACAGTGGGATTTCTGCACAGCGGTTTCAAACGTTCGTAGCGATCTGGTCACAGCTCCAAACGACCTCATTCAACTTGGATCTGGAGCGCCTTAACGTCGCCTACAATAGGCAATTTAGATCGCACGATTTCATCAAGAATTGACGACACAGCGTCAGATTGAACGAACGGCACTATGGCAGCAACATAGTATTGGAAACACACAATTACGAACAGCTAGGAAGAGTTTCTAGTTGGGAAGGACTCCAAGCTCCTAGAAAGTGCTCCCAAGAGCCGAGGTACAGTGATGTGGAACAGTGCCACACTATCCCCAACCAAGAAGGGTCTCGAAACTACCCTCCACAAGGGCCTACACCCATAGAAATGTTACACTACACATTGTAATGTAACTATCTTTGATATCTTGAGGTGTACCCTTTTCGCAAGGCTCGGGTTCTTCATCACAAACTCATCCTTGAGTTCTTGATGGGTCTGCTGCACACACCTGCGACACACCGAACGTTCGACAAGCGACAAAATAGAAACCGCGCACGACAAAATAGAAACCGCGCGGGACACACAAAATGATTGCGTAATACGCGGCTAGCGATAACTCGCTATTGACTCGACACACACACTCGACATCATGACCCATCATTCATACACCATTATAAGCATGAAATATATATTTATTTCATGCACTCATACCACTCCATGCACACACGCATGCACGCACACGCACACGGACAACAAGCAGAGTGCAAACCGTAAGCTTGCACTAACAAACTCCCCCTCGGATTGTTGGCCATAGAATCTGCTCCTCTCAGTTCAGAGCCATCCCAGCCAGCTTGCAACACTTCCAATGCTGCTGCTCCACCAGCCTCTTAGTCATCATGTCTGCCGGCTGCCCCGTCGTCTTCACGTAACGCAGCTCAACTTCACCCGCGGCCACCATGCTCCTCGTCCAATGCCACTTCACCCTCATGTGATTGGTCAGGCCGTGTAACATAGGATTCTTGGCTAGATCTATGGCTCCATGGCTGTCACAATAGAGAGGAGTAGGTCCCTGCTGCTCCTCTCCCAATTCAGCCAACAAACGCCTCTGCCATACAATCTCCCGTACGGCACGGAAGAGTGCCATGTACTCGGATTCCACCGAGCTCAATGCTTGGTCCACCTGCTTCTTGCTTTCCCAAGCAGTTGGGCCTCCACCAACACAGCAAATGAACCCTCCAACACTTGTCATGTCCTCTGGTTCTGATGCATAGGAGGCATCCGAGAATGCGGTGAGGAACAAACGCCCGGGTTCCACACCATCCGCGCCCTTTTGGCGCCTTTGTGCCGCCGCCGAGTATTGCAGCCCAACGGTCGGTGTTTGGCCAAGATACTTGGCCACCCTCATTCCAGCTGCTACCTGCTCCTCATTAGGGCATTGAACAACCCTTGCCAGCTGCCCGGTAGCAAACGCGACATCCGGTCGTGTGTTGACCGCCGCATACATGAGGCTGCCCACCAATGAGTGAAAACGGCGCCTCTCCTCTTCACCCACGCTCTCCTCCTCTGGTCCCTTCACACACTTGAACCTAGAGGGAAAGGGAGTAGCCACATGGCCTTCACTCTGCCCAAAGTTGGCAGCCAAGGCCTCCAGGTACTTGCGTTGGTGCACCCGCATGCACCGCTTCTCCACATCACGCTCGATGTGAAGCCCGAGGTAAAAGTTTACGTCCCCTAGGGACTTGCACTTGAACCTATCTTGAAGCTTCAGCATCACCTCCTTCACAAGATCAGAGGAGGGGGAGAATATGAGGATGTCATCCACATAGACCACCATGAAGCTCCTCTGCTCCCCCTCGCCAAGCATGAACAATGAGTGACCGGCCATTGAGGGAGTGAAGCCGATCTCCTCCAACACTTCGCGCAGCTTCAGGTACCATTGCCTAGGGGCCTGCTTCAGCCCATAGAGGGCCTTCTTCAGCTTCCACACTCTGCCACTACCATCATCAAACCCCTCTGGCTGCGCCATGAAAATCTCCTCCACAAGGATTCCGTTGAGGAACGCCGTTACGATGTCCAGCTGCTTCACCACCCAACCTTTGATCGCGGCTCCCGCGAGTAGGGTTCGCAGCGTCGTCGGCTTCACCGCAGGAGCAAACAGCTCCTTGAAGTCCACATTCTCCTTCTGCTGGTACCCCTTGGCCACCAGCCGAGACTTGTAACGCTCGATCTTGCCGTCGGCATCCGACTTGATTTTGAAGAGCCACTTGGACGTTATCGCCGTACGCCCCTCCGGCAGCTCCACTAATTCGAACGTGTCGTTCTCCTCAATGCTCTTCAGCTCACTCTCCATTGCCTTCTTCCACTCCTCAGCATCACTACTCTCCAAGGCTTCCTTGAGAGTTGCTGGTTCTCCCGGCATCTCCACCGGAGAGAAGAACGCGAAGGCACACTCCTCGTAGTCACTCTCCTCGTCGTCTCCGACCATCATTGCCGCTCCAGCCAAGGCCGTCTTGCCTTGCTTTCCCGGTGCATCATAGGTCAGCCTATTAGGGGCTTGGACTCTCCTCTTGACCCTTCCTTCCTCCTCAGCTGCAGGGACTTGAAGGCCTTGGCGCTGCTGCGGTGTAGCTTGGTTCCGTGGAACACTCGTGGTGCGGGAAGGATGCGTCGGTGCACGCTCGCTCACTTGCTGCACCTCCTCCTCTTCTTCCTCTGCATCCTTGGCCTCCTCTCCCCCATTCACAAGGGAAGATTGCCTTGTGGTGGTGCTGCCGCTGCTCAGCTCCAAAGGCAGCTCCACATGCTCCAAGCCGGAACTCTTCACCTCTCCAAACCGCACGCCTATCTTCGCCTCATTCTCCGCCTTCCAATCCTTGTACATGAAGTTCTCCATGAACTTGCAGTCCCTGCTCACCAAGAACTTCTTGGTGAATGGGTCCCAAAGAAGCCACCCCTTGCTGTTTTGAGCCATGCCCAAGTGCACGGCCCACACCGCCTTGGCACCAAGCTTGTTGTGCCGAAGATGCTTAGGCACGAGCGCCATGCACATGCACCCGAACACCCGAAGCATATCCACCTTTGGCTTCCTTCCAAGCCACTCCACATAGGGCACCCATTTGTCTGCTCCCACGTGGGTCAAAACTCTGTTCTTGGCCACACACGCACTCCGCACCGCATCAGGCCAGAAATAGTCGGGTAGCCCGGCTTCAATGAGCAACCCGCGTGCCGCCTCCGTGATCGTCCGGTTCGCTCGCTCGGCGATGCCGTTCATTGCAGGGGAGTATGGCATGGTGAGGGAGTGCCGAAAACCATTCCTCTTTAGCCACAACCCAAACTCCTTGCTCAGGAACTCTCCCCCTCGATCGGTGCGGATTGACTTGACTAGACGGTCTTGTTGCCGCTCCACCATCGGGAACCAATCCGTCTTCAACGTTTCAGCAACGTCGCTCTTCTTGGCCAGCACGTACACCCAAGTCATGCGGGTGTAAACGTCGACAATGGTGAGGAAGTACTCTGCACCAGCAGCTCCAAGCTTCAGGGGGCCCACCACGTCCATCACCACCTCGTCAAGTGGTGCCTTAGCCGTCGCCTCCGAACTAGAGAACGGGAAACGGGTGAAATTGGCTTGCATGCACATCGGGCAGCCAAGCACCTCTTCGGGCTCCCCCTTCACTAGCTGCTGCAAGATGGGCAACGCCACGTGCCCCATTCATCGATGCAAAGTGAGCCAATCACACTCCCCCGTAGCCGAAGTCGGATTGGAGAATGCCGCGCTCGCAATAGCGCCCGACATACACTCTCCGTAGTCCTCCTTTGCTGCTGCCTCGGGGTTCTCCTCACCCTTGTGCTGCTCCTTGGCTGCTGCCCCACTCTCCTTAGGTTCACTAAGTTTGATGGTCCCTCCAAGATTGCTCTTCTTGGACTCCTTCTCCTTAGCGCGACCGTCCGCGCAATCGCCGCTACCAACCGCTTCACCCTTGGTGCTGACGCTTGCTGCAACTTGCCTCTCCTTAGGCATGGGGACCACAGGGATCTGCCACATCTCGTTGTAGACATCCCTGTCCTCATGAAGGTCCCAAAGAATCCGGTCGCCAATCCTTGCGGTGTAGGTCTTGGCTCCCTTCGAGTTCGTGTCCATGCCGGCCTTTGCCAATCGCCGCACGGAAATCAGGTTCGCAGCAAGGCTGGGCACCCAAAGCACGTTCTTGAGGCCCACCATCTTCCCATTAGCCCCCTTGAACATGGCCTTGCCCATGCCTTTCACCTCTGCTCGCTGCCCCAAAGCCGATGTGACATGCTTCACCGGTGACGGCTCGAGTTCGGTGAGCAAGTCGGGGCGAGGTGTCATGCTATAGGTAGCGCCACTATCGATCACCCAATAGTCCAGGGGGTGTAGGGTCACCTTCCCCACAGCTGCTGGCTCCTCAAAGCCTTCATCCGGCTCTGGCTCCAGCAGCTGCTGGCTGCTGGCTCTGGACCAGCCAGGTACTGATCGTCGCACGGGTCCTTGTCGTTATCTTCGTTCTTCATGTTCGCGGCTCCACCTCCGCGACCGCCACGGCCTCCACGGCCTCTTCCTCTCCCTCCTCCTGCTCCTCCACCCTCTTGGCCTTGAGCAGGGGTCCATCCTTCAGGAAGTTTGTAGCAATCGCGCCACATGTGTCCACTCTTGGAGCTTAGTGGCACTCGCCATCAAAACGTCCGCGGCCGCGACCGTAGCTCTTGTCGTCGCCGCCGTAACCGCCACTCCCGCGGCCTCCGCCGAAGTTGCTGCCACCAAACCTTCCTCCCCCTCGTCCTCTGCCTCTTCCTCGGCCATATCCACGGCCGACGCTCGCTGCCCCAGCGCCATCCGCACTCGCCAACTCACGGCGGCGGAAGTCCTCTTGAAGGATTGCTCGCTTCACATCTTCAAGCGAGAGGCGGGGCAAGTCGCGGTTTAGGTTGATGATGAGAGAGGACCACGATTCGGGGAGTAGGGCCAGCAACTTGGTCTTCTTTTGGAGCTCACTGTAGTTCAAATCAGCTCCTTCAAGCCGCGTCAACAAGTCGAAGAATTTCTGCACCCCTTCTTCCACGGGTTCATCTTCCTCAATTCGTAGCGTCGCCATTTGCCGTTCCAACACCACAGCTACCGCCGCTGTTGCAGGAGCGTGCTACCGCCGCTGTTGCAGGAGCGTGTACACATTTGAGAGCAGCCCATGCCTTTGGTCCCTTCTCTGGTTCACGCTGGAATGGCTTGATGTGACGGATCTGGTTGCTCCCCAACGCTTGCCCAAGTAGGAGGTAGCCTTGTGCGCTCTTCCGCACCCACGGGCTCTTCTCCGGGTCGTTCTCGGGACGCTTCTCCGTTCCTTCCATCACCTCCAGCAGGTCATAATGATCAAACACATTCTCCATTCTAAAGGACCATTGAGCTAAGTTGTCGCCGTTGAACTTGTCAAGCCCGAACACTCTTGGTTCATCCCTAGAAGGTCCAAGAGTAGGTTGCACGGGCGCCACGGCTGAATCACGGGCTTGGCCTTGTGCTTGGGCTTCTCCATTGCCTCCAGCACCTCTGCCACCCCTCTCTTCAGGTCCAGCCATCGTCGTAGCTGCTCCAAGGCGCATTGATACCACTTGTTATGGTCACAGAAGGCTTGAATGTGCCTAAAACGAAAGATAGAGTGCACAGCGGCTTCAAACGTTCATAACGATCTGGTCGCAGCTTCAAACGACCTCATTAAACTTAGATCTGGAGCGTCTTAATGTCCCCTACAATAGGCAATTTAGATTGCACGATTTCATTAAGAATTGACTATACAGCGTCAGATTGAACGAACGGCACTATGGCTGCAACATAGTCTTGGAAGCACACAATTACGAACAGCTAGGAAGAGTTACGAGTTGGGAAGGACTCCCAGCTCCTAGAAACCCCAGGAGCCGAGGTACAGTGATATGGAACAATGCCACACTGCCCCCAACCAAGAAGGGTCTCGAAACTACCCTCCACAAGGGCCTACACCCATAGAAATGTTACACTACACATTGTAATGTAACTATCTTCAATATCTTGAGGTGTACCCTTTTTGGCGAGCTTCGAAATCACTTGAAGCTTGCAACCAAGGCTCGGGTTCTTCATCACAAACTCATCCTTGAGTTCTTGATGGGTCTGCTTCACACACCTGCGACACGACGAACGTTCGACAAGCGACAAAAGAGAAATCGCGCACGACAAAATAGAAACCGCGCGGGACACACAAAATGACCGAGTTACACGCGGCTAGCGATGACTCGCTATTGACTCGACACACACACTCGACATAACGACTCATCATTCACACACCATTATAAGCATGAAATATATATTTATTTCATGCACTCATACCATTCCATGCACACACGCATGCACGCACACGCACACGGACAACAAGCTGAGTTCAAACCGTACGGTTGCACCAACAGAGGTCCTCCGGGTGCCTCGTCCAGGCGGGAGCCTCTCTCTCCACCCCAGGTGCGCGAGTGGTTTGCTCGGCGCTGGAGCCTCTGTGGTGGAGCTGCTGGAGCTGGAGGCGGTGGGGCTACTGGAGGTGTTGGACCCGCTGGTCGCAGAGGTGCTCGTATTGGAGGTACTGGAGCTGCTGGGGCTGGAGGTGCTGGAGCTGGAGGCCCTGGAGCTGGTGCTGTCGACCCTGGAGTTGGAGACCCTGGAGCTGGAGGTGCCGGTTTTGGGGGTGCTACTGCGGGAGGTGCTGGGCCTGGAGCCCTTGGAGCTGGAGGTGCCAGTTCTGGGGGTGCTGCTGCTGGAGGTACTGGGGCTGGAGACCCTGGAGCTGGAGGTGCCGACCCTAGGGGTGCTACTGTTGGAGGTACTGGGGCTGGAGACCCTGGAGCTGGAGGTGCCGGTTTTGGGGGTGCTGCTGGTGGAGGTAGTGGAGGTAGCCTAGGGGTTCTGGAGTTACTGGAGGCACTGGAGCTACTAGTGCTGGTGGCACTGCGGAGCCACGACTGTTCTTCTCTCCACCGTCATCGTCGTCTCTGCCGCCGCCAGACCCCGGGAGGTGCCGGTTTTGGGGGTGCTGCTGCTGGGGGTGCTACGGCGGACGAAGGGACATAATGTGCGTGCCGGGAACTGGAGGAGGACGTCACGAGGAATACGATGACCAGTGCGACCAGTGCGAGCAGTACGAATAGGCAAGGCAGGACGGGACGCAGGCTCGCGACGCTCAGTAAGACCTCCTGTCTGCTCAGTGTAAGGAGAGGGAGCAGGCAGGGGGGAGCCTGGCTGTAACGGGAGGCCAGTAGAAGACGGGAGGCTAAGAACCTGGCGAAGCACGGAGTCAGGCGGCGGTAGAGACGACGGAGACGGCGGAGAGAAGAACAGCCGCGGCTCCGCAGTGCCACCAGCACTAGTAGATCCAACACCTCCAGTAGCTCCAGAACCCCTAGGCTACCTCCACTACCTCCAGCAGTAGCACCCCCAGAACCGGCACCTCCAGCTCCAGCGCCTCCAGCTCCAGTACCTCCAGCAGCAGCACCCCCAGAACCGGCACCTCCAGCTCCAGGGTCTCCAACTCCAGGGTCGACAGCACCAGCTCCAGGGCCTCCAGCTCCAATGCCCCCAGCAGCAGCACCCCCAGAACCAGCACATCCAGCTCCAGGGTCTCCAACGCTAGGGTCGACAGCACCAGCTCCTGGACCTCCAGCAGCAGCACCCCCAGAACCGGCACCTCCAGCTCGAGGGTGTCCAGCTCCAGCGCCTCCAGCTCCAGTGCCTCCAGCTCCGGCACCTCCAGCGGCAGTGCCTCCAGCTCCAGCAGCGCGACTCCGAAGGCGGGTGCGCGAAGCAAGCCACTCGCGCAGCTGCTGCGGCGAGAGAGGTGACCGCTGCGGCGCGGCACCAGGAGGACCTCCAGCAGACTCAGCACCCCTAGGCTCAGCACAAACAGACAGAGTACCCCCTGGGCCAGCACCTCGAGGGCCAGCACCTCCAGCTCCAAGGTCTCAAACTCCAACGCGTGGGTCTCCGGCTCCAGTGCCTCCAGCACCTCGGACCCCGGCAGCTCGAGTACCTCCGGTACGAGCACCTCTAGGACCCTCAGCGCCAGCAGTACCACCAGTCCTGGCAGCTCCAGTACCTCCAGTACGAGCACCTCCAGAACCAGAAATACCAGCACCCCCAGTGCCTCCACGATGAGTAGCTCCAGCAGCTCCAACTGCAGCACCTCGAGCAGCAGTACCTCCAGCAGCAGGACCTCCAGCTCCAGCAACACGACTCCTCAGGCGGGTACGCCACGCAAGCCACTCTCGTAGCTGCTGTGGTGAGAGAGGCCCCCGTCGTGAAAAGAGACCCGGAGGAATGCCAGCAGCCTCAGCACCCCCAGACCCGGCACCCTTCGGCTCAGCACCCCCAGACTCCGCACGAGCACGCTCAGTACTTCTAGGCTCCACACCCCCTAGAACCTCATGCACAGGCTCAGCACCCCCAGACGTAGTACTCCTAGCAGTACCACCCGCAGTAGAACCTGAGTCACTAGTGACCTCGACAGGCTCAGCCAAGGGGAGTGGGTCTACCTGAGACACACCTGAAGGAGCAGGACCCTGAGGGGGGAGGGGGTCTACCGGAGGGGGACCTGGAGCGAGGAAAAGCGGCGGGGGAGGGAGAGGGGCAGTGCGGTAGGGGAAGAGACGGTAGAAAGGAACCGACTCGTCAAAGGTGACGTCCTGAGAAGGGAAGACACTGCGCGAGGTGGGGTGGTAAAACTGCCAGCTAGGCGCGTCAGGGACAAAGCCAAGGAAGACACAGGGAATGGTGCGGGAGGAGAGCTTGTCCGCGGACGTATCGCGAACAAGGATACGAGCACCCCAGACCCGGAACACCGACGCATCGCCAACCTCTCCCGTCCAACGCAGTGTGGGCGAGGTCTCCTGCAAGGAGACACGGGGCCAGAGGTTGAGCTGATGCGCTGCGTACCGGACCGCAAACGGCCACAAAAAATGGGGAGCCGCCGCATGGATCAAGGAGGTACGAGCGATCTCCATGACCAAGCCAATGCGGCGCTCAGCAACCCCATTTTGCTGCGGTGAGCCCGGAAGCGTGAACGGAGGATGCCCTCTCCCTGACAGAAGGCCCGTAAGAGGTCGAAGGAGAACTCACCACCTCCGTCAGAGTGCAGACGCAGGACAGGAAGATCCGTCCGGAACCTCCGGCGGAGCTGGAGACGAACTGCTCGGACTGAGTCCGAAGGAGGAGGTTCATTAGCAGTAGGAGGTGGTGAGCGTCCCTGAGAGGAGAATGGGAGGCCAAGGTCCGAAGGACACTCACATGTGGGAACAGCTAGTGCAAAAGTGACTCCTCGAGCTGTTGCGGCTGCAGCTGCACCTCCTGCTGCTGCTGCTGCTATTGCTGCACCTCATGCTGCTGAAACTCCTACTGCTGCTGCTGCTGCTACTGCTTCACCTGCTGCTGCTGCTACTACTCCAGCTCCAACCTCTCCTGCTGCTCATGCGCCAGCTGACGACAAGTCTGCAAACACATGCTGTAGTGGTGATGAGGAGGGGTAGGTGTCTCAGAATTAGTGCCTCCAACCCTGGTTTCCTAAGAACCAACACCATCAGCTCCAGCACCCCCAACTCTAGCACCTCTAGTGTCAGTACCTCCAACTCCAGTACCTCCATAACTGGCACCTCCAGTGCTTGTACCTCCAACTCCAGCACCCTCGGAACTAGCACCTCGAGTGCCAGCACCTCCAACTCTACCACCCTCAGAACTAGCAGATCTAGTTCCAGTATCTCCAACTCTAGACCCTCTGAACTAGCACCAATAGTTCTAGCACCCTCAGCATAAGCATCCCCTGAACTAACACCTCTACCAGCACTCTCAGCACCAAAACCCCAGGACAAGTAGCTCCAGCTTTCGTCCCATCAACACCAACTCCCCTAGAGTCCACTACAACCAGTCACTTTAGTGTCAACGGTTGTTGCAGTGACTGTGGGAACAACTCTACACTGCCGTGTGGGGGGGTGAGGGGGGGGGGTGTTTGAGTAGGCTAGAGCTCGCTCTGGCATTTATCATCATGTTCTGTTATTATTCGGCCATGTTTAGAGCGAGTTACACTTTCGGTTCAGTTTAGGCTCAAATCTTAGTTTCTAGCACAAGTTTGATTAGGGTTTCCTACATTTGTATCTCGGCACACTTGTTAGTCAATCTGTTGAACCGTCTTGCTAGCCATGGCTACGAGTCTCATATTAACATGGTCTCTAGAGCCTAATCCTTGGCGTTTTTTCCTTCACATCTCTTAGGACATTTTAGTTCTTAGGCATCCAAGACGCTACTTCTCAGTTGGTGTAGATTTTCTGTTTCCTACCATCTCAACCTTCAATTCTCTTTTTTTTTTTTCTCTCTCTCCTTATTTTTAACTCGCAGACCCCCTTATCCATCCCCCGCTTCCTCCCCACCCCGTCGCGCGCCTTGTCACCTAGTCGCACGCCCCTTCCCCTCGTCGTGCGCGCCTTGCCCTCCTCGTCGCGCGCCCTGCCCTCCCATCGCGCATCCTGCCCTCTCGTCGCGCGCAAGCGCCCTGCCTCTGCCGTCGCGCTTGCGCCCTGTCCGCCAAGGTCGCGCGCGCGCGCCTTGTCCACCGCCATCGCGCGCGCATGACCTGCCCACCGCCGTCACTCTCCCCGCCGCCCATTCTTTCCTTTCCGCGGCCGCCCTCCCTCCCCCCCCCCCCCCTCCTTCGCGGGCACCTTCCACTCCCTTCGTGGTGCGCTGAACCCCTCCTCCCCCCCCTCTTCACCTGCCTGTTTCGCACCACCTCCTCCCTCTCCACTCATCACATCCGCCTTTCACCCTCATCCCTTCTCTCCTCCCTACCCTTCGTGCTCCTCCTCTTTTCCTCCACCTCCTCCCTCTCCGCCTCTCCTGAAACTAGCTGCTGTCGCTACCCGTCACTTGGTGATCGTGCTCCTATCTCCTCCTCACACTCCGCTCCTTTTCTCTCTCCCTCCACTTCCTCCACCTTCTCACCTCTTCCTCTACATCTCTTCTCTCCCTATCTGTTGCAGCTAGTAGCTGACAGTGTCTTGTCGACAACCTTTCCTCCTCCTCTTATTTCTCCACTCTGCGCCGCAGTAGCAGACTACTCCACTGTTATCCCTCCTCTTGTTTCTCCCTCAGCGGCGCAACAGCAGACTACTCCACCGTTGTCCCTCCTCCACTTGTTTCTCCCCTCAGTGGCACATCAGCAGACTACTCCACCGTTGTTCCTCCTCTTGTTTCTCCCCTCAGAGGTGCAGCAGCAAACTACTCCACCGTTATCCCTCCTCCTCTTATTTCTCCCCTCAGCGCCGCAGCAGCAGACTACTCCACCGTTATCCCTCCTCCTCTTGTTTCTCCCCCCAACGGCTCAGCAGCTGACTACTTCACCCCTATTCCTCCTCCTCATGTTTCTCCCACCAACGGCTCAGCAGCTGACTACTTCGCTCATATTCCTCCTCTTATATCTCCCCTCATCGGCTCAGCAGCTGACTACCTTGCCCCTATTCCTCCTCCTCCTTTGTCTCCTCATATCTGCTCCGTTGATATCCAATCCCCCTGTTGGCGCCTATTCTTGCCCTTACCTCTCCTCCTCTGTGCCTCCAGCCTCATCCTCCTTCTACCGTACCTCCTCTCCTACCCTTACCTTCCCTACTCTCCGCTCCCTTCGCTGCCCCTTCCTCCCCTTGCACCTCTCCCACTTGCCGCTGGACCTCCCCTCGTCTCCACCCCTCTGCCTGGATTCCGCTGTCCCATCAGCGTCGCTGCTCTTCTACCACTGTAACCTCTGGTATTGGTTTTCCGGCCCCTGTCTTCAGTGTGACCCTGCCATCTCAGGATAGCATCCTTGGTGCTTCTCCTCTTATGGACCCTCGCTTTGTCGTTTCATTTTCTCCACCCCTTGAAAGCACTGCTTCTCCCTCTCCCAGCCCTACGGCTGCCGCTCTCTCACTTCCTCGCACCTTGGAGTTTGTCCTTGACAGTGCTGCTACTGACTCTGTCTTTCGTGATGCCGGTGCCTTTCGCAATTTTCCTCGTCCCCTCTCTATTGGTGGGGCCGAAGAAACCATGTCCATGATCTGCACTGGCACTTCCTCTCTTCCCTGTCCTGCCTCTCCCTCTGGCGTTGTTACAGGCCTTTACGTTCCCTCTTGCCGTCATAACCTCCTATCCCTCCCTGCTCTCCAATGCCTGGGAGTGCGAGCACTCTTCCTCGCAGGCGAACTCTATTGTGATCTTCATTACCACAACCAGCGCCTCGCTCGTTTCACCCTTTCTCCTACTACTCGCCTCTATACCCTTGGTGTTTCCATCACACTCATCTGCCCATCACACTTCCTCTTCTTCTGCCCCTCCCATCTCCTCTTGCAACCGTTGCTCTCTCACCTAACCTACCCTTCTTCTCCGTCATCGCTCTCTCTCCTTCGCAGCATGGTCGATTCGAAGCTGCTTCATGATCTCCCTCCCTCTCTCCCGCGCCTTCCCCCCTCTCCCGCTCCTCCACACACCCCTTGTGTCCAAGCCAAGCTCTCTCAATCTCCTCATCCTTTTTCTCCGTCTGCATCCCCCAAACCACTTGATCTTGTGCATATGGACCTCTGAAATCCCTCTCTTATTGCCTCCCATCGGGGTCATCGTTACTTTCTCCTTGTCGATGACCAATCTCGCTTTGCCACTGTCTATCCCGATCATGCCAAATCTGACGCCTCCTCACTCATCATTTGCTGAGCTGAGCAGGCACGCCCTCGCTTTGGCCGTCCTGTCGTACGCCTCCACTCTGATGGTGGTGTCGAGTTCTTTAGCCACTATCTCTCTTCTTACTGCTCCTCGCATGACATTCGCCAAACCTCCACCCTTCCGCATTCTCTCGAACAGAATGGTGTTGCCGAGCGTCGTATTTGCACTCTCATGAAGATCACCTGCTGTCTCCTTACTCATGCCTCTGCTCCACACTCTCTTTGGAGCTACGCTCTTGTTCTTTCCAACCTTCGCCCCCATCCCCTTCGCCCTTCCATTACACCCTTCCAGCTCTGAGCTGGCCGCCAGCCCTCCACCGCCCTCTTCGGGTGTGGGGTTGTGTCGCTCATGTCCTCATTGATCCCACCAATCAAGCACGTCAGGGTGGGAAGCTCCCAAGACGCAGCTCTGTTCGTTTATTGGCATCAACGCTGACTATCCTGGCTATGTTGTCTATGCTCCCTCTACTCAGCAGCTCATTCGCAGCCAGGATGCTACCTTTAATGAGACCCATTTTCCATTCCTCAACCCCCCTCGCACCCCTCCTCCTCCCTCTCTCTATTGGTCCGAATTTGATCCGCTGTCCTCTGATGCTCCCTCTCCTCCTCCACTTCCTCCTCCCTTCGCTAAACCTCCCCTCCCTGCCCCCTCCACCCCCCACCTCTGCTGTCATCTCCGGCACCTCTCTTCCTCCCTCTTCCTCTTCTGCTACAATGCCTTCTCCTTCACAACATCCTTCTCCTCTCCCTCCTGCTCCTGCTCCCCCACCCTCTCCCTCATCGCCTCCTTCTGCTACTCTTCCTTCTGCTCCTGCTCCTCCACCTTCACTGCGTCTCACCCGCTCCATGACCCGTGCAATGTCCAATTTTCAACACTCTGCTCTCTTTACTCATCTCTCAAGGGGTCCTTTATTGATTTACTCATCTCCCTCCCTCTCAAAACTGTTAGATATTAAGGACGGAGTCTAGAACGTTTAGGGGCCGAAATAACACAAAATCGTTGGTTTTTTAAGCTAGATAGAATGGTCGAGTTCACAAGAAACGCTGTCGACGAAAATTGCACCGTTGAAGCTTCACCAATTTCGGATATGTCGTAGCACTACTCCGTGGCTACAATTCTCGATTTGAATTGTATGAAAAGGTGAAGTATTTCTTGATATATGAATTTCGGCGCACTAGGGGGTATGCTGCCACAGAAACTTAACTCAATCTCAATAGTTCTCACAAGTTACACACAAGAGAATTGGAGTAGCACTAAACCAGGTGGGACGGTATGAGGAGGACGAGAAATGGGGTTCTCAAGAGAGTCCCCAACCAAGGAAACCCCATACTGAATTCCCCTCTCTATAGGCACCCCAACTTTGACATTTGTCACTTTCCCAACTCACGTCATCCACCTCACCCAACTTGGCCACACTTGCCAACCTGATTTGGTTTCTCCCAACCACTTGGCAGCATCTACAGTGATGGGGACGAATTTCCCAACCCCAAAAGTCTATACCCCGTATTGAGTCACTCAGCAAACTTCCCAAAGTCGTCGCATCCCAATCAAAACTTCGAACGATCATAACTTTCTCGTTCGTGCTCCGATCGCGACGATTCTTGGTTTGTCGGAGAGCTCTCGAGCAGAGAAGTCATTTCAAAGATCTGCTCAAGCACAATATTATTCACATACACTCAGAGAATCCAAAACACACGAAACACAAATTATTGCACACGCTCACACCATGCATGCAGCTTCTAGGGCCCTGGATGTAGTCAAGAAGGTGCAGCAGCCACAGCAATCACATGGTGAGGTGCTTGCTGGTGTGGATGCAACAGCTGCATGGGCAAGGCTTCATCTTAGAGTGGTGAGGCCGATTGGGAGACGTGGCACGAGAGGTTGTGCCACATTAACATCCCGATGCTGCAGAAGTTGGTGAAGGATGGGAGCTTGAAGGGGTTGGAGGTGAAGGGGGCAGCGAAGGAGATTGGGAGCTGCCCTACGTGCCTTGAGACGAAATTCACCAAGTTCCCTTTCAGCAGCAGCACGGGACCAGCCAAGGCACCGCTTGCGCTGGTGCACAAGGGTGTGGTGGGGCCTACTGTTGGTGTAAGGGCCTAATAAACTCAAGCTATTATGACTTAATCAAACTTAAAGCCTCTCCTCGGGGTCACCTCCAAGGGTCCCTGGGTGCCTGGCACAAGACCAGCCCCTATCCTCGGGTCCGAGTTTGTAGAGAGAGGAGTCAAGAAAGACTTAGCCAAAATAACAAGAGTACCTTGAACGTCACGCAGCGTGCCGTGCAGACCGTCGATCGGATTAAGCTGAGAATTTGCTATATCGAAGCTCTCTCCAAGAGCTTTAAAATAAGCCAAGTTGCCTCGCGAAAAGTTCTGCCATTACGAAGTTATGGCTCGGACAGCGTTTGCCTAGCGTTGGAGTGCTAGCGTACTAGCGTTGACTCGGGTAGCATTCCGCCGTCGAACCGCGTAGAAACGAAATTCCAGTGAGGAAGGAATTCGCATGAATCAATTGACTATATCCAGGTACAAACAGAGAAGGAATAAATAGTTATAGCTAGCAAGGACCTTGGGAATCAACCTGGGAACAACCAGGGATGATCCCAAATAATTCCAAGCAACAAAACCAACCTGGCTGGACAAAACAGCAGGTGGTAGGTTGGAAAACAACCTCTGATTCTGTTTTTCCAACCTGGGAAAACAACAACCAGGTTCAGGTTCTAAAAACAGAACCTGTTTTGTCTTTGCCCAACCAGCCAAATGCTGGTTCTGCTGGTTTCCCCTGGCCTTGTAGCATGCAGATACAGACAAACAACATCCAACCTTCACCTAAATTGTACCCCTATAGTGCCTGCCTTGCTACACTATAGTCAACCAAACATAACAGTACAATTTCAAGTTGGATAGAACTGAATCTGCGCAATCAACTCAACCAAACTGCAAAGCTTCCATCTTGGGTTCCTTTGCGAGCTCGTCCTTTCTGCTTGCACTGTTCATAGCGCGTACAATGTTGTGCCGAAGCGCACATTGCGCGAGTACCTGCAAATGCTTCAAGTGAAAATTGCGAAAGCAAACAAACACACGAACACAACATTCACACGCAAATGCACTCGCACACACATACTCGTACAAACAGACGGCAGGATGTCGTGCAAAGTGAATTTGCACCCAACACACTCCCCCTCAGCCTGCCGGCTGCATTCCCATCATTCCATGCTAGTTCATGCTCATTCCACTCATGCGCACACAACGCCAATGAGGCTCATCCGCAAGCCTCTTGGTGAGAAAGTCTGCTGGTTGCTGGTGAGTCTTGATGTAGATCGGATTCACAGTCCCCCTCTTCACCTCCTTACGCAGCCAGTGCCACTTGATACGCATGTGCTTGTTCAGCCCGTGAAGCACAGTGTTCCTGGCCATCCCAAGAGCCCCCTTGCTATCACAAAACAGCGGCGTAGCAACCTTCTGCTCCTGGCCAATCTCCTCTAACAACCTCCTCAGCCAAATCACCTCCTTCACCCCATGGAACATTGCCATGTACTCTGATTCAACAGAGGAGAGTGCCGTCTCCGTCTGCTTCTTGGACCTCCAACTAACAGGTCCACCCCCAACTACGCAGATGTATCCTCCCACAGATGAGGAATCCTCCTTCTCAGAAGCCCATGTAGCATCGGTAAAGCAAGTGAGAAAGAGCTTGCCTTCTCCAAGCCTCTCCCCCTTCTCTTTCAGCACCTCAACCCCTTTCTGCTTCACCTGTGCAGATGCGGAGTATTGAACTCCAATGCTTGGGTGAGAGTTCAAATACTTCACCACACGCTCAGCTGCATCCACCTGCTCCTCTGATGGATTCTGCACCACCCTGGCCAGCTGCCCAACCGAGAAAGAGATGTCGGGCCTCGTGTGAACAGCTGCATACAAGAGGCTGCCCACCAAGGACTGAAATTGCTGCTGCTCTTCAGCTTCAACCCCTTCATCCTCTGCAGCCTTCACAAGCTTGAATTCTGCTGGCAGGGGAGTTGCAACCTTGCGCTCATTCTCAATCCCACACTTCTCCCCCAGCTCCTTGATGAACTTCTCCTGGTGCAGCTTCAACCACCTGTGATCTGGATCCCTCTCCACGTGCATCCCGAGGTAGTACTTTACCTCCCCAAGGTTCTTGCACTTGAAGTTCTCCATCAGCTGCTGCTGCACTTTCTGGATCTCCTTCATGCTGCTGCTGAAGAGAAGAATGTCGTCCACGTAGACCAGAAACATCACCAGCTCCTCCCCCTCCCCCTTGAGAAAGAGGCTCTCATCACAGCTGCTGGTCCTGAACCCTATCTCCTCTAAAACAGCTGCCAACTTCTGGTACCAGCAGCGTGGCGCCTGCTTCAAGCCGTAGATGGACCTTTTCAGCTTGCACACCCTGCCCGTACCATCCTCATACCCAGGCGGCTGCGTCATGAACACCTCCTCCTCTAAAATCCCATTGAGGAATGCCGTTGATATATCCATCTGAATGATAAATTTCCCACTAACGGCTGCATCTGCCAACAAGACACGAAGGGTAGGGGGTTTGGCAGTGGGAGCAAAGATCTCATTGAAGTCCCGCTTCTCCTTCTGCATAAATCCCTTAGCCACCAGCCTACTCTTGTAGATGGTGACCTGCCCCTTGTCGTCAGTCTTGATCCTTAGCACCCACTTGCATTGTACCGCTTTCTTTCCCTCAGGCAGCACCACTAGTTCCCAAGTCCCATTCTCCAGCAGGCTCTGGTACTCAGCGTCCCTAGAAGCCAGCCACTTGTCCCTATCTGGTCCAGCTAATGCCTCCTCCATGCTAGCTGGTTCCTCTGGTGCAGGGGCAAGAAAACAGTACGCAGGCTCATCCTCCTCATCCGGGTCATAGCCATGCGGTAGAATCAGCAATGCCTCTTCGGTCCCTAGCTGCTGCTCTGCTGCATCAGCTCCTGCAGTCAGCTTCATCGTTGCCATGCGGGTACGTCCTGGCCTGGAGACGGGTGTCTCCCATCCCTTCATCACAACACCCTTTGGCTTCCTCCTTGATGGTAGCTTAGGAACCTTTGTTTTCCCCTGCTGCTGCTCTCCTCCCTCGGATCCAGCAGCTCCACTAGTGCTACCACTAGTCTCCACATCACCTCCTCCACCAGCAGGTGCCTCCTGCACCTTCTCTCCATCACCACCCTCTGCAGCTGCCTCCTCTCCCTCCTCCCGCACACTAGGAGTCAGGTCCAGCTGCATGGTGATCTGCTCCATCTCCTGTGATGTCTTGGCCTCTGGCTGTTGCTTCCAGCCCCCATACATCAGGCCCTCAACAAACTTCACATCCCTGCTGTCAAACAACACACCCTTGCGTGGTTCCCACAGCAACCATCCCTTGCTCTCGGCAGCCAGCCCCAAATGCACACACCAGATTGCACTTGCCCCCAACTTACTGCGGTAGGTCTTGGATACGTGGGCGACTGCCATGCAACCAAACACCCTTAGCATATCCACCGGCGGCTTCCTCCCAAGCCACCTCTCCAACGGCACCCACGAGTCATCCCCAACCTTGGTGAGTACCCTGTTCCTAGCCACGGTAGCGTGCCGAACAGCATGGGGCCACATCGAGTTGCCCAGCCCAGATTCTATAAGCAGCGCCCTAGCTGTCTCTAGAATAGTCCGGTTCGCCCGTTCTGCTACACCATTGGACTGTGGGGTGTAAGCCGTAGTCAGCTCCCTCTGAATGCCCTGCTTCTTGAGCCAAGCCGTCATCTCAGCTCCAAGGAACTCACCACCCCGGTCTGTCCTAATCCGCTTCACCACAGACTCCGCTTGCTTCTCCACGAACGGCAGCCAATCGTCCCGAATCGTGGAGGCGGCGTGATCTTTCTGCTTCAGCGGATACGCCCACATTAGCCTCCTCCAATCATCCACTATGGTTAGGAAATACCGCTCCCCCTTGTGCCCTTGCACCGGCAGCGGCCCCACCAAGTCCATGTGGACCAGCTCCAACGGCTTCTTGCTCCTGCCAGCCACAATATGGAAGGGGAAACGGGTGAACTTTGAAAGGAGGCAAATTTCACAGTTATCATCGGGTGGTTGTCCGTTCAGCTTCAAGCCCTTAACGGCTCCATCCTTCTTCAGCTGCTTCAGCAAAGGCATTGCCACATGCCCCAAACGTCGGTGTGCCGTTGCCCAATCCGTCTCCCCAGATCTGGCCGACACTTTCACACCAACTCCTCCAACGGCGTTGCACTCCCCCTGGGATGCAGACCCCTCTCCAGCCTGCCCCCCACCGTGCCACGCCAGCGCCGGCAGCTGCCACATAGATCTGTACACGTCCTTGCTCTCGTGCAGATCCCAAAGCACCCGATTGCCCAGCTTCCCCTTATAAGTGCGTGCCCCATCCGTGTTGGTGTTCACCCCAGCCTTGCCAAGCTTACGGAGGGAGATAAGGTTGGCCTTCAGGTCGGGGACGAGGAGAACGTCGTGCAGCACCACCGGCTTGCCATCCGCTCCCTTAAACGCAGCTCGTCCCGCACCAGCCACCTTCAACATGTGTCCAGAGGCGGAGCACACTTCATTGATCGGTGCAGCGCGTACTTCATCCAGCAGGTCCTTGCGCGGCGTCATCGTCCAAGCAGCGCCTGTGTCCAACACCCAATAGTGCAGGGAGTGCAGCTCTGCTCCAACCTTAGCAGATGCGTCTCCTTGCTCCCCCTTGTCTCCCACATGGAAGAATTGGCCCGCGGTGCGCTCCTTCTTCTTCTCTGCACCGCCGTTGCCCTTCGGGTTGTTGTCGGACGAATCAGCGACCATGTTCGCGCCGTTTTTCTGGTTCCTCCGCGCACCGCCATCCTGGTGACGATTTTGGGGGGTCCATCCATCGGGTTTCTTATAGCACAAAAACCAGGGGTGCCCTTCCTTCTCACAATACCAGCAATTCCCTTTCATTTTGCCACCAGCACCCGACTTGCCCCCATGTCCAGATTTCGCACCGCGACCCCAACCGGTACCTCCTTGTTGGTCGTTGGAGTCGTCGTCCTTCTTTGCACCGCGTCCAGCACCACCGAAGCCACGTCCTCTGCCACGTCGGCTCCCTTGCATCCCGTAGCTGCTGCTGCCGTCGTCTCCACCCCTCAGTTGGCGGCGACGGAAATCCTCCTCCAGAATCTTTGTCCGCACCCACTCGAGCGTCCACAAGCTCTGGTTCTGCGGCAGGCTCAATCCGCTCGTGAATTGAAGCCACGATTCCGGCAGCAGCGACAGCATCTTCAAGCACTTGGTCTGCTCCGGGTAGGTGATTCCCGCGGTCGCCAACTTTGCGTAGAGGTCGCGCATCTTGTCCGGGATAGGCTGCACCGGCTCTCCCTCGCTCAGGCGCAACGCGGACAGCTCCCTCTCCATCATGAGCGTCGCAGCGACGGAGGTAGGCGCGTGCAGCTCCTTCAACACGGTCCACGCCTTCGGACCGCAATCAACCTCTGGCAGCAGGTGCATGACGTGGTGACGCTGGTTCAGCTCCAAACTCTGCGACATCAAGTAGTAGCCAGCCGAGGCGCGCTCGTCCCAATCTTCCTGAAGGGCGGGGTCACTCGGTCTAGGCTCCTCCCCAATCATTAGTTTCAGCAATCCAATCTGACGGAAGTAGAGTTGCATTTTCCAGGCCCAATCATCATAGCCCTCACCATTGAACTTCTCGACGGTGAAGTTTTTCAGCACCTCCTTGATCAGCGAGCCCTGGTTTGTTCGCGCTCCCCTTGGCGCCGAAACACCAGAATCTTGGCTGCCGCTACGATCTTGGGCTGAAGATTCACCAGCTCCCGCCGAGGTGTTGCCCGCCATAGCTACCTATAACGAGGATCACTATAACGCGGCTCTGATACCAGCTTGTTGGTGTAAGGGCCTAATAAACTCAAGCTATTATGACTTAATCAAACTTAAAACCTCTCCTCCGGGTCACCTCCAAGGGTCCCTGGGTGCCTGGCACAAGACCAGCCCCTATCCTCGGGTCCGAGTTTGTAGAGAGAGGAGTCAAGAAAGACTTAGCCAAAATAACAAGAGTACCTTGAACGTCACGCAGCGTGCCGTGCAGACCGTCGATCGGATTAAGCTGAGAATTTGCTATATCGAAGCTCTCTCCAAGAGCTTTAAAATAAGCCAAGTTGCCTCGCGAAAAGTTCTGCCATTACGAAGTTATGGCTCGGACAGCGTTTGCCTAGCGTTGGAGTGCTAGCGTACTAGCGTTGACTCGGGTAGCATTCCGCCGTCGAACCGCGTAGAAACGAAATTCCAGTGAGGAAGGAATTCGCATGAATCAATTGACTATATCCAGGTACAAACAGAGAAGGAATAAATAGTTATAGCTAGCAAGGACCTTGGGAATCAACCTGGGAACAACCAGGGATGATCCCAAATAATTCCAAGCAACAGAACCAACCTGGCTGGACAAAACAGCAGGTGGTAGGTTGGAAAACAACCTCTGGTTCTGTTTTTCCAACCTGGGAAAACAACAACCAGGTTCAGGTTCTAAAAACAGAACCTGTTTTGTCTTTGCCCAACCAGCCAAATGCTGGTTCTGCTGGTTTCCCCTGGCCTTGTAGCATGCAGATACAGACAAACAACATCCAACCTTCACCTAAATTGTACCCCTATAGTGCCTGCCTTGCTACACTATAGTCAACCAAACATAACAGTACAATTTCAAGTTCGATAGAACTGAATCTGCGCAATCAACTCAATCGAACTGCAAAGCTTCCATCTTGGGTTCCTTTGCGAGCTCGTCCTTTCTGCTTGCACTGTTCATAGCGCGTACAATGTTGTGCCGAAGCGCACATTGCGCGAGTACCTGCAAATGCTTCAAGCGAAAATTGCGAAAGCAAACAAACACACGAACACAACATTCACACGCAAATGCACTCGCACACACATACTCGTACAAACAGACGGCAGGATGTCGTGCAAAGTGAATTTGCATCCAACACACTCCCCCTCAGCCTGCCGGCTGCATTCCCATCATTCCATGCTAGTTCATGCTCATTCCACTCATGCGCACACAACGCCAATGAGGCTCATCCGCAAGCCTCTTGGTGAGAAAGTCTGCTGGCTGCTGGTGAGTCTTGATGTAGATCGGATTCACAGTCCCCCTCTTCACCTCCTTACGCAGCCAGTGCCACTTGATACGCATGTGCTTGTTCAGCCCGTGAAGCACAGCGTTCCTGGCCATCCCAAGAGCCCCCTTGCTATCACAAAACAGCGGCGTAGCAACCTTCTGCTCCTGGCCAATCTCCTCTAACAACCTCCTCAGCCAAATCACCTCCTTCACCCCATGGAACATTGCCATGTACTCTGATTCTACGGAGGAGAGTGCCGTCTCCGTCTGCTTCTTGGACCTCCAACTAACAGGTCCACCCCCAACTACGCAGATGTATCATCCCACAGATGAGGAATCCTCCTTCTCAGAAGCCCATGTAGCATCGGTAAAGCAAGTGAGAAAGAGCTTGCCTTCTCCAAGCCTCTCCCCCTTCTCTTTCAGCACCTCAACCCCTTTCTGCTTCACCTGTGCAGATGCGGAGTATTGAACTCCAATGCTTGGGTGAGAGTTCAAATACTTCACCACACGCTCAGCTGCATCCACCTGCTCCTCTGATGGATTCTGCACCACCCTGGCCAGCTGCCCAACCGAGAAAGAGATGTCGGGCCTCGTGTGAACAGCTGCATACAAGAGGCTGCCCACCAAGGACTGAAATTGCTGCTGCTCTTCAGCTTCAACCCCTTCATCCTCTGCAGCCTTCACAAGCTTGAATTCTGCTGGCAGGGGAGTTGCAACCTTGCGCTCATTCTCAATCCCACACTTCTCCCCCAGCTCCTTGATGAACTTCTCCTGGTGCAGCTTCAACCACCTGTGATCCAGATCCCTCTCCACGTGCATCCCGAGGTAGTACTTTACCTCCCCAAGGTTCTTGCACTTGAAGTTCTCCATCAGCTGCTGCTGCACTTTCTGGATCTCCTTCATGCTGCTGCTGAAGAGAAGAATGTCGTCCACGTAGACCAGAAACATCACCAGCTCCTCCCCCTCCCCCTTGAGAAAGAGGCTCTCATCACAGCTGCTGGTCCTGAACCCTATCTCCTCTAAAACAGCTGCCAACTTCTGGTACCAGCAGCGTGGCGCCTGCTTCAAGCCGTAGATGGACTTTTTCAGCTTGCACACCCTGCCCGTACCATCCTCATACCCAGGCGGCTGCGTCATGAACACCTCCTCCTCTAAAATCCCGTTGAGGAATGCCGTTGATATATCCATCTGAATGATAAATTTCCCACTAACGGCTGCATCTGCCAACAAGACACGAAGGGTAGGGGGTTTGGCAGTGGGAGCAAAGATCTAACTGAAGTCCCGCTTCTCCTTCTGCATAAATCCCTTAGCCACCAGCCTACTCTTGTAGATGGTGACCTGCCCCTTGTCGTCAGTCTTGATCCTTAGCACCCACTTGCATTGTACCGCTTTCTTTCCCTCAGGCAGCACCACTAGTTCCCAAGTCCCATTCTCCAGCAGGCTCTGGTACTCAGCATCCCTAGAAGCCAACCACTTGTCCCTATCTGGTCCAGCTAATGCCTCCTCCATGCTAGCTGGTTCCTCTGGTGCAAGGGCAAGAAAACAGTACGCAGGCTCATCCTCCTCATCCGGGTCATAGCCATGCGGTAGAATCAGCAATGCCTCCTCGGTCCCTAGCTGCTGCTCTGCTGCATCAGCTCCTGCAGTCAGCTTCATCGTTGCCATGCGGGTACGTCCTGGCCTGGAGACGGGTGTCTCCCATCCCTTCATCACAACACCCTTTGGCTTCCTCCTTGATGGTAGCTTAGGAACCTTTGTTTTCCCCTGCTGCTGCTCTCCTCCCTCGGATCCAGCAGCTCCACTAGTGCTACCACTAGTCTCCACATCACCTCCTCCACCAGCAGGTGCCTCCTGCACCTTCTCTCCATCACCACCCTCTGCAGCTGCCTCCTCTCCCTCCTCCCGCACACTAGGAGTCAAGTCCAGCTGCATGGTGATCTGCTCCATCTCCTGTGATGTCTTGGCCTCTGGCTGTTGCTTCCAGCCCCCATACATCAGGCCCTCAACAAACTTCACATCCCTGCTGTCAAACAACACACCCTTGCGTGGTTCCCACAGCAACCATCCCTTGCTCTCGGCAGCCAGCCCCAAATGCACACACCAGATTGCACTTGCCCCCAACTTACTGCGTTAGGTCTTGGATACGTGGGCGACTGCCATGCAACCAAACACCCTTAGCATATCCACCGGCGGCTTCCTCCCAAGCCACCTCTCCAACGGCACCCACGAGTCATCCCCAACCTTGGTGAGTACCCTGTTCCTAGCCACGGTAGCGTGCCGAACAGCATGGGGCCACATCGAGTTGCCCAGCCCAGATTCTATGAGCAGCGCCCTAGCTGTCTCTAGAATAGTCCGGTTCGCCCGTTCTGCTACACCGTTGGACTGTGGGGTGTAAGCCGTGGTCAGCTCCCTCTGAATGCCCTGCTTCTTGAGCCGATGAGGTGCAGCGGTCTTCATGGCAAGTGCAGGTCACTGTCTCAGAGGAGGAGATCTCTGGGGTGACTAAGGATGGGGGAGAACCTGAGGTGGAGGAGCAGAAGCAGCAGCAGCAGCAGCAGCAGCAGCAGCAGCAGCAGCAACGTGCGGCTGACCGTCCTAGGAGGGATGTGCGCCGTCCTAACCGGCTTACATATCCGAGCTTTGGGAAGCCAAGCATGGTACGGGCCGGGAGTGTGGCCGAGCAGTGTGATGAGGAGGAGATGGCACACTGCTACTGGGCAGCCGTCCCCGAGCCCAAGACGCTTACCGAGGCCTTGAGTGGGCCCGATGCTGAGAAGTGGAAGCAGAGTGTGAAGGAGGAGTATGACTCTCTGCTGGAGAATGAGACGTGGGAGCTGTGTGAGCTGCCTCCTGGGAAGAATGTCATTCCTCCAAGCTGATCTTCAGGCACAAGTACGGACCTGATGGGGAGCTGACCCGCTACAAGTCGAGGCTTGTCGCTAAGGGATTCCAGAAGACAAAGGGGAAGGACTTCAACGAGCTCTATTCTCCTGTAGGGAAAGGCACAACACTGCGGGTGTCATTGGCAATGGCTGCATGCCGCGGATGGAGGATCAAGCAGATGGACATCACCACTGCCTTCCTCAATGGGATCATCTTGGAGGAGCTGTACATGCTGCAGCCTGAGGGGTTGGATGATGGGAGCGGCAGGGTGTGCAGGCTGAAGAAAGCCATCTATGGCTTGAAGCAGGCTCCTCGTGCATGGTACCACAAGCTAGAGGAGACACTGCTGGTTGGAGGGGGGATTCAAGAAGAGCGAGTGTGATCACAGCCTGTTCCTGCTGCAAGAGAAGGACGAGTTCTCTTGGTGTACGTGGATGACATCCTGCAATTCTCTGAGTCGTCTGCAATGATTGAGCGTGTGGAGGAGATGCTGGAGATGCAGTTCAAGTGTTCCAAGATGGGAGATGTGAAGTACTACCTGAGAATGCATATGGAGAGGGACATCGACAAGGGAGTGTTGAAGTTTCTCCAGAGGAAGTACTGTGAGGGGCTGGCTGAGAAGTATGGGCTGCAAGATGGAGGGAAGCCAGCCACCCCACTGCCTTCGGGGTTCACTGTGGAGCCCTGTGCTGATGAGGAGGTGGTGGGCGAGAGTGACAGGAAGTTATTTCATTCCATGGTGGGGGCACTCAACTATGCGACTAACCACACGTGACCTGACATTGCCTTTGCTACATCCGAGCTTACGAGTGCGGTTTCACGCCCCAGTCATGAGCAGCTGGAAGCGGCCAAGAGGTTGGTCCGCTATGTGAGCGCTACAGCATCAGTGGGCCTGGAGTATAGTGCTGTGAGGCAAAGGCAGCAGCGGGGTGCTGCTGATTTGAGCAAGGGGGAGATGCTCTTGACTTGCTACACCGACGCTAGCTTCAACTCTGTGAAGGCAGATGGCACCAGCATTGGAGGCTATGTGTGCCTGTTTGGAGGTGGTGCAGTGAGCTGGCGCAGCAAGAAGCAGAACGAGGTGGGGCTGTCCTCATGTGAGACATGGTACATGGCCCTGCATCATGGGGCAAAGGAGGTGGTGTGGCTGAGGCGTTTGTTGGAGGAGATTGGAGTTGCTCAGAAGGAGCCGACTGTGATTTTCTGTGACAACGAGTCAACAGTGAAGCTGGCCAAGAATGCTTGTCTTCATGGGCTGACCAAGCACATCAGGCCCAAGTGGCATTCAACAAGGAGGCTCCTGGACAAGGAGGTGCGACTGGAGCTTGTGAAGACCCAGCAGCAGGCGGCTGACATTCTCACCAAGCGCCTGGCAGAACCTGAGCATTGGAAGGGCATGACGCTTGCGGGCATGAGTGTGCATTGAGGGTGCATGCTTGAGCTATAGCATGTGAGATGATGGTTGGCAGCCAGAGGGGGAGTTTGTTGTGTGATGCTATCATTCGCATTCACGTCTGTCTGCCTCCCATCATATGTTTGTGCGTTGCATGCGTGGTATGAGCGTGTGCAAGAATTTGTGTTTTGTGCGGTTTGGATTTTCTGAGTGTGTGTGAATGCTATTTGGCTCGAGCACACATCTGAAGTGACTTCTCTGCTCGAGAGCTTTCCGACGAACCAAGAATCGTCACGATCGGAGCAAGAACGGGAAAGTTGTGATCGTTCAAAGTTGTGGTTGGGTTGCGGCGACCATGGAACTTTGTGGGATAACTCATTATGGGGTACAGACTTTTGGGGGTTGGGAAATTCATACTTATCACTGTAGATGCTGCCAAGTGGTTGGGAGAAGCCAAACCAGGTTGGCAAGTGTGGCCAAGTTGGGTTGAGGTGGATTGTGGAGGTTGGGTGTGAAAGTACTGTTGGGTGCAAATTCACTTTGCACGACATCCTGCCGTCTGTTTGTACGAGTATGTGTGTGCGAGTGCATTTGCGTGTGAATGTTGTCTTCGTGTGTTTGGATGTTGTTTGTCTGTATCTGCATGCTACAAGGCCAGGGGAAACCAGCAGAACCAGCATTTGGCTGGTTGGGCAAAGACAAAACAGGTTCTGTTTTTAGAACCTGAACCTGGTTGTTGTTTTCCCAGGTTGGAAAAACAGAACCAGAGGTTGTTTTCCAACCTACCACCTGCTGTTTTGTCCAGCCAGGTTGGTTCTGTTGCTTGGAATTATTTGGGATCATCCCTGGTTGTTCCCAGGTTGATTCCCAAGGTCCTTGCTAGCTATAACTATTTATTCCTTCTCTGTTTGTACCTGGACATAGTCAATTGATTCATGCGAATTCCTTCCTCACTGGAATTTCGTTTCTACGCGGTTCGACGGCGGAATGCTACCCGAGTCAACGCTAGTACGCTAGCACTCCAACGCTAGGCAAACGCTGTCCAAGCCATAACTTAGTAATGGCAGAACTTTTCGCGAGGCAACTTGGCTTATTTTAAAGCTCTTGGAGAGAGCTTCGATATAGCGAATTCTCAGCTTAATCCGATCGACGGTCTGCACGGCACGCTGCGTGACGTTCAAGGTACTCTTGTTATTTTGGCTAAGTCTTTCTTGACTCCTCTCTCTACAAACTCGGACCCGAGGATAGGGGCTGGTGCCAGGCACCCAGGGACCCTTGGAGGTGATCCCGAGGAGAGGTTTTAAGTTTGATTAAGTCATAATAGCTTGAGTTTATTAGGCCCTTACACCAACAAGTACGACGGCTTATGCTTGTTATTCACGCTTGCGACTATTTCCTTACGCTATTCCTAGCTTAGGTTTATTTTCTGCATGCATGAATTGCTTGATTTCCTAGGTTCGTTGCTTTATTATAGTTATAGGCACCGAACCAGGTTACGTGTACCGAACTCAAGCTATTGGGTTGCTACCCAATTGCTTTCTACCGAGTTCGGGAAGGTTCTGTTTGGGACGCTTCGCGACCCTCGGAACATTCGCGTAACACCTGGGTTACCTGCCTTGTGTCGAGCCTATATATAGCCTCGTGTTGTACCCAGGTGATCATTCAATTCAATTCAAACTCTCTTTTCTGAGCTCGATCCTAGATCCTCACATTTGGATAGTGACAAAGGTCAAAGTTGGGTTGCCTATGGGGAAGGGAATTGTGTAGCATGGTGTTTCATTTGGTTGGGGACTCCTTGGGACCTTCCCTCTCGTCCTCTTCTTCCCTCCTACCTGGTCTATTGTCACTTCAACTCTTTTGTGTGAAACTTGTGAACTTGTGAGAACTATTGTGATTGAGTTAAGTTTCTATGGCAGCTTACCCCCTAGTGCGTCGAAATTCATAACTCGAGAAACACTTCATTTTTTCTATGTGATTCAAATTGGGAATTTTAGCCACACTCTAGGGTACAACATAATCGAGTTTGAGATAATTCTAACGGTTCAGTTTTCGTCGACGGCGTTTCTTGTGAAGTCGACGATTCTGTCCAGAAATTGAGACCAACGATTTTGATATTGTCCAACAATATTTCATTGAGGAATGCAGTGGTGATATCCATCTGCTTCACATGCCATCCCTTCACAGCTGCGCCAGCCAGCAAAGTCCTCAATGTTATTGGTTTAGCCACAATAGCAAAGATCGCCTCGAAGTCGACCTTCTCTTTCTGCTGAAACCCCTTGGCGACCAAGCGACTATTAAACAGCTTATGTGCTCCATCAGCATCCGTCTTCACTTTGAAGACCCACTTGCTGCTCATGGGCCGTCGCCCTTGGGTAAGTACATGAACTCTCACCCAAGCATTGGAGTTCAATACTCCGCATCTGCACAAGTGAAGCAGAAAGGGTTTAAGGTGCTGAATGAGAAGGGGGAGTGCCTTGGAGAAGGCAAGTTGTTTATCCGTTGCTTTACCGATGCTACTTGGGCTTCTGAGAAGGAGGATTTCTCATCTGTGGGAGGATACATCTGCGTAGTTGGGGGAGGACCTGTTAGTTGGAGGTCCAAGAAGCAGACGAAGACAGCACTCTTCTCTGTTGGATGAGAGTACATGGCGATGTTCCATGGGGTGAAGGAGGTGATTTGGCTGAGGAGGCTGTTAGAGGAGAATGGCCAGGAGCAGAAGTTTGCTACGCCGCTGTTTTGTGACGGAAAGGGAGCTCTTAGGATGGCCAGCAACTCTGTGCATCATGGGTTGAACAAGCACATGCGTATCAAGTGGCACTAGCTGCGTAAGGAGGTGAAGAGGGGGACGGTGAATCCAATCTATATCAAGACTCACCAGCAGCCAGCAGACTTTCTCACCAAGAGGCTTGCGGATGAGCCTCATTGGCGTTGTATGCGCATGAGTGGAATGAGCATGAACTAGCATGGAATGATGGGGATGCAGCCGGCAGGCTGAGGGGGAAGTGTAATGGGTGCAAATTCATATTGCACGACATCCTCCCATCGATTTGTACGAGTATGCGTGTGCGAATGCATTTGCGAGTGAATTGTGTGTTTGTTTGCTTTTGCAATTTTCGCTTGAAGCATTTGCAGGTACCCGCGCATTTTGCGCTTTGGCACAACATTGTACGCGCTATGAACAATGCAAGCAGAAAGGACGAGCTCGCAAATGGAAGCTTTGCGGTTCGGTTTAATTGATTGGGCAGATTTAGTTCAATCAAACTCAAAATTGTACTGTTTTGTTTGGTTGACTATAGTGTAGCAGGGCAGGCACTATAGGGGTACAATTTAGGTGAATGTTGGATGTTGTTTGTCTGTATCTGCATGCTACAGGGCCCGGGGAAACAAGCACAACGAGAATTTGGCTGGTTGGGCAAGGACAAAACAGGTTCTGTTTTTAGAACCTGAACCTGGTTGTTGTTTTCCCAGGTTGGAAAAACAGAACCAGAGGTTGTTTACCAACCTACCACCTGCTCTTTGTCCAGCCTGGTTGATTCTATTTCTTGGAATAATTTGGGATCATCCCTGGTTGTTCCCAGGTTGATTTCCAAGGTCCTTGCTAGCTAGAACTATATATTCCTTCTCTATTTGTACCTATATATAGTCAATATAATTCAAGCAAATTCCTTCGTCACTAGAACTTCGTTTCTACGTGGTTCGACGGCGGAATGCTGCCCGAGTCAACGTTAGGATAGGGGCTGGTCTTGTACAAGACACCCACGGACCCTTGAAGTGACCTCGAGGAGAGGCATTAAGTCTGATAAGGTCTTAAAACCTTGGGTTTATTAGGCCCTTACAACGCACTTAGTCTTAGTACCATCCGCATGGAGAACTAACGCCATTACATATAGTACCATCGACGTGAGTATATTATGCAGTTAGTATTAGTACCATCCACATCGGTGGGTAACGCACCTACACTAAATACCATCCACATGGGTAAGTTACACAGTTGCCTAATAGTACCATCCACATGGGTAAGTAACAGGCTTACTCTTAGTACCATCCACAAACGTAAGTAATGCGCATACTGTTAATACCAAACACTTGGGTAAGTAACGCGCTTACTCGTAATTTAATCCATATGGTTCAGTAACGCACGTACTATTAGTATCATCTACATGGGTAAGTAACGCACTTGCTCTTAGTACCATCCATATGTATAAGTGACGCGCTTACTATTAGTACAGTCCACATGGGTAAATAACGCGCTTACTTTTAGTACCATCCACAAGGGTAAGTAACGCACTAACTCCTAGTATCATCCACATGGTAAGTAACGCGGTTACTCTTAGTACCATTCACATGGGCATATTATATGCTTACTTTTAGTACCATCCACGTGGGGAAAGTACGTGCTTACAAATAGTACCGTCCACATGGGAAACAAACTCGCTTACTCATAGTACCATCCACATGGGTAAGTAACGCGCGTACTCTTAGTTCCATCTACATGGGTAAGTAACGCGCATACCCTTAGTACCATCCACATTGGTAAGTAATGTGCATACTCTTAGTACCATCCACATGGGTAAGTAACGCGCATACTCTTAGTACCATCCACATGGGTAAGTAACGCGCTTACTCTTAGTACCATCCACATGGATAAGTAACGCGTCTACTCTTTGTACCATCCAAATCGGTAAGAAATGCACATACTCTTAGTATCATCTACATGGGTAAGTAATGTGCATACTCTTGGGTATATTACGCAATTACTCTTAGTACCATCCACATGGGTAAGTAACACACTTACTCTTAGTACCATCTACATGGGTAAGTAATGCGCATATTGTTAGTACCATCCACATGGGTAAGTAACGTGCTTATTCGTAGTACCATTCACATGGGTAAGTAACACAGTTACACTTAGTTTCATCCACATAGATAAGTATCGCGCTTACTCTTATTACCATCCTCATGGATATATGATGCACTTCTCTTTGTGCCATTTACATGGGTAAATTATGCGTTTACTCTTAGTACCATACACATGGGTAACTAATGCGGGCACTCTTAGTACCATCCACATGGGTAAGCAATGCGCGCACTGTCAGTACCATCCACATGGGTAAGAAACGCACTTACTCTTAGTACCATCCAGATTGTAAATTACGCGCTTACTCTTAGTACCATCCACATGGGTAAGTAACGTGATTACTCTCAGTACCACCCATCTGGGTAAGTAACACACATAGTATGATCCACATGGGTAACTAACGCGCATACGCTTTGTACCTACCATACACATGGATTATTAATGCGCTTACTCATAGTACCAACCATATGGGTAAGTAACGCAATTACTCTTAGTACCATCCACATGGGTAAGTAACGCACACACTCTTAGTACCATCCACATGGGTAAGTAACGCGCTTACTCGATCTTCATGGGTAAGTAACGCGCATATTCTTAGTACCATCCATATGGGTAAGTAACGCGCTTACTGCTAGTACCATCCAGATGGGTATATGATGAACTTACTCTTATCTTCATGAGTAAATTTTGCGCTTACTCTTAGTACCATTTGCGGAGATAACTGCTGCAACGGGAGCTAGACTACGGGCTAGGCACGGATGCTCGTGTGATCTCTGCGTTCGTTGGTCCTTAGTCGTTTCCTTGTGCACACACTACTTGCTAGTTCACGGGGAGAATTGGCAAGAGTTCCACTAGGAAGTCATCACAACAAAGGTTTGGCATGCATCACTACATCAGAGCTAGCACAGCTGCTGGTCGACCTCCAGCGCAGCACGGTCGACAGCACAGCAATGCTCGCACCGCTCCAGCGCTGCAGAGATGCGGCGCGCCAACGTTGCATGTCCACGGTGTGCCAACGCTGCAGCAGGTCGGCTGCACAGCGTTGCACCCGCAGGACAACGGTGCACATGCTTCGCAGGTGTGCGCAGTTGGTTGACGCTCCACTCCTTGTCACGAGCACAGCGCAGACGCCTGGCAGACTCCACGCCAGCGACTGCGCCCACCAGCCACGTCGACCTCGTGATACCATCCCCGAGGTCGGCCTCGCAGAACCGCTCCCGGCGACCTTCGCACATGTCGCCCGGGTATCCCGGTCGACCGGGCAACCCCACCTGGTCGACCAGCCCAGTCGAACGCCGGCTACATCAATCCCGGCGTCCCCAGGTCGGCGTCCTGGCGTCCAGGTCGGCGTTCACTCGCCCAGGACGCCGTCCAGATGCCCAAGTCGGCGTCCAGGCGCCCGGGACGCCGAGCAGACCCCCAGGTCGGCGTCCCACCTCCCAGGACGCCTAGCAGAGGCTCCAGTTGGTGCCCAGGCGCCCAGGGACGCCGAGCAGACGCCCAGGACGGCGTCCAGGCGCCCAGGACGCCGAGCAGACGCCCAGGTCGGCGTCCAGGCGCCCAAGACGCCGAGCAGATGCCCAGGACGCTGTCCAGACGCCCAGGACGGCGTCCACCTGCTCGGCGCCCTCCAGCCAGACGCCCCTCAACACAACGCCCTTGAAGTGGCCCCCGTGCCCACTACTGCAGGTCTACTACATCCCCCCGTGGAACCAACCACGAGGTCGGCTCCGCCCAAGCGAGGACGGGGCCACACAACAACTCCCGTTGAGACCATTCACATGGGTAAGAAACGTAATACCATCCACATGGGTAATTATCGTGTTTACTCTTAATACCATCCACATGGTAAGTAATGCGCTCACTCTTAGTACCATCCACATGGGTATGTAACTCGCTTACTCTTAGTCCCATCTTCATGGGTAAGTAACGCGCTTATTCTTATTACCATCCACACAGATAACTATCGCGTTTACTCTTAATACAGTCCACCTGGTAAGTAACATTCTTACTTATTCTTAGTACCATCCACATGGGTATATTACGCGCTTACTCTTAGTACCATCCATATGGATAAGTAATGCGCTTACTGTTAGTACCATCGACATGGATATGTGACACGCTTAATTTTCGGTATCATCGACATAGGTAAGTAACGCACATATTTTTTAAACTATCCAAATGGGTAAGTAATGCACCTACTCTTAGTACCATCCACATGGGTAAGTGATGCGCATACTCTTAGTACAATCCACATGGGTATATTACGCATTTACTCCTAGTACCATCCACATGGGTAAGTAACACACTCACTCTTAGTACCATTTACGTGGGTAAGTAACGCGCATACTCTTAGTACCATCCACATGGGTAACTATAGCGTTTACTCTTAGTACCATCCACATAGGTAAGTAACGTGCTTCCTCTTAATACCATCCACATATGTAAGTAACGCGCTTAATCTTAGTACCATCCACATGGGTAAATTATGCGCATACTCTTAGTACCATACACATGGGTAAGTAACGCGCACACTCTTAGTACCATCCACATGGGTAAGCAACGCTCGCACTGTTTGCGGAGATAACTACTACAACGGGAGCTAGACTACGCGCAAGGTACGGGTGCTCGTGTGATCTCTGCGTTCGTTGGTCCTTAGTCGTTTTTTCTAGTGCACACACTGCTTGCTAGTTCACAAGGTAATTTGGCAAGAGTTTCACTAGAGAAAGTTGACAACAATGATACAATGAAGTTGGCTAGACAAGACTACATCAGAGCTAGGATGCAAGCAGGTCGACTGCCAGCGCAGCATGGTCGACCGCGTGCCAGCACGACTTGGTCGACCGCGCTCCAGCAGTGCAGGGACGCGGCTTGCCAACGCTGCAGGTCGACGGCGTGACAACAACGCAAGTCGACGGTGCGCCAGCGTTTCTCCTGCAGTCCAGCATCGCTCCTGCTTCGCAGGTGCTCGTAGATGATTGGCGTGCACTGCTTCGTCACCTGCACAGCGCACGCACCAAGTCCACCTCGTGCTGACGGCTGCATCTGATCCGCCAGGTCGACCTCGGGATACCACCACCGAGGTCGTCCTCGCCAACCTCGCCTGGGCGACCTTCGCGTGCCTTCGCAGACCCTCGTCACCCAGGTAACATGGTCGACCGGGCAACCAGGTCGACCAGAGGCTCCAGTGCGTGCCCGTCGACCACCCAAGTCGACGGCCACCTCCAGTCGACCTCACCAGGTCGACCACTGCCTCCGGTATGTGCCGGTCGACCTCCCAAGTCGACGGCCACCTCCAGTCGACCTCCCCAGGTCGACCACTACTCCCTGGTCGACCAGCTCTAGGTCGACGTCACTCCTGGTCGACCAGAAGACCTGGTCGACTTCTCTGGTCGACCAGAGGTTCTGTCAGCCGACCATCCAAGTCGGCTACCCCGAGTTGGCGTCACCAAGTCGACGCCCTCTGCAGGTCGACTTCCCAGGTCGACCACCCGAAGTTGGCGCCCTCCCGAAGTCGGCGCCCTTGCAGTGGCTCCCATGCAGGTCGACCAACCTCGTCGACCAGCCCGCCCACTGCTGCAGGTCGGCTGCACCCCTACACCCGACCATCGCAATTTTGGGGGTGTTGGAGGGAAGATTGCTGGCAGACATTTCGGCGGTTTGAGTTCCCGCAATTTGCCAACAGTGTCTTTTTCTAACTGGCCACCGGCTCCGAGTTGATTCTGATCGCGCGCAGTTACCGAAATTGTGGTTGGAGTTGTCACCAAAATGTTTTCGGGCAAACAGCCAGAAACACAGGCATTCAAGTGCTCGGTGAAGCGTGGTTCGTCGGGTTTCAAAAATCATTTCATACCCGGCAAAAAACCTTTCACGTTTGTCCAGGACCAAGTGGGTCTTAACGTAATGTACACTACAGAATATGATCGAAATCAGTTAATTTATCAAGCATGCACGTTATTATTTGTTGCGGCATTTCAAGAGCATTGTTTAATTGACAATAAAATATTGGCTTATTAATGGTTGTTATAATAAACAACCGTTTTACATCAGGCACATGTTACTATATTTTAGTCTAGGCATCTCTCTTAACCGTGCAGTATCACGATTTCTCAACAAAGTGCAATCAGCAAATATTTTCAAGATGGTAGAACAGCATGCCCCCCTGACCTATCAGCACTCATGCTCGAGTGGACTCAGCTCGATGAGTGCTGATATGTGTGCATCGGAGTGGCACCCAATCGCAATCGCACATCCAGCCAATGGGTGAAGGTGTGCGCTGTACTAGCATCCAGCCTGGCTTCGCCTCATCCCCCCCGCAATTTACAGCATCCAGCCTAGCATGAACCGAAAAATATGTTTCGCTGCCGTTTTTCCCCGTAGCGTTCATTCCCACTCTAACTGCAAATGCTGCGTTGTCTCGTGTTTTTTTTTCTGCCCAAGGTCATCAAAAGCAACATTCGTAAGTCAGTTTCGGGTATTTATTTGACAGTAATTTGTCCGTAATTGCACGCCAGGTCTGTCCGGGCAGCATCTTGTTTCAACCAATTGCTTTTTACGGGGAGCCGGTTTCCCAACTGTCAAGTTCCTCCTCGCCTCACACCCTGCAAAGGCTGAGCTGAGCAGGGAACGAGCAGGGCCAGCAATACAAGGGCCCTGATCGGTAGCCCCCTTACTCCGAGTTGGTGGGCTTCGAAGGGGCTCACTAACCCCCCCTTCACGCGTGTGTCAGATACAATCACACCGACGTGGCTTACTCCGAGTAAGCAAAAACTTGCAAACGATCGGAGTAAGGATTACTCGGAGTACGACTCGAAGAAACCATATCAGATGGTTCCTTTACGGGCAAACCTTACTCCGAGTAAGGCTCCTGCTTACTCCAGGGTTTTGGTGGAGTACTCCTCGCTAACTCGGAGTATGACCTGGAGCTCCCATCCACACGTGTGATCGGGTCGTACTCCTCCGAGCATGCCAACAAGGCAGTCGCTTACTCGGTGTTAGGGCTACCGATCAGGGCCAAGACGTCTGTTTTGAACTCGTGTTCCATTTTTTTACTGTCTCATTTCAACAGAGGAGTTTCAGTTTCCTCTGTAGTTTTTTTCTTATCTCGTTTGCCTCGCCATGGTTCTCCCCCTCCTTCGCAACGAACAATCGCAACCTCGTGTTGAGCACGATGCTGCCGTGACTGTTGGTGAGGTTTTTCTATGCTCGTCCGTACATGTGCTCTTTCTCGGTGTTCGCCATGTCAATTTTTTCAAAAGCTATAATGTCCTTCGTTAATAGCTATGCTGCTTCAGGGATTTATTATCTTACTGACGCTGTCTATTTCCTTGCCCTGTCTCATATTTTCAGATCCTCGCCGTGAAGTATTTCGTAATGAGGCGAAAGCCGCTATCTGTCACTGATTGAAAGATCTGCGAGATGCTGGCGAGAAGAAAAGTGTGGCTTGGCCCGAGCAGAATCAAGTGAAGCTTGCATGAAGATGGTAAAGTCGCCAGCAGCGCCTATGCGTGGTCCATCGTTTGAGGTGAGTTTCGACAATATTTATTTCTTGTTCCCAGACCTATTAACATGTGGGTTGTTTCATGCAGCGTATATATTGGTATGGACCAAGTGTTTTCCCGTTCTATTCTACACTGTAAGTAGCTCTTTCTGCGTTTCTGTCCGACTTTTTCTCGTCTAACTTCGGGTAATCTTCGTCGTCTGGAATTTCTGTAAGGAAGCTGTTGAGTCCAAAGTAGAAATAGATGCATCGTGTTGACCTTTTGCGCCCTCGTTAGTATAGTGTTGTATGATTATGATTATTCATGAAAATTATAAAGTTCCCTGTAATGTCAGTTCCAATATTTCGTTGCGCAAGAGCGTTTGTTTGAAGCGTGTGATTATTGCTATGATCTATGTAGCTATGCTTTATAATCGTGATTTAGAAGATTTAATGCTGTCTGTAGTGCATTTATCTCAATTAAAGGCGTTGGCCATTATCACATTCGTTAAAGGAATATAAAACTACTAACAATATTTGTTTTGATTTATAACGCTTTCCAAAAATGGGTAACAAATATTGTTACGCGTGGTAACACAGCAACTGATCAATCCTCGCATGTGCGATGGTCTCGTTTCGGCTCCGACGGTAACAAACCCGAACCACTCGTGCCAACTGCCATGCGATGACTAGGCAATTCAGTGTAGTCGGCCCGCAGGTTGGTTTCGACAATTTCCAAGTAGGCTTAAGGTTGGTTCTGTTGCTCATCAATTACCCCCCTGTTTTGCCCGCCGAATCCCAGGACCCATGAAATCGGAAGTCACCAAAATACTTTCCAGCTGATTGCTGGAAACCAAAATCCTTCGTGCGATGACCACGAAGTCGACTCCGCCCAAGCGAGGACGGGGCCAACACCCAACTCCCGTTGACACTCCCCTGCCGCGTTCACGCTTGGGCCCCCAGCCCACTTGGCAGTACCTCTCGGAGAACAGCTCGTCGACGTGCACCCAACACACAGCACGTCGTCCACCGCACCAGCCATGCAGAAGGGCATGGCACCTACTGCTGCACTTCGTCAACTTCGTCGCCCACGTCGGCCAAGCGCACCTGGCCGATGGCGACGGAGCACCGGTTGAAAGCCGGATAGTGCAGCGCCTTCGTGAGAAAGTTGGCTGGCTGCTCCGCGGTCGGAATGTACTGCAGCGCAAACTTCCCCCACTTCACCATGTGCTGCAGCCAGGCCTGTCGCCGCTCCATGTGCTTGAGGTTGCCCGTCCACCCCATGCCTCGACGACCGTGATGGCCGACTTGTTGTCCACCCGAAGGACGGTCGGCTTCCCAGCATCCAGCTGCTGGAACTCTGCGAGGAGGAAGCGAAGTCGGCGTCCCTCCTTGCCGGCTTCGACGGCCGCCACGTACTCCGACTCGGTCGACGACAGTGTCGCGCACTTGATCCATTGGCTTGACCAGGAGACCGCGGCCCCTCCGTAGACGAACACGTAGCCACCCGTGCTCGTCCTGTTCTGCTTGTCGCCGGCGTCGTCGGCGTCCACGTAGCCGACCAGCTCCAGCGACTCCTGTCCACCGCCGAACTCCAGGGCGGTGTCACGCGTGTTGGCGAGGTAGGCGAGGCAGCGGTCGACCTCGTGCCAGTGCTGGTCGCTCCTCACCGTGAGGCCGCTCCCCAGCTTGCTGCAGGCGAAGGCGATGTCCGGCCTCGTCGTCGTCGCCGCGAACTGCAGCGAGCCGACCTTCTGCCGGTACTCCTCCTCCTGTCGCTCCTGCGCCTCCTCGTCGTCGAAGGTGAGCTCGGCGTAGGCGTCGACCGAGACCGGCGTCTTCGGGGTGCGCCCGGTCTGCTCCTCGTCGATGAAACGCCTACGCAGCTTGTCGGCGTAGCCCTGCTGGTGCAGCCACAGCTTCCCCGCCAACCTTTCGCGGACGATCTCCAGCCTGAGGTACTTCTGCACCGGCGATAACTTGCGTAGCTCGAAGGCGGCCTCCAGCAGCTCCTTCAGCTCTTTCAGCATCGCGGTGCTGCTGGCGGCGAGCAGGTCGTCGACGTAGACCAACACCCAGCAAGTCGCTCCGTCGTCGCCGACCTTGAAGTAGAGAGCCTCGTCGACCTGGCTCTTCTTCCACCCGGCGCCTACCAGCATGTCGTTGAGCGCCAAGTACCACAGCAGCGGCGACTGCTTCAGCCCGTACAGGCTGAACGTACGTGCAGTTGCTGATGAGGCTGCGGATCTCCTCCTCCATGGCGGCCTTCACCGCCGGGCCCTTCCAGCTTGCCAACGCCTCCTTCACCGTCATCGTAGAGATGTCCCAGCGGTGCTCGGGGTCGGCCAGCATGTCGGGGTCGATCTCGGGAAAATCCTCATCCTCGTCGGCGTCGTCGTACAGCAGGTCGTCGTCCTCGTCGACCACGTCGTACACCGTGGTGAAGGCGGCCGGGATGAAGAAGTCGGGAGGCCTCCGAAGTCGACCTGTGCGCCGTGGTCCAGGCTGACCCTCGTCGGCGCCACCGTCGGCGTTCTCCTGGTCGCCCAACTGCTCCCCTTCATCTTCACCGCCGTCCTCGTCGTCCTGCTGCACCTCGGTCGGCGTCCCGACCGACTTTTCCCCTGCAGTCAGCTCCCCTGCCGACTGCCAGGTCGCCGACTGCTCCTTGGTCGGCCTTGCAGCTGCCTGCTTCCCGGTGGGCGGCTTCACCCAAGTCGGCTGCACCTCCTCGACCTGCTCCCCCCTTATCCAGGGCGACTGCACTCCCTTGTTGACCTGCTGCTCGTCCCGTCGGCCACCGGCGATGCCCTTGGTCGGCGCCACAGGCGACGCCCCACTGCTCCCCTCATCGCCGGAGGCCGACGGCGGAGTCAGCCCACGCAGGTCGACGAGGGGAGGGGCAGGGGAGGGGGAGGAAGGGTGGACGACCTCGGCGTCCTCATCAGCAAGCTCACCGACCTCGGCGAGCAGAGGGAGAGTTGCCGTCGAGGTATCCGTCGGCGTGGCCATCAGCGTCCGCCCTGACACAGGCCCGTGCGCCGACTTCCACTCCTCCAACGACATGTCCTCGTAGAACACCACGTCCGACGTGGTGACCACCCGGTTGGCTGCAATGTCAAGGAGCTCCCAGCCCTTGCTCGCCTCCGACACGCCGAGGTGAAGGCCCCACCTGGCCTTCGGCTTCAGCTTGCCACCACGCTGCTGCTCGGGGACGAGGAACTGCGCCATGCAGCCCCACACGCGCGCCAGCGACAAGTCGGGCTTCGTCCCAGTCAGCAGCTGGTACGACGTCGTCCCAGGCGTGGCCGATCGCTCCAGGCAGTTGCGGATCCAGACGGCCTGCCGCAGAGCAAGGTGCCACCAGTGGTGCTGCACGCCCATGTGCAGCAGCATCGTCCGCACCGACTCCACCACCGTCCGCATCTCCCGCTCCGCCATGCCGTTTTGCTGCGGGGTGTACGGGCAGGTCAAGTCGTGGACGATCCCCTTGCCATCCACGAAGTCGGTGAACTTCTTCCCAAGGAATTCCCCGCCCCGGTCCGAGCGCAACATCAGCACCGACTTCTTCGTCTGCCTCTCCACCAACACCAGCCACTTCTGGAACTCCAGCAGCACATCCGACTTCTTGGCGACCGGCCTCACCCACACGTAGCGGGACTTACGGTCCTTCAGCAGCAAGAAGTACAGGCTGCCATCCTTGGCAGCCACCCGGAATGGCCCGCACAAGTCGATGTGGACGACGGCGAGCACGTCGGCGGCGTCGGAGCCTTGGTCGGGGAAGGTGTGCCGCGCCAGCTTCCCGCCGACGCACGAGACACACGGTGAGTCGGCGCCCGTCGCCGACTTGAGGTCCAGCCCAATGGCGACCTCGTTCTTCGCCGAGCTCCTGATGGTGTCCATGCCGACGTGCGCAAGCCGAGCATGCATCCTGTCCGGCGTCCTTCGCCGAGGTCGACGGCTTGGTCAATTGCTTCTCCTTGCGCGACTGGTTGCCTCAACGTGGACGACGGCTGGCCGACCTCCCGCGACCTCCCTTGGCGTCGTCGTCGTCGGATTCGCTGCGGTCGGGGCACTCAAAGGAGAGATGGTCGGGGCTGTGGCAGATCCAGCACTCCCGACGTCGACTTCCTCCTCCTCGACCGCTGTCCTTGGTCGACTTCTTCTTGTCGACCTCCTTGGCCGACTTTGAGCCACTGCTACCACCACCGCCAGACTGTCCACGCAGCCCCGGTCGACCTCCCTGCTTCGCTGGGGCGACGAAGTTCGCCTGCGCCAAGAGCTCCTGGGACCGCTCAGCCTCCTGCATCGCCTCGTCTTGCAGGATGTACGAAGTCAGGTTGTCCTCGTTGAGCGTCGCCCTCGTGCTCGGCGCCATGGACAGCCGCTTCAACAGGTTGTAGCTGCTCTGAAGTCCCTGCATGACGTGGGTGACGTACGACGCCGTCGAGTACTGCGCGCCGGCCATCCTGATGGTGGCGAGAATTCGCCGGGCACGGTTGCAGTAGTCGGTCGCCGTTTCCTCGTCGCCCATACGCAGGTTCGTCAGCTGTCCCTCCAGCTGGGCGATGAACAGGTCGTCGGTGACTTGGTAGGTCGACTCAATGAAGTGCCACGCCTGGTGGCCGGCGTCGAGGTACTCCCGGCACCACTTCAAGGCGATCTGCACTCCCGGCGAGCAACACCGCGAGATGACCGTGAAGGTCAACAGCTGCACGGCGCGAAACTCAGCTCGCAAGTCGGGGTCGTCCGGCGTCTCCACGGTACCACGAGCAAAGTTGATCAGCCCGGCCATCTCCAGCTGTGGCTCGATGGCCTCCTTCCAGGTGAGGATGTCGGGTCGACCAGTGAGCGGTGGGGTGACCAGGATCCTGTCCGGCGTGAACTTGAAGTAGCCGTAGCTCGGAGCAATCCCGCCTGCCGTCACCTGAGTCGCCGACATCGGCGACAACCCGCTTCGTCGACCTCCGACGTCACCCTGCGAGGTGCCAATCGCCGCCGACGACCGCATCCCTCGCACCTGAACGCCGCCGACTTCATCGGCGTGTATCACACCTCTCTGCCTCGACGTGCCTCCCGCACTGCTGCCGACTTGGCCAACCCCAGCATTGACGCCCACGTCGACGCCGCCCTCTGTGTTCACCGGTCGAGGAGACGCAGGTTGAGGAGGGTGCAACGTCGCCCACATATGGCGAATGCCAGCCTCCACGACCGCCCAGGGGATCGTTCCGTACTCCTGGGCCGCATGGCGTGTCCTCGCGTCCTCCAGCTATGCTTCGAGGGTCTCCATTCCCTTGGTGTCGCCTACGCGCACGCTAGTGACTGCACGGCTGCCGGCCTACGAACAACTTAGGTAAGTGACCTCTACGTCGACCTGACTGAAAGGTAAGTCGTTGTGCCGTCCACGCTCACCACACCATGCGGAGATAACTCTAGTAACGGGGGTTAGGCTACGGGCTAGGCACGGGTGCTCGTGTGATCTCTGCGTTCGTTGGTCCTTAGTTGTTTTCCTAGTGCACACACTGCTTGCTAGTTCACGGGGCAATTTGGCAAGAGTTTCACTAGAGAAAGTTGACAATAATGATACAAAGAAGTTGGCAAGGCAAGACTACATCAGATCTAGCATGCAAGCAGGACGACTGCCAGCGCAGCACGGTCGACCGCGTGCCAGCACGACTTGGTCGACCGCGCTCCAGCAGTGCAGAGTCGCGGCTTGCCAATGCTGCAGGTCGACGGCGTGACAACAGCGCAAGTCGACGACGTGCCAACGTTGCTCCCGCAGAACAGCAGCGCACCTACTTCGCAGGTGCTCGCAGATGATTGGCGTGCAGTGCCTCGTCACCTGCACAACGCACACACCACATCAACTTCGTGCTGACGACTGCTTCTGATGCACCACGTCGACCTCGGGATACCATCACTGAGGTCGTCCTCGCCAAAACCACCTGGGCGACCATCGCAAGCCTTCGCAGCACCTCGTCACCCAGGTAACCTGGTCGACCGGGCAACCAGGTCGACCAGAGGCTCCAGTGCGTGCCCGTCGACCACCCAGGTCGACGACCACTTCCGGTCGACCTCCCAGGTCGACCACTGCCTCTGGTACGTGCCGGTCGACCTCCCAAGTCGACGGCCACCTCCAGTCGACCTCCCCAGGTCGACCACTATCCCCTGGTCGACCAGCTCCAAGTCGACGTCACTCCTGGTCGACCAGAAGGCCTGGTCGACTTACCAGGTCGACCAGAAGGTCTGGTCGACGTCCCAGGTCGACCAGAAGGGGTTGGTCGACGTCCCAGGTCGACCAGAAGGGCTGGTCGACGTCCCAGGTCGACCAGCCGAAGTTGGCGCCCTCCCGAAGTCGGTGCCCATGCAGTGGCTCCCCGTGCAGGTCGACCAACCTCGTCGACCAACTCGCCCACTGCTGCAGGTCGGCTGCACCCCTACACCCGACCACAAAGTCGGCTCCGCCCAAGCGAGGACGGGGCCAACAACAACTCCCGTTGACAAACGACACCCTTCGGCTTCTTAGTTTTCCCCTGCTGCAGCTCTCCTCCCTCAGATCCAACAACTCCACTAGTGCTATCACTAGCCTCTCCTCCACCAGCAGGTGCCTCCTGTACCTTCTCTCCATTACCATCCCCCGCAGCTGCCTCCTCTCCCTCCTCCCACACACTAGGAGTCAGGTCCAGCTGCATAGTGATCTGCTCCATCTGCTGGGACAATATTGCCTCCGGTTGTTTCTCCCAGCTCCCATACAAGCTCCCATACATCATGCCCTCAATGAATTTCACATCCTTGCTGTCAAACAACCCACCCTTGGATGGTTCTCACAGCAGCCATCCCTTGCTCTCAGCAGCCAGCCCCAAATGCACACACCAGATTGCACTCGCCCCCAACTTACTGCGGTAGGTCTTGGGGACGTGGGCGACTGCCATGCAGCCAAACACCCTCAGCATGTCCACCGGCGGCTTCCTCCCAAGCCACTTCTCCAACGTCACCCACGAATTATCACCAACCTTGGTGAGTACCCTGTTCCTAGCGACGGTAGCGTGCCGAACAGCGTGGGGCCACATGGAGTTGCCAAGCCCATATTCTATGAGCAGCGCCCTAGCTGTCTCTAGAATAGTCCGGTTCGCCCGTTCTGCTACACCGTTGGACTGTGGGGTATAAGCCGTGGTCAGCTCTCTCTGGATGCCCTGCTTCTTGAGCGAGGCCGTCATTTCAGCTTCAAGGAACTCACCACCCCATTCTGTCCTAATCTGCTTCACGACACACTTCGCTTGCTTTTCCACGAACGGCAGCCAATCATCCCGTATCGTGGAGGCAGCGTGGTCCTTCTGCTTCAGCGGATATGCCCACATTAGCCTGCTCCAATCATCCACAACTGTAAGGAAGTACCGCTCCCCCTTGTGCCCTTGCACCGGCAGCGGCCCCACCAAGTCCATGTGGACCAGCTCCAACGGCTTCTTGCTCCTGCCAGCCACACTATGGAAAGGGAAACGGGTGAACTTTGAAAGCAGGCAAATTTCACAGTTTTTATCAGGTGGCTGTCCGTTCAGTTTCAAGACCCCCAAGCGTCGGTGTGCCGTTGCCCAATCCGTCTCCCCAGATCTGGCCGACACTTTCACACCAACCCCTCCAACGGCGTTGCATTCCCCCTGGGATGCAGACCCCTCTCCAGCCTGCCCCCCACCGTGCCACGCCAACGCCGGCAGCTGCCACATAGATCTGTACACGTCCTTGCTCTCGTACAGATCCCAAAGCACCCAATTGCCCAGCTGCCCCTTGTACGTGCGTGCCCCATCCGTGCTAGTGCTCACCCCAGCCTTGCCAAGCTTACGGAGGGAGATAAGGTTGGCCTTCAGGTCGTGGACGAGAAGAACGTCATGAAGTATCACCGGCTTGCCATCCGCTCCCTTAAACGCAGCTCGTCCTGCACCAGCCACCTTCAACATGTGTCCAGAGGCGGAGCACACCTCATTGATCGGTGCAGCGCGTACGTTGTCCAGCAGGTCCTTGCGCGGCGTCATCGTCCAAGCAGCGCCCGTGTCCAACACCCAATAGTCCAGGGGGTGCAGCTCTGCTCCAACCTTGGCAGAGGCGTCCCCTTGCCCCCCCTGCTCTCCAACATGGAAGAACTGGCCCACGGTGTACTCCTTCTTCTTCTCCGCACTGCCATTGCTCTTCGGGTTGTTGTCGGACGAATCAGCGACCATATTCGCGCCGTTTTTTGCGCGCTGCCATCCTGGTGACGATTCTGGGGGGTCCATCCATCGGGTTTCTTATAGCACAAAAACCAGGGGTGCCCCTCCTTCTCACAATACCAGCAATTCCCTTTCATTTTGCCACCAGCACCCGAGTTGCCCCCACGTCCAGATTTCGCACCGCGACCCCAACCAGTACCTCCTTGTTGGTCGTTGGAGTCGTCGTCCTTCTTTGCACCGCGTCCAGCACCACCGAAGCCACGTCCTCTGCCACGTCGGCTCCCTTGCATCCCGTAGCCGCTGCTGCCGTCGTCTCCACCCCTCAGTTGACGGCGTCGTAAGTCCTCCTCCAGAATCTTCGTCCGCACCCACTCGAGCGTCCACAAGCTCTGGTTCTGTGGCAGGCTCAATCCGCTCGTGAATTGAAGCCACGATTCCGGCAGCAGCGAAAGCATCTTCAGGCACTTGGTCTGCTCCGGGTAGGTGATTCCCACGGTCGCCAACTTCGCGTAGAGGTCGCGCATCTTGTCCAGGACAGGTTGCACCGGCTCTCCCTCGCTCAGGCGCAACGCGGACAGCTCCCTCTCCATCATGAGTGTCGCGGGCGTGCAGCTCCTTCAACACGGTCCACGCCTTCGGACCGCACTCAACGTCCGGTAGCAGGTGCATGACATGGTGACGCTGGTTCAGCTCCAAACTCTGCGACATCAAATAGTAGCCAGCCGAGGCGCGCTCGTCCCAATCTTCCTGAAGGGCGGGGTCACTCGGTCTAGGCTCCTTCCCAATCATTAGTTTCAGCAAACCGATCTGACGGAAATATAGTTGCATTTTCCAGGCCCAATCATCATAGCCCTCACCATTGAACTTCTCGACGGTGAAGTTCTTCAGCCCTGGTTGGTTCGCGCTCCCCTTGGCGCCGAAACACCAGAATCTTGGCTGCCGCTACGATCTTGGGCTGAAGATTCACCAGCTACCGCCGAGGTGTTGCCCGCCATAGCTACCTATAACGAGGATCACTATAACGCAGCTCTGATACCAGCTTGTTGGTGTAATGGCCTAAAAAACTGAAGCTATTAAGACTTTATCAAACTTAAAGACCGCGTAGAAACGAAATTCCAGCAAGGAAGGAATCCGCATGATTCAATCGACTATATTCAGGTACAAACAGAGAAGGAATAAATAGTTCTAGCAAGCAAGGACCTTGGGAATCAACCTGGGAAAAACCAGGGATGATCCCAAATAATTCCACGCAACAGAACCAACCTGGCTGGACAAAATAGCAGGTGGTAGGTTGGTAAACAACCTTTGGTTCTGTTTTTCCAACCTGGGAAAACAACCAGGTTCAGGTTCTAAAAACAGAACCTGTTTCGTCTGTGCCCAACCAGCCAAATGCTGGTTCTGCTGGTTTCCCCTGGCCTTGTAGCATGCAGATACAGACAAACAACATCCAACCTTCACCTAAATTGTACCCCTATAGTGCCTGCCCTGCTACACTATAGTTAACCAAACAAAACAGTACAATTTCAAGTTGGATAGAACTGAATCTGCGCAATCAATTCAACCGAACTGCAAAGCTTCCATCTTGGGTTCCTTTGCGAGCTCGTCCTTTCTGCTTGCACTGTTCATAGCGCGTACAACCTTGTGCCGAAGCGCACATTGTGTGAATACCTGCAAATGCATCAAGCAAAAATTGCGAAAACAAACAAACACACGAACACCCCATTCACGCAAATGCATTCGCACACGCATACTCGTACAAACAGACGGCAAGATGTCGTGCAATGTGAATTTGTACCCAACAGCTACAACGCCATTCTAGTCGTCGTTGACCGACTCTCTAGAATGAGCCATTTCATATCCATGCACACAACCATCACCGCACCTGAAACAGCCCGGCCTTTCTTCGATCACATAGTTTGTTTACACGGCATCCCATCCGCCATCATTTCAGGCTGTGACCCTCGCTTCTTGAGCAACTTTTGGCAAAGCCTCTTCGAGCTTCATGGCACCCGGCTGAAATTTTCTACTGCATATGACCCTGAAACGGACGAACAAACCAAACGGATGAACCGCACGCTTGAAGACGCCCTTCGTGCACAAGTTAACGCTCGCCAAACCGATTGGGACCTCCACCTCACCGCCATCGAACCTGCATATAACAGCACACCACACCTTTCCACCGGCCAGCCACCCTTCTACCTCGCAACCGGACAGCACCCACGCCTCCCAACGACCCCACTCTCGCATATCTCCCACGCAAAAGCAGCCTTTGAGTTCCTCACCTCACTCGAATCCGCCACTGATGCCGCTCGCACCTCCATCCTTAAAGCACAAGCCAAACAGACCCACTATGCCAACTCCCACCGCAAAGATATCCGCTTCAAGGTTGGCGATCAATTGTTACTCTCCACTGACCGCCTACCCCTCCTACGCAAAGGCACAACCAGAAAACTTGCCCCACGCTTCATTGGCCCATTCACCGTCACCAGAGTCCTTTTACCAGTCAACTACCGGCTCCAACTGCCCAGCTATATGAAGATTCACCCCGTCTTCCATGTCCAGCGCCTCCGCCCTTTCCGTGCACCACACGCCACCTGCCACCGATGTTCGAAGGCAGCCCCGGCCTGTTTGAGGTTGCATCGATTACTGCTCACCGCGACACACCTCATGGTCGTAAGTTTCTTGTTTCTTTGGATGGATCAGCCTGCTAGTGAGGACTCATGGGAACCCGAGAGCCACCTTGACCGTGCTTCAACTGCTGCGAATCGATACTTGACCAGCCATGGTTTGGCGCCGTGGACGACGCCACTTGGAGGGGGAAGTAATGTAACAGTGCAGCAGCCGAATGCTGCCAACTGCAATGCAGGTGGGCGGAAGTCAATCGTAACAGTGCAGCAACTCAGCTCCAAGAACAGTGCAGGTGGGCGGAAGTCAAGCGCCACCTCACCTACAGTTCGGATTGGTCAAACGCCTCAACCTGCAGCTGGGCGACCAGATTCCGACACGCAGCCCAAGTCAATCCCACGCACGAAAATTACAAAATGCAGGACACCGAAGATCCGACCGCTCGCCGACTTCGCCAACAACACCGACGAAATTACAGCCCCGTAACCAAGCTCGCCGGCCAATCCCGTACCGCAATAATTCTCTGAATTTCATGGCAGGTTCATTTCAAAGGGTTGAGTTACCATTGAAAAATTCAGAGAGCGTCGCGACTTGGGAGTGCGACTCCATGTATGAATATGCTCTATAAAATTGTACTGTCAAATTTGTGAAGTTATAGTGCAATTTCCAGAGAATTCCAGAGAACACTTTATACCCGTTTTCCTAGCCTACGAAGGCTGCTACTTCCCTGCCAGCAACGTTTCATCCTGGCTGTCGTGCACATCGACCTGTGCGGGCCATTCCGGGTGGCTGTTAAGGACGGCAGCCTGTACTTCTTGCTGCTGAAGGACCGCAAGCCCCGCTACGTGTGGGTGCGGCCAGTCGCCAAGAAGTCGGACATGCTGCTGACGTTCCAGAAGTAACTGGTGCTGGTGGAGCGGCAGGCGAGGAAGTCTGTGTTGCAGCTGCGCTCTGATCGAGGCGGAGAGTTCCTCGGCAAGGAGTTCACCGCCTTCGTGGACAGCAAGGGGATCGTCCACGACCTGACCTGCCCTTACACCCCGTAGCAGAACGGCATGGCGGAGCGGGAGATGAGGACGGTGGTGGAGTCAGTGCGGACGATGCTGCTGCACATGGGCGTGCAGCACCACTGGTGGCATCTCGCTCTGCGGCAGGCCGTCTGGGTCCGCAACTGCCTTGAGAGGTCGGCTACGACGGGGACGACGCCGTACCAGCTGCTGACTGGGACGAAGCCCAACTTGTCGCTGGCGCGCGTCTGCGGTTGCAAGGCGCAGCTCCCCGTCTCCGCGCAGCGGCGTGGTGGGAAGCTGAAGCCGAAGGCCAAGTGGGACAGTCACCTCGGCGTGCCGGAGGAAAGCAAGGGCTGGGAACTCCACGTCGGACGTGGTGTTCTACGAGACGATGTCGCTGGAAGTGAGGAAGTCGGAGCATGGACCGGCATCAGGCCGGACACCGACCAACCCGCCGACGGACACCTCGACGGCGACACTACCTCTGCTTGCCAAGGTCGGTAAGCTTGCTGATGAGGATGCCAAGGACGTCCACCCTTCCTCCCCTTTCCCTGCCCCTGCCTTTGTCGCCGACCTGCGTGGGCTGACTCCGGCGTCGGCCTCCGGCAATGAGGGGAGCAGTGGGGCGTCGCCTGTGGAGCCGACCAAGAGCATCTCCGATGGCCGACGTGACGCCCAGCAAGTCAGCTTGGAATTCAAGTCGACAGAGGGGCAGCCGGGGAAGCAGCAGGCTGAGCAGGAGCAGACGACAGGGGAGCAGGCCGAAACAAGGCCGACCAAGGAGCACTCGGCGACATGGCAGTCGGGAGAGGAGTCGACCACAGGGGAGAAGTCGGCAGGGAAGCCGACTGTGGTGCAGCAGGACTTCGAGGGCGGTGAAGTCGGTCACGATGCAGGAGACGCCGAGGAGTCCACCGAGAGTGATGTGGTGGAGGTCCAGCCAGGGCCACGGCGTACAGGCGGACTTCTTCATACCGGCCGCCTTCACCACGGTGTACGCCGTGGTCGACGACGACCTGCTGTACCAAGATGCCGTCGAGGATGAAAAACTGCCAGAGCATGACTCCGACATGCATGCCGACCCCAAGCACCGTTGGGACATCTCCACCATGTCGGTGAAGGAGGCGTTGGCGGGGCGGTGAAGGCCGCCATGCCGGAGGAGGTCCGCAGCCTCTTCAGCATGGGAACCTGGGAGTTGGTCGAACGCCTGCCAGGGATGAACATTATGAAGAACCGGTGGGTGCTGACGACGAAGTACCGCATCGACGACACCGTTGAGCGCGAGAAGGCGAGGCTGGTCGTAAAGGGCTTCACGCAGGTGTACGGCGCCGACTACGACGAGACGTACGCGCCGGTGAGCAGCTACGTCACGCTGAGGATTTTCCTCAGCATCGTCGCCGTCCTCGACCTCAACCTGATGCAGCTCGACATGAAGAACGCCTTCCTGCAGAGCAAGCTCGACCGGGTGCTGTACATGTACCAGCCGGACTACTTCAACGACGGGCTGAAGCAGTCGCCGCTGTTGTGGTACAAGGTGCTCAACGATGTACTGGCGTGCCGGATGGAAGAAGAGCCAGGTCGACGAGGCTCTGTACTTCAAGGTCGGCAGGGATGGCATGGCCTGCTAGGTGCTCGTCAACGTCAACGATCTGCTCGCCTCAAGCAGCAGCACCACGATGATGAAGGAGCTGAAGAGCTACTGGAAGCCGCCTTCGAGCTGCGCGAGATTTCGCCGGTGCAGAAGTACCTCGGCCTGGAGATCGTGCGCGACAGGCCGGCAAGGAAGCTGTGGCTACACCAGCAGGGCTACGCCGACAAGCTGCGTAGGCGGTTCATCGACGAGGAGCAGGGCGGTCGGACCCCGAAGACGCCGGTCTCCGTCGACGCCTACGCCGAGCTCAACTTCGGCGACGAGGAGGCGCAGGAGCGCCAGGAGGAGGAGTACCGACAGAAGGTCGGCTCGCTGCAGTTCGCGGCGACGACGACGAGGCCGGACATCGCCTTCACCTGCAGCAAGCTGGGGAGCGGCCTTACGGTGAGGAGCGACCAGCACTGGCGTGAGGTCGACCACTGCCTCGTCTACTTGGCCAACACGCGTGACACCGCCTTGGAGTTCGGCGGTGGTCCGGAGTCGCTGGAGCTGGTCGGCTACGTGGACGCCGACGACGCTGGCGACAAGCAGAACCGGATGAGCACGGCCGGCTACGTGTTCGTCTACGGAGGGGCCGCGGTCTCCTGGTCGAGCTAGCGCATCAAGTGCGCGACGCTGTCGTTGATTGACTTGGAGTACGTCGCGGCCACCGAAGCCGGCAAGGAGGGACGCCGCCTTCGCTTCCTCCTTGCAGAGTTCCGGCAACTGGACGCTGGGACGCCGACTGTCCTTCAAGTGGACAACAAGTCGGCAATCACTGTCGCCGAGTGCGGGGTTGACGGGCAACCTCAAGCACATGGAGCGGCGACAAGCCTGGCTGCAGCACATGGTGAAGCGCGGGAAATTTATGCTGAAGTACATCCCGACCGCTGAGCAGCCGGCCGACTTCCTGACAAAGGCGCTGCACTACCCGGCCTTCAACCAGTGCTCCGTCGCAGTCGGCCAACTGCGTTTGGCCGACGTTTGCGATGGCGACGACGACGTGCAGCAGTAGGTGCCATGCCCTCTTGCATGGCTGGTGCGGTGACCGGCATGCTGTGTGTGGGGTGCAAGCCGACGAGTTATTCTCCGAGGGGTTTTGCTGTATGAGCTGGGGGTCCGAGCGTGAATGCGGCAGGGGAGTGTCAACGGGAGTTGGGTTGGGCGGAGCCGACTTCGTGGTCGGGTGTGAGGGGAGCAGCCGACCTGCAACAGTGGGCGAGCTAGTCGTCGGGACCGATCGACCTGCTCAGGGGCCACTGCAAGGGCGCCGACTTCAGGAGGGCGCCAACTTCGGGTGGTCGACTTGGGAAGTCGACCTGTGGAGATCATCGACTTGGTGACGCTGACTAGGGGCAGCCGACCGGGGCGGTCGGCTGACAAGTGTGCTGGTCGACCTGGAGTTGGTCGACCAGGAGAGAAGTCGACCTGGATCTGGTCGACCAAGAGTGTGGTAGCCTGGTCGACCAAGTTACCTGGGTGACGAGGTTATGCGGAGGCATGCGACAGTCGCCCAGGTGGTTTTGGCGAGACCGATCTCGGTGGTGGCATCCCGAGGTTGACGTGGCGGATCAGATGCCGTCGTCAGCACGAGGATGATTTGGTGTGTGCGCTGTGCAGGTGACAAGGCACTGCACGCCAATCATCTACGAGCACCTGCGAAGTGGGTGCGATGCTGTATTGTGGGAGCAACGCTGGCATGCCGTCGACTTGCGCTGTTGTCACGCCGTCGACCTGCAGCGTTGGCGAGCCACGACTTTGCACTGCTGGAGCACGGTCGACCAAGGCGTGCTGGCACGTAGTCAGCCATGCTGCGCTGGCAGTCGACCTGCTTGCATCCTAGCTCTGATATAGTCTTGCCATGCCAAATTTATTGTATCATTGTTCACAACTTTTGCTAGTGAAACTCTCGTGGTTTTGCCATGTGAATGCACAAGTGATACGACTAAGGAACAAACGTAGAGATCCCTCATACCCCGTGCCTAGCCCGTAGTCCAGCTCCCGTTGATAAAGTTATCTCCGCTTACCCATGTGGATGGTACTATTATTAAGCGCGTTACTTACCCATATAGAAGGTACTTAAAGTATGCACGTTACCCATATCGATGGTACCAAAAGTAAGCGCTTTACTTACCCATGTGAATAGTACTAGGAGTATGCGTGTAATATACCCGTGTGGATGGTACTAAGAGTAAGTGCGTTACTTATCCATGTGGATGGTACTAAAAGTAGGCGCGTCACATACCCATGTGGATGGTACTAAGAGTAGGTGCGTTACTTATCCATGTGGATAGTACTAAAACTAAGTGCGTTACTTACCCATGTGAATAGTACTAATAGTACGCGCGTTACTTATCCACCAGGATGGTACTAACAATAGGGCCGCGTTACTAAAAGTAAGTGCGTTACTTACCCATGTGGATGGTACTAACATTAATCACGTAATTTACCCATGTAGACGGTACTAAGAGTAAGCGCGTTACTTACCCGTGTGAATGTTACTAAGAGTAAGCGCGTTACTTACCCATATGGATGGTACTAAGAGTAAGCGCGTTACTTACCCATGTGGATGGTACTAAGAGTAGGCGCGTTACTTACCTATGTGGATGGTACTAAGAGTAAGCGCGTTACTTACCCATGTGGATGGTAATATAGGGAAGGGCGTTAGTTACCCATGTGGATGGTACTAAGAGTAAGTGCGTTTCTTACCCATGTGGATGGTACTAAGAGTAGGCGCGTTACTTACCGATGTGGATGGTACTTATAGTTGAAGGCGTTAGTTACCGGTAAGTGCGTTTCTTACCCATGTGATGGTACTAAGAGTATGAGCGTTACTTGCCCATATGGTGGTACTACGAGTAGGCGCATAATTTACACATGTTGTTGGTACTACGAGTATGTGGGTTACTTACCCATATGGATGGTACTAACAGCAAGTGCGTTACTTACCCATGTGGATGGTGCTAAGAGTATGCAATATACCCATATGGATGGTACTAAGAGTCAGCGCATAATATACAGATCTGGATGGTACTAAGAGTACGCGAGTTACTTAACCATATGGAGGGTAGTAAGAGTATGCACGATATTTACCCATCTGGATGGTACTTACAATAAGCGCGCGTTACTTACCCATGTGGATTGTACTAGCATTAAGCGCGTTACATACCCATGTGAACAGTATTAAGAGTAACTACGGTACTTACCCATGTGGATGGTACTAACAGCAAGCGCGTAATTTACATGTGTGGATGGTATTATGAGTAAGTACGTTACTTACCCATGTGGATGGTACTCAGAGTAGGCGCGTTACTTATCCATGTAGATGGTACTAAAACCAAGTGCGTTACTTACCCATGTGAAAGGTACCAAAAGTACGCACGTTACTTACCCATCAGGATGGTACTAAGAGTAGGTGCGTTACTTACCCATGTGGATGGTAATATAGAGAAGGGCGTTAGTTACCCATGTGGATGGTACTAAGAGTAAGTGCGTTTCTTACCCATGTGGATGGTACTAAGAGTAGGCGCGTTACTTACCGATGTGGATGGTACTTATAGTTGAAGGCGTTAGTTACCGGTAAGTGCGTTTCTTACCCATGTGATGGTACTAAGAGTATGAGCGTTACTTGCCCATATGGTGGTACTACGAGTAGGCGCATAATTTTCACATGTTGTTGGTACTACGAGTATGTGGGTTACTTACCCATATGGATGGTACTAACAGCAAGTGCGTTACTTACCCATGTGGATGGTGCTAAGAGTATGCAATATACCCATATGGATGGTACTAAGAGTCAGCGCATAATATACAGATCTGGATGGTACTAAGAGTACGCGAGTTACTTAACCATATGGATGGTAGTAAGAGTATGCACGATATTTACCCATCTGGATGGTACTTACAATAAGCGCGCGTTACTTACCCATGTGGATTGTACTAGCATTAAGCGCAATACATACCCATGTAAACAGTATTAAGAGTAACTACGGTACTTACCCATGTGGATGGTACTAACAGCAAGCGCGTAATTTACATGTGTGGATGGTACTAAGAGTAAGTGCGTTACTTACCCGTGTGGATGGTACTCAGAGTAGGCGCGTTACTTATCCATGTAGATGGTACTAAAACCAAGTGCGTTACTTACCCATGTGAAAGGTACCAAAAGTACGCGCGTTACTTACCCATCAGGATGGTACTAAGAGTAGGTGCGTTACTTACCCATGTGGATGGTACTAAGAGTAAGCGCGTTACTTACCCATGCGAATGGTTCTAAGAGTAAACACAAAATATACACATGTAGATGGTACAAAGAGTAAGCGAGTTACTTACCCACGTGGATGGTACTGACAGAATCGCGACATTTACATGTGTGGATGGTACTAAGAGTAAGTACGTTACTTACCCATGTGGATGGTACTAAGAGTAGGCGCGTTACTTATCCATGTGGATGGTACTAAAACTAAGTGCGTTACTTACCCATGTGAAAGGTACTAAAAGTACACGCGTTACTTACCTATCAGGATGGTACTAACAGTAGGGGCGCTACTTACCCATGTGGATGGTACTAAGAGTAAGCGCGTTACTTACCCATGCGAATGGTACTAAGATAAACACAAAATATACACATGTGGATGGTACTAAGAGTAACCACGTAATACACTCATGTGGATGGTAATAAGAATAAGTGCGTTTATTACCCATGTGGATGGTACTAACGGTAAGCGCGTAATTTACCTATGTGGATGGTATTGAGTCAGCGCGTAATATACCCATGTGGATGGTACTATGAGTAAGTGCGTTACTTACCCATGTCAATGGTACTACTACTAAGTGTGTAACATACTCATGTGGATGGTATAATAGATAAAGGCGTTAGTTACCCATGTGGATGGTACTAAGAGTATGTTCGTTACTTACCCATATGGATGGTACTAAGAGTAAGCATATTACTTACCCATGTGAATAGTACTAAGAGTAAGTGCGTTACTTACCCATGTGGATGGTACTAAGAGTATGCGCGTTACTTACCCACATAGATGGTAATTAGAGTAATCGCGTTACTTACCGATGTGGATGGTACTACCAGTAAGGGCGTTGCTTACCCATGAGATGATACTAAAAGTAAGCATGTTATTTACCTTGTTGATGGTACTAACAGTAAGCGCGTTACTTACCTATGTGGATGGTACTAAGAGTAAGTGTGTTACTTACCCATGTGGATGGTACTAAGAGTACGTACGTTACTTACCCATGGTACTAGGAGCAAGCGAGTAATTTACTCTTGTATAAGCACGTAATCTACCCATATAGATGGTACTAAGAGTACCACGCAATGTGCGCTTCGGCACAACATTGTACGCGCTATGAACAGTGCAAGCAGAAAGGACGAGCTCACAAAGGAACCCAAGATAAAAGCTTTGCGGTTCGGTTGATTTGATTGCGCAGATTCAGTTCTATCCAACTTGAAATTGTACTGTTTTGTTTTGTTGACTATAGTGTAGCAGGGCAGGCACTATAGGGGTACAATTTAGGTGAAGGTTAATTGTTGTTTCTCTATTTGCACCTGAATATAGTCAATTTATTTAAGCGGATTCCTTCCTTGCTGGAATTTTGTTTCTACGCGGTTCGACGGCGGAATGCTACCTGAGTCAACGCTAGTATGCTAGCACTCCAACGCTAGGCAAACGCTGTCCGAGCCATAACTTCGTAATGGCAGAACTTTTTGCGAGGCAACTTGGCTCTTAATAAAGCCCTCGGAGCGAGCTTCGATATACGACGGTCTGCACGATACGCTGCGCGACGTACGAGATACTCTCGCTGTTGAGATAAGCGGTAGTCTTAGGAGCCATAGCTAGGAGAGTCCTAGCTAGGCAAGAGAGTTTAGGCGAAAGAGGAGGGTTGCACTAGCAAGAATGGGGATACAAATAGCAAACCCTAGAAGGGTTGTACTCGCTACAGAGCACCCCACTACAGGCTAGAGCATAATATTCTGACACACCCCCATAGCCAAAGTGGGGTGTAATCAGCAGAGCAAGCAAAGCAGTACAAGCTCAGGGTGGATCACAATGTCACCACACATTCTGAGCACAAGTTTAAGAAGCAATAGTTTAAAGTTCACAATTATGAGCAAAGCTAGTGGTAGTCACAACGGGCAAGTGAGGAGGAGGAGGGCTGGCGAGAGGAGAGTAGATGGGAGGCGACGACTGAAGCTGCAGGCACACGGGCAACAGACGGCTCTGGTGCGACACAGTGGCTACCGGGAGTGAGTGCCCCGGAGTACAGGAGTAACAGGCTCCGCGGCTAAGACGAGCAGCAGGAGCAACGGACCCACAGGCGACGGCGCAACCGGCTCTCTGAGCTACCGGGAGTGAGTGCCCCGGAGTACAGGCGCTGCGTACGACACGACGGCAACCTCCCCTCAACCTCCCCCAACAGTCCCACACCCCCCAACACACACCCGCTGCTACACCGCTAGCTCCACTCCCCCTTCACCCCCCCCTTAGTACCACTCCGACGGCTCCAACAGGTCCACCCCCCTCAGCGGCAGCTGCAGCACAGGGAGACGGAGGAGGAGGAGGAGCAGGGAACGGCACACAGAAGCTGCACCCCCATACCCCCCAACCCCAAACCCTAATCCAGGAGAACGGGCAGAAGGAGGGGTGGGGCGCCTTCAGAAGCACGGGGGACAGCGGGGAGGACAGGGGCAGCGAAGAACGGGCCGCCCACGGGCCTGGCACAGCCTCCCGAACCGCGCGCAGGCGGTCCGAGCCGCGCGCGGGCCTGGCGCAGCCCGTACGGGCCGCGCGCGGGCCTGGCGCAGCCCGTACGGGCCGCGCGCGGGCCTGGCGCAGCCCGTACGGGCCGCGCGCCGGGTGTACGGGCCGCGCGCAGGCCACGACGGGCGACGGGGGGCGACGCGCGGGTCCCCGTCGCCCGTCGCAGCGCCTCCCGGGGGCGACGTGCCGAGTGACGGGGCAGGAACCCGTCGCGCGCCTCGGGGCACACGGCGGGCAGAGAACCGCCGCGCGCCTCGGGGCGCACGGCGGGCAGAAAACCGCCGCGCGCCTCGGGGCGCACGGCGGGCTGAAAACCCTAGTTTCGACGCCGCGCACCACGGGGCGCGCGGCGGACAGGGAGTAGCAGTAGCAGCGGAAGCAGTGAAGTGGGCCCACAGGCCACGAACGTTAAGCTCTGATACCATGTTGAGATAAGCGGTAGTCTTAGGAGCCATAGCTAGGAGAGTCCTAGCTAGGCAAGAGAGTTTAGGCGAAAGAGGAGGGTTGCACTAGCAAGAATGGGGATACAAATAGCAAACCCTAGAAGGGTTGTACTCGCTACAGAGCACCCCACTACAGGCTAGAGCATAATATTCTGACACTCGCTACGAAGTCAGACCTGAGGGTATGGCCTAGTCTTGTACCAGGCACCCAAGGACCCTTGGAGGTGACCTCGAGGGGCGGCATTGAGTTTGAGTAAGTCTTAATAGCTTGATTTTATTAGGCCCTTACGCCAACAATGTGGATGGTACTAAGAGTAAGTGCGTTACTTACCGATGTGGACGGTACTTATGGTCAGTGAGTAATATACTCATGTAGATAGTAGTATAGGTGAAGGTGTTACTTACCTATGTGATGGTACTAAAAGTATGCGCATTAGTTGCCCATGTGAATAGTACTACACGTAGGCGCATGATTGACACATGTGGATGGTACTGAGAGTATGTGCGTTACTTACTCATGTGGATGGTACTAAAAGTAAGCGCATGGTGCCACCAGTAAGCGCGTTACTTACCCATATGGATGGTACTAAGAGTATGCGCGTTACCCATGTAGATGATACTAAAAGTACGCGCGTAAAATACTTACCTATGTGGATGGTACTAAGAGTAAGTGCGTTTCTTACCCATGTGGATAGTGCTAAAAGTAAGTGCGTTACTTACCCATGTAGATGGTACTAACGGTAAGCGCGTAAACCACCCATGTGGATGATATTAAGAGTCAGCGCGTAATATACCCATGTGGAAGGCAATAAGAGTAAGTGCGATACTTACCCATATCAATGGTACTACTAATAAGTGCATAATATACTCGTGTGGATGGTACGATGGATAAAGGCGTTAGTTACCCATGTAGATGGTACCAAGAGTAAGGGTGTTACTTACCTATGTGGATAGTACTAAAAGTCTGCGAGTTACTTACCCATGTGGATGGTAATAAGAGTAATCGCGTTACTTACCTATGTGGATGGTACTATCAGTAAGAGTGTTACTTACCCATGTGGATGGTACTAAAAGTAAGTACGTTACTTACCCATGTGGATGGTACTAACATTAAGCGCGTAATATACCTATTTGGATGGTACTAATAGTAACTGCGTAACATTCATATGTCGATGGCACTAAAAGTACGCCCATTACTTACCCATGGGGATGGTACTAAGAGTGGGCGCGTTACTTATCCATGTGGATGATACTAAGTATATGTGCGTTACTTACCCATGTAGATGATACAAAAAGTACGCGCATTACTTACCCATCAGGATGGTACTAACAGTAGGCGCACTACTTACCCATGTGAATAGTGCTAAGAGTGAGTATGTTACTTACCCATGTGAATGGTATTAAAAGTAAGTGCGTTAGTTACCCATGTGGATGGTACTAAGAGTAGGCGCGTTACTTATCCATGTGGATGGTACTAAGAATAAGTGCGTTACTTACCCATGTGGATAGTACTAAAGGGAAGAGCGTTAGTTATTCTTGTGAATGGTACTGAGAGTAAGTGCGTTAATTACCCATGTCGATGGCACTAAAAGTCAGCCCGATACTTACCCATGTGGATGGTACTAACAATTAGCGCGTTACTTACCCATGTGGATGGTACTAAGATTAAGCGCGTCATTTACCTATGTGGATGGTACTAGAAGTTATCGCGTTACATAATCTTGTGGATGGCACTTATGGTACTAGGAGTAAGTGCGTTATTTACCGATGTGGATGGTACTTATGGTCAATGCAAAAAATACTCATGTGGATGGTACTATAGGTGACGGCGTTAGTTACTCATGTAGGTGGTACTAAGAGTAGGTGCGTTACTTACCCATGTGATGGTGATTATGTGAGTTATTTGCCCATGTGTATGATTCTACGTTAAGCGCGTAATATACCCATGCGTTACTTACCTATGTGGGTGGTACTAATAGTATGCCCATCTGGATTGTACTGTAAGGAAGGGCGTTAGTTATCCATGTGGATGGTACTGAGAATATGCGCGTTACTTACCCAAATGGATAGTACAAAGAGTTTGGTTTACCCTTATGGATTGTATTACGAGTATGCGCGTTACATATCCATGTGGATGGTACTCAGAGTAAGCACACAATTTACCCATGTGGGTTGTACTAAGGCTAAGCACGTAGGGTACTTATGTGGATGGAATTAAGAGTAAGCGCGAAATAATACCCATATGGATAGTACTATGAGTACGTGCGCTACTTACCCGTATGGATGATACAATAAGTAGGCACGTTACTAATAGGTAACGCGTAATATACCCATGTGGATGGTCCTAGGAAAAAGAGCGTAATACACCGATGTGGGTGGTACTAAAAGTAAGGGCGTTACTCACCCACGTAGATGGTACTAAAAGTAAGTGCGTTACTTACCCATGTGGATGGTACAAGAAGTAAGCGTGTAATCTACCCACATGGATTATACTTTTACAGTAAGCACGTATATTACCCATCTAGATGCTGCTAAAAGTAAGCATGTAATTTACCCATGTGGATGGTACTATGAGTAAGCACGTTACTTATCCATGCGGATGCTACTAGGAGCAAGCGTGCAATATACCCATGTGGATGGTACTAAGAAAAGGAACGTAATATACCCATCTGGGTGGTACTTAAAGTAAGTGCGTTACTCACTCATGTGGATGGTACTAAATGAAAGCGCGTTACTTACCCATGTGGATGGTACTAAGAGTAAGCGCGTTACTTACCCATGTGGATGGAACTAACAGTAAGCGCGTATTACCCATCTTGATTGTACTAACAGTAAGCGCGTAATTTACCCATGTGGATAGTACAAAATGCAAGCGAGTTACTCACCCATATGGATGGGACTGTACGTAAGGGCGTTAGTTACCCATGTGGATGGTACTAAAAGGAAGCGTGTTACTTAACCATGCGGATGGTACTAAGAAAAAGAGCGTAATATGCCTATGTGGATGGTACTAAAAGTAAGTGCGTTACTCACTCATATGGATAGTTCTAAATGCAAGCGCGTTAATTACCCATATGAATGGTACTAACAGTATGCGCCTTACATACCCTTGTAGATGGTACTAAGAGAATGCAACTTACTTACCCACGTTGATGGTACTAAGAGTAAGAGTATCACTTACCCATATGGATGGTACTAAGAGTAAGCGCGTTACTTACCCATATGGATGGTACTAAGAGTAAGTGCGTTACTTACCCATGCGGATGATACTAAGAGTCAGGGCGTGAGTTACCCATATGGATGGTACTAGGAGTTAGAGAGTTACGTACCGATGTGGACGGTACTAACAGTAAGCTGATTACTTCACCATATGGATGAAACTAAGAATAAGCGCGAAATTTATCCATGTGGATGGTAATAAGAGTAAGCGCGATGGTCACCCATGTGGATGGTACTAAGAGTAAGCGTGTTACTTACCCATGTGGATAGTACTAAGAGTAAGGCCTAATATACCCATGTGGATGGTACTAGGAGTAAGCGGGTTACTCATCCATGTGGATGGTACTAAAACTAAGCGTGTAACTTACCCATGTGAATTGTACTAACAGTAAGCGTGTTATTTAGCCTTGTGGATGGTGCTAGGAGTAAGCACGAAATTTACCCGTGTTGATGGAACTATGAAAAAGCGTAAGAGTATGTGTGCTACTTACCCATGTGGATGGTACCGAGAGTAAGCGCGTAATTTACCTATGCGGATATTACAAGCGTGACCCCGTTACTTACCCATGTTGATGGTGCTATAGGTAAGGATGTTTATTACCCATGTGGATAATAATAATAGTAAGTTCGTTATTTACCCATGCTGATGGTACTAAAGGTAAGGGCATTAGTTTCCCATGTAGATGGTACTAAGAATAAGAGCGTTATAATCCATGTGGATGATACTAAGAGTAAGCGCCTTACTTACCCACGTGAATGGTACTAAGAGTAAGTGCGTAGCTCACCCATGTGGATGATACTAAACGTAAGAGCGTTACTTATCCATGTAGATGGAACTAGAAATACGCGCATTATTTACCCATGTAGAAGGTACGAGCAGTAAGCGCATTATTTACCCATGTGGATGGTGTTAAGAGTAAGGGTGCTATTTACCCATGTGGATGGTACTAAGAGTAAGTGCGTTATTTACCCATGTGGATGGTATTAGGAGTAGGGGCGTAATATACCAATATGGATGATACCAAGAGTAAGCGCGTTACTTACCTATGTGGATGGTACTAAGAGTAAGCGCGCTACTTACCCATGTGGATGGTTCTATAGGTTAAGGCGTTAGATACCCACGTGGATGGTACTAAGATTAAGCGCTTTACTTCCATGTGGTTGGTACTAAGAGTAAGTGCGTTACTTACCCATGTGGATAGTACTAAGCGTAAGCGCATTACTCACCCACGTGGATTGCACTATAAGTAAGCGCGTTACTTATCCATGTGGATGGTACTAAATGTAAGTGTGTTAACTTATCCGTGTGGATGATACTAAGAGTAAGCGCGTTACTTACCCATGTGGATGGTACTAAGCGTAAGCGTATTACATACCCATGTGGATGGTACTAAGAGTAAGTGTCTTACTTACCAAGTAAGTGGTACTAATAATAAGCGCGTTACCTACTCATGTCGACGGTACTAACAGTAAGCTCGTTACTTACCCAACTGGATGGTACAAATAGTAAGCGCGTAATATGCCCATGTGGACAGTAATAAGAGTAAGCGTGTTACTTATGAGCATGGTACTAAGAGTACGCGTATTACTTACCCATATGGATGGTACTAACAGTAAGCGCGTAATATATAGGAATGGTACTAAGAGTGGGCGCATTATTTACCCATGTGGATGGTACTAAGAGTAAGCGTGTTACCTACCCATCTGGATGGTACTGAGGGTAAGCTCGTAATTACCCATCTCGATGGCACTAAGAGTAAGTGCATAATATACCCATGTGGATGGTACTAAGAGTATGTGCGTTACTTACCCATGTGGATGGTACTAAGAGTAGGCGCGTTACTTACCCACGTGGATGGTACTAAGAGTAAGTGCATATTATACCCATGTGGATGGTATTAAGAGTAATTGCGTTACAAATCCATGTGGATGGTACTAAGAGTAAGTGTGTTAGTTACCCATGTCGATGGTACAATAGCGCGTTACTTACCCACATGGATGATACTATGAGTATCCACTTTACTTACCCATGTAAATGGTACTAAGAGTAAGCGCCGTTACCTACCCGTGTGGATGGTACTAAGAGTAAGTGCGTTACTTACCCATCCGAATGGTACTAACGGTAGGCTCGTAATTACCCATCTGGATGGTACTTAGAGTAAGTGCATAATATACCCATATGGATGGTACTAAGAGTAAGCGCGTTACTTTCCAATGTGGATGGTACTAAGAGAAAGCGCCTAATACACAAATGTGGATGGTACTAAGAGTAAGTGTGTTACTTACCCATGTGGATGGTACTAGGAGTAAGCATGCTATTTTATACATGTGCATGGTACCAAGAGTATTTATCATGAGGATGGTACTAAGAGTAAGTGCGTTACTTATCCATGTGGATTGTACTAAAAGTAAGTGCGTCACTTACCCATGTGGATGGTACTAACAGTAAGCGCGTTACTGTTGGTGTAAGGGCCTAATAAACTCAAGCTATTAAGACTTTATCAAACTTAAAACCTCTCCTCGGGGTCACCTCCAAGGGTCCCTGGGTGCCTGGGTCCGAGTTTGTAGAGAGAGGAGAAGAAAAACAAGAGTACCTTGAAAGTCGCGCAGCGTTTTGTGCAGACCGTCGATCGGATTCGCTATATCGAAGCTCACTCCAACAGCTTTAATCTAAGCCAAGTTGCTTAGATATTATGAATTTATGGCTCGAACAGCGTTTGCCTAGCAATGGCGTACTAGTGTACTAGCGTTGACTCGGGTAGCATTCCGCTGTCGAACCGCGTAGAAACGAAATTCCAGCAAGGAAGGAATCCGCTTGAATCAATTTAACTATATTCAGGTACAAACAGCGAAGGGATAAATAGTTTCAGATCGAAGCTCGCTCCAAGGGCTTTAAAATAAGCCAAGTTGCCTCGCGAAAAGTTCTGCCATTACGAAGTTATGGCTCGGACAGCGTTTGCTTAGCGTTGGAGTGCTAGCACACTAGCGTTGACTTGGTTAGCACCGTTATCGAACCACGTAGAATCAATTGACTATATTCAGGTACAAACAGAGAAGGAATAAATAGTTCTAGCTAGCAAGAACCTTGGGAATCAACCTGGGAACAACCAGGGATGATACAACCAAGTAACAGAACCAACCTGGCTGGACAAAATAGCGCGCGGGTCCCAGGGGCGCTTCGACGGGCGACGGGGGCGTTTTGGCGGGCGACGGGGGGCGCTCCGACGGGCGACGGGGGCGCTTCGACGGGCGACGGGGGGAGGGCGCTTCGACGGGCGACGGGGGGCACTTCGACGGTGGGAAACCGCCGCGCGCCTCGGGGCGCACGGCGTGCAGAAAACCGCCGCGCGCCCCGAGCGCACGGCAGGAAGAAGTCGTCGCGCGCCCGAGGCGCCCGGCAGGAAGTAAAGCAGCGGAAGCATTAGGTGGTGGGCCCACCCACAGGATCGACCCAGGAGGGTCGACCTGCTTTGATACCATATCAAGATAGTAGGGCGAAAGATAGAACAGAGAAGAGGGTTTGTACTAGCAGCATGCAAGGTACATATAGGAAACCCTAATTTGGGTTGTACTCGCTATAGAGTACCCCACTGCAGGCTAGACAATTACAACATTCTGACAGTTACCTGGGTGACGAGGTGCTGCGAAGGCTTGCGATGGTCGCCCAGGTGGTTTTGGCGAGGACGACCTCGGTGATGGTATCCCGAGGTCGACGTGGTGCATCAGAAGCAGTCGTCAGCACGAAGTTGATATGGTGTGTGCGCTGTGCAGGTGACGAGGCACTACACGCCAATCATCTGCGAGCACCTGCGAAGCGGGTGCGATGCTGTACTGCGGGAGCAACGCTGGCACGCCGTCGACTAGCATTGTTGTCACGCCATCGACCTGCAGCGTTGGCAAGCCGCGACTCTGCACTGCTGGAGCGCGGTCGACCAAGTCGTGCTGGCACGCGGTCGACCGTGCTGCGCTGGCAGTAGACTTGCTTGCATGCTAGCTCTGATGTAATCCCACCTTATCAACTTCATTGTATCATTGTTGTCAACCTTTCTTAGTGAAACTCTTGCCAAATTGCCTTGTGGACTAGCAAGCAGTGTGTGCACTAGGAAAACGACTAAGGAACCGAGAACGCAGAGATCACACGAGCACACGTGCCTAGCCCGCAGTCTAGCTCCCGTTGCTATAGCTATCTCCGCACTTACACCAACAAGGATTAAACGGCGAGAAGTCGGTCCGAGGAGGCAAGCCAGCCAGAGGGCGGAAGCAGAAGGAGCAGCCTATCGGCATCCCCGAGAAAGAACGACATGTCAAGCCACGGTCCTAATGATTGCTGCAGAGGCGAACACGATTGGAGGCTTCACATCGCAGCGAGCAATAGTGGATACGGGGGCGGCGCACGTACTGATTGGTAGGCGCTTGGTGGAGAAGCTACAGGTGGAGAAGCTACAGCTGCACAAGCTGGGGCGGCTAGTCGCGGAAGGGTATCTGCTGATGACCACGGATGGCGGAGAAGCGAAGTGGATGTCCAAGGCCAGGCAGGCGATGGCGCTAGTGCTGAATTCCCGGACTGCGGAAGAAAGCTTCCTACGGGTGTACTGTGGAGTCACAGAATCTGAAGATTTTGATCTGTTGATAGGGTTGGAGAATCTGTTCGGAATAGGAGCGACCATATGCATGTGGGAGGAGAAGGTGCAGTACCGGGTATGCTACGGGGAGGGTGACAGACCCATTGGCACACTGCTAGTGCGACTCGTGCGGAGGGATCCAAGAGAAGCATACCAATGCACAGAGGCGGAATGGCGCGAGGAGTTGGGGATTCCTACCAGGCAGCAAATTGCGCGGAGGCCAGCGGCGCCGGTAGGACAGAGTGAAGGGGAGCCGGATCTGAGGGCGCTGTGCCCCAACACGAAGAGACTGCTGGGGCCTACTGTCGTGCTTGTCGTACATCCTGCAGGACGAGGCAATGCAGGAGGCCGAGCGGTCCCAAGAGCTCTTGGCGCAGGTGAACTACGTCGCCCCGGCGAAGCAAGGCGGTCGACCGGGGCAGCGTGGACAGTCTGGCGGCGGTGGTAGCAGTGGCTCGAAGTCGGCCAAGGAGGTCGACAAGAAGAAGTCGACCAAGGAAAATGGCCGAGGAGGAGGAAGTCGACGTCGGGAGTGCTGGCTGTGCGGCGACCCCGACCACCTCTCCTTTGAGTGCCCCGACCGCAGTGACTCGGACGACGACGACAAGGGAGGCCGCGGGAGGTCTGGCAGTCGTCGACCTCGTCGAGGAGGAAGTCAGCCGCGCAAGGAGAAGCAGTCGACCAAGTCGTCGACCTCGGCGAAGGACGCCAAATCCTCTGCTGGCGGCAAGGGGCAGGGCGACAAGTCGGCGTCGTGCTCTCTGGTCGGCGTCGTGGAGCCGACCGTCTCGCTGGCGCCGGAGGCCGGCGAGGACTTCCAGGCGGTGGCGGCAGCTGTGCAGGCTAACCCGGCGGTGGTCCTGCTCGACAGCGGCTGCTCCCACCATCTGATGGGGACAAAGGACGCCTTCGTCGACCTGGGGCCGAGCGGCGACATGAAGCACGTGCGTGGCTTCAATGGGGCGCTGCAAGACGTCCAGGGCCGGGGCACGGTCGCCTTGCAAGGCGAGGCCGGGAAGCAGGTTCTCATCCCCGACGTACTGTACGTCCCGGGTGTGCGGGCAAACCTGTTGTCGTCCGGCCAGCTGAAGGAGCATGGTGTGAAGTTTCTTGAGGACGGCGATGGGGTGCTGCTCGTTTCGGCAGCAGGAGAGGTGCTTGGTCGGGCGACGTACTCCGGGCGAGTCCTCTGCACCGACCTGCGTCCCTGCTCAACGAGGTCGACGTCGCCCACGCCGGAGGTTGTGGCCCTGCGGGCGATCGTCTCCAAGACGAAGTCGACGCCGGACAGGATGCACGCTCGGCTTGCGCACGTCGGCATAGACTCCATCCGGAGCTCGGCGAAGAACGAGGTCGCCATTGGGCTGGACCTCAAGTCGGCGACGGGCGCCGACTCACCGTGTGTCTCGTGCGTCGGTGGGAAGCTGGCGCGGCACACCTTCCCCGACCAAGGCTCCGACGCCGCCGACGTGCTAGCCGTCGTCCACATCGACTTGTGTGGGCCATTCCGGGTGGCTGCCAAGGACGATAGCCTGTACTTCCTGCTGCTGAAGGACCGCAAGACCCGCTTCGTGTGGGTGAGGCCGGTCGCCAAGAAGTCGGATGTGCTGCTGGAGTTCCAGAAGTGGCTGGTGCTGGTGGAGAGGCAGACGAAGAAGTCGGTGCTGATGTTGCGCTCGGACCGGGGCGGGGAGTTCCTCGGGAAGCAGTTCACCGACTTCGTGGATGGCAAGGGGATCGTCCACGACTTGACCTGCCCGTACACCCCGCAGCAGAACGGCATGGCGGAGCGGGAGATGCGGACGGTGGTGGAGTCGGTGCGGACAATGCTGCTGCACATGGGCGTGCAGCACCACTGGTGGCACCTCGCTCTGCGGCAGGCCGTCTGGGTCCGCAACTGCCTGGAGCGGTCGGCGACGCCGGGGACGACGCCATACCAGCTGCTCACCGGGACGAAGCCCGACTTGTCGCTGGCACGGGTGTGGGGCTGCATGGCGCAGTTCTTGGTCCCCGAGCAGCAGCGCGGTGGGAAGCTTAAGCAGCAGCAGCGTGGTGTTCTACGAGGACCTGTCGCTGGAGGAGTGGAAGTCGGAGCATGGGCCGGTGTCAGGGCGGACGCTGGTGGCCACGCCGACGGATACCTCGACGGCAACTCTCCCTCTGCTCGCCGAGGTCGGTGAGCTTGCTGAGGACGACGCCGAGGTCGTCCACCCTTCCTTTCCCTCCCCTGCCCCTCCCCTCGTCGACCTGCGTGGGCTGACTCCGCCGTCGGCCTCCGGCGATGAGGGGAGCAGTGGGACGTCGCCTGTGGCGCCGACCAAGGGCATCGCCGGTGGCCGACAGGACGAGCAGCAAGTCGATGAGCAACAGGTCGACCTGGGAGTACAGTCGACCTGCATAAGGGGGGAGCAGTTCGAGGAGGTGCAGCCGACTTGGGTGAAGCCGACAGGGGAGCAGGCAACCACGAGGTCGACTCAGAAGCAGTCGGCGACCTGGCGGTCGACAGGGGAGATGACCACAGGGGAACAGTGGACCGGGAAACCGACCGAGGCGCAGCTAGGCGAAGAGGAGCTGGTCGACCAGGAGGTGGCCGACCAGTCCACCGACCGTGACGTGGCGGGGGCTCCGCCTGAACCCCGAAAGTCTGGTCGACTTCGGCGGCCGCCCGACTTCTTCATCCCTGCTGCCTTCACCACGGTGTACGACGTGGAGGGCGACAACCACATCCTGTACGACGACGCCGACGAGGACGAGGAGTTTCCGGAGCTCGACCCCGACATGCTGGCCGACCCCGACCACCGTTGGGACATCTCGACGATGACGGTGAAGGAGGCGTTGGCAAGCTGGAAGGGCCCGGCGGTGAAGGCCGCCATGGAGGAGGAGATCCGCAGTCTCCTCGCCATGGGCACGTGGGAGCTGGTCGAACGCCCGCCGGGAGTGAACGTCATGAAGAACCGGTGGGTGCTGACGACGAAGTACCACATCGACGACACCATTGAGCGAGAGAAGGCGAGGCTTGTCGTGAAGGGCTTCAAACAGGTATACGGCGCCGACTACGACGAGACAATTTTTCACCGGTGGGCAGCTACGTCACGCTGAGGATCTTCCTCAGCATCGTCGCCGTCCTCAACCTCAACCTGATGCAGCTCGACATGAAGAACGCCTTCCTGCAGAGCAAGCTCGACCGGGTGCTGTACATGTCGCAGCCAGACTACTTCAACGACGGAACCGGCCGAGTGTGCAAGCTGCTGAAGAGCCTGTACGGGCTGAAGCAATCGCCGCTGCTGTGGTACTTGGCGCTCAACGACGTGCTGGTCGGCGCTGGCTGGAAGAAGAGCCAGGTCGACGAGGCCCTCTACTTCAAGGTCGGCGAGGACAAGGTGACCTGCTGGGTGTTGGTCTACGTCGACGACCTGCTCGCCGCCAGCAGTAGTGCCGAGATGCTGAAAGAGCTGAAGGAGCTGCTGGAGGCCGCCTTCAAGCTGCGCGAGATCTCGCCGGTGCAGAAGTACCTCGGGCTGGAGATCGTGCGCGACAGGTCGGCGGGGAAGCTGTGGCTGCATCAGCAGGGCTACGCCGACAAGCTGTGTAGGCGCTTCATGTTGGTGTAAGGGCCTAATAAACTCAAGCTATTATGACTTAATCAAACTTAAAACCTCTCCTCGGGGTCACCTCCAAGGGTCCCTGGGTGCCTGGCACAAGACCAGCCCCTATCCTCGGGTCCGAGTTTGTAGAGAGAGGAGTCAAGAAAGACTTAGCCAAAATAACAAGAGTACCTTGAACGTCGCGCAGCGTGCCGTGCAGACCGTCGATCGGATTAAGCTGAGAATTTGCTATATCGAAGCTCTCTCCAAGAGCTTTAAAAAAAGCCAAGTTGCCTCGCGAAAAGTTCAGCCATTACGAAGTTATGGCTCGGACAGCGTTTGCCTAGCGTTGGAGTGCTAGCGTACTAGCGTTGACTCGGGTAGCATTCCGCCGTCGAACCGCGTAGAAACGAAATTCCAGTGAGGAAGGAATTCGCATGAATCAATTGACTATATCCAGGTACAAACAGAGAAGGAATAAATAGTTCTAGCTAGCAAGGACCTTGGGAATCAACCTGGGAACAACCAGGGATGATCCCAAAAAAAAACAAAGCAACAGAACCAACCTGGCTGGACAAAACAGCAGGTGGTAGGTTGGAAAACAACCTCTGGTTCTGTTTTTCCAACCTGGAAAAACAACAACCAGGTTCAGGTTCTAAAAACAGAACCTGTTTTGTCTTTGCCCAACCAGCCAAATGCTGGTTCTGCTGGTTTCCCCTGGCCTTGTAGCATGCAGATACAGACAAACAACATCCAACCTTCACCTAAATTGTACCCCTATAGTGCCTGCCTTGCTACACTATAGTCAACCAAACAAACAGTACAATTTCAAGTTGGATAGAACTGAATCTGCGCAATCAACTCAATCGAACTGCAAAGCTTCCATCTTGGGTTCCTTTGCGAGCTCGTCCTTTCTGCTTGCACTGTTCATAGCGCGTACAATGTTGTGCCGAAGCGCACATTGCGCGAGTACCTGCAAATGCTTCAAGCGAAAATTGCGAAAGCAAACAAACACACGAACACACCATTCACACGCAAATGTACTCGCACACACACACTCGTACAAACAGACGGCAGGATGTCGTGCAAAGTGAATTTGCACCCAACACACTCCCCCTCAGCCTGCCGGCTGCATTCCCATCATTCCATGCTAGTTCATGCTCATTCCACTCATGCGCACACAACGCCAATGAGGCTCATCCGCAAGCCTCTTGGTGAGAAAGTCTGCTGGCTGCTGGTGAGTCTTGATGTAGATCGGATGCACCGTCCCCCTCTTCACCTCCTTACGCAGTCAGTGCCACTTGATACGCATGTGCTTGTTCAGCCCATGAAGCACAGCGTTTCTGGCCATCCCAAGAGCCCCCTTGCTATCACAAAACAGCGGCGTAGCAACCTTCTGCTCCTGGCCAATCTCCTCTAACAGCCTCCTCAGCCAAATCACCTCCTTCACCCCATGGAACATCGCCATGTACTCTGATTCAACAGAGGAGAGTGCCGTCTCCGTCTGCTTCTTGGACCTCCAACTAACAGGTCCACCCCCAACTACGCAGATGTATCCTCCCACAGATGAGAAATCCTCCTTCTCAGAAGCCCATGTAGCATCGGTAAAGCAAGTGAGAAAGAGCTTGCCTTCTCCAAGCCTCTCCCCCTTCTCTTTCAGCACCTCAACCCCTTTCTGCTTCACCTGTGCAGATGCGGAGTATTGGACTCCAATGCTTGGGTGAGAGTTCAAATACTTCACCACGCGCTCAGCTGCATCCACCTGCTCCTCTGATGGATTCTGCACCACCCTGGCCAGCTGCCCAACCGAGAAAGAAATGTCGGGCCTCGTGTGAACCGCTGCATACAAGAGGCTGCCCACCAAGGACTGAAATTGCTGCTGCTCTTCAGCTTCAACCCCTTCATCCTCTGCAGCCTTCACAAGCTTGAATTCTGCTGGCAGGGAAGTTGCAACCTTGCGCTCATTCTCAATCCCATATTTCTCCCCCAGCTCCTTGATGAACTTCTCCTGGTGCAGCTTCAACCACCTGTGATCCAGATCCCTCTCCACGTGCATCCCGAGGTAGTACTTTACCTCCCCAAGGTTCTTGCACTTGAAGTTCTCCATCAGCTGCTGCTGCACTTTCTGGATCTCCTTCATGCTGCTGCTGAAGAGAAGAATGTCGTCCACGTAGACCAGAAACATCACCAGCTCCTCCCCCTCCCCCTTGAGAAAGAGGCTCTCATCACAGCTGCTGGTCCTGAATCCTATCTCCTCTAAAACAGCAGCCAACTTCTGGTACCAGCAGCGTGGCGCCTGCTTCAAGCCGTAGATGGACTTTTTCAGCTTGCACACCCTGCCCGTACCATCCTCATACCCAGGCGGCTGCGTCATGAACACCTCCTCCTCTAAAATCCCATTGAGGAATGCCGTTGATATATCCATCTGAATGATGAATTTCCCACTAACGGCTGCATCTGCCAACAAGACACGGAGGGTAGGGGGTTTGGCAGTGGGAGCAAAGATCTCATTGAAGTCCCGCTTCTCCTTCTGCATAAATCCCTTAGCCACCAACCTACTCTTGTAGATGGTGACCTGCCCCTTGTCGTCAGTCTTGATCCTTAGCACCCACTTGCATTGTACCGCTTTCTTTCCCTCAGGCAGCACCACTAATTCCAAAGTCCCATTTTCCAGCAGGCTCTGGTACTCAGCATCCCTAGAAGCCAGCCACTTGTCCCTATCTGGTCCAGCTAATGCCTCCTCCATGCTAGCTGGTTCCTCTGGTGCAGGGGCAAGAAAACAGTACGCAGGCTCATCCTCCTCATACGGGTCATAGCCGTGCAGTAGGATCAGCAATGCCTCCTCGGTCCTGCATCAGCTCCTGCAGTCAGCTTCATTGTTGCCATGCGGGTGCGTCCTGGCCTAGAGGCAGGTGTCTCCCATCCCTTCATTACAACACCCTTTGGCTTCCTCCTTTGTGGTAGCTTAGGCACCTTAGCTTTGCCTTGCTGCTGCTCTCCTCCCTCAGATTCAGCAGCTTCCCTGATGCTACCACTAGTCTCCACATCACCTCCTCCACCAGCAGGTGCCTCCTGCACCTTCTCTCCATCACCACCCTCTGCAGCTGCCTCCTCTCCCTCCTCCCACACACTAGGAGTCAGGTCCAGCTGCATGGTGATCTGCTCCATCTCCTGTGATGTCTTGGCCTCTGGCTGTTGCTTCCAGCCCCCATACATCAGGCCCTCAACAAACTTCACATCCCTGCTGTCAAACAACACACCCTTGCGTGGTTCCCACAGCAACCATCCCTTGCTCTCGGCAGCCAGCCCCAAATGCACACACCAGATTGCACTTGCCCCCAACTTACTTCGGTAGGTCTTGGGGACGTGGGCGACTGCCATGCAACCAAACACCCTTAGCATATCCACCGGCGGCTTCCTCCCAAGCCACCTCTCCAACGGCACCCACGAATCATCCCCAACCTTGGTGAGCACCCTGTTCCTAGCCACGGTAGCGTGCCGAACAGCATGGGGCCACATCGAGTTGCCCAGCCCAGATTCTATGAGCAGCGCCCTAGCTGTCTCTAGAATAGTCCGGTTTGCCCGTTCTGCTATACCGTTGGACTGTGGGGTGTAAGCCGTGGTCAGCTCCCTCTGAATGCCCTGCTTCTTGAGCCAAGCCGTCATCTCAGCTCCAAGGAACTCACCACCCTGGTCTGTCCTAATCCGCTTCACCATACACTCCGCTTGCTTCTCCACGAACGGCAGCCAATCGTCCCGAATCGTGGAGGCGGCGTGATCTTTCTGCTTCAGCGGATACGCCCACATTAGCCTGCTCCAGTCATCCACTATGGTTAGGAAATACCGCTCCCCCTTGTGCCCTTGCACCGGCAGCGGCCCCACCAAGTCCATGTGGACCAGCTCCAACGGCTTCTTGCTCCTGCCAGCCACACTATGGAAGGGGAAACGGGTGAACTTTGAAAGGAGGCAAATTTCACAGTTATCATCGGGTGGCTGTCCGTTCAGATTCAAGCCCTTAACAGCTCCATCCTTCTCTAGCTGTTTCAGCAAAGGCATTGCCACATGCCCCAAACGTCGGTGTGCCGTTGCCCAATCCGTCTCCCCAGATCTGGCCGACACTTTCACACCAACTCCTCCAACGGCGTTGCACTCCCCCTGGGATGCAGACCCCTCTCCAGCCTGCCCCCCACCGTGCCACGCCAGCGCCGGCAGCTGCCACATAGATCTGTACACGTCTTTGCTCTCGTGCAGATCCCAAAGCACCCGATTGCCCAGCTTCCCCTTATAAGTGCGTGCCCCATCCGTGTTGGTGTTCACCCCAGCCTTGCCAAGCTTACGGAGGGAGATAAGGTTGGCCTTCAGGTCGGGGACGAGGAGAACGTCGTGCAGCACCACCGGCTTGCCATCCGCTCCCTTAAACGCAGCTCGTCCCGCACCAGCCACCTTCAACATGTGTCCAGAGGCGGAGCACACTTCATTGATCGGTGCAGCTCGTACTTCGTCCAGCAGGTCCTTGCGCGGCGTCATCGTCCAAGCAGCGCCTGTGTCCAACACCCAATAGTCTAGGGGGTGCAGCTCTGCTCCAACTTTGGCAGAGGCGTCTCCTTGCTCCCCCTTGTTTCCCACATGGAAGAATTGGCCCGCGGTGCGCTCCTTCTTCTCCGCACCGCCGTTGCTCTTCGGGTTGTTGTCGGACGAATCAGCGACCATGTTGGCGCCGTTTTTCTGGTTCCTCCGCGCGCCGCCATCCTGGTGACGATTCTGGGGGGTCCATCCATCGGGTTTCTTATAGCACAAAAACCAGGGGTGCCCTTCCTTCTCACAATACCAGCAATTCCCTTTCATTTTGCCACCAGCACCCGACTTGCCCCCACGTCCAGATTTCGCACCGCGACCCCAACCGGTACCTCCTTGTTGGTCGTTGGAGTCGTCGTCCTTCTTTGCACCGCGTCCAGCACCACCGAAGCCACGTCCTCTGCCACGTCGGCTCCCTTGCATCCCGTACCCGCTGCTGCCGTCGTCTCCACCCCTCAGTTGGCGGCGACGGAAATCCTCCTCCAGAATCTTTGTCCGCACCCACTCGAGCGTCCACAAGCTCTGGTTCTGCGGCAGGCTCAATCCGCTCGTGAATTGAAGCCACGATTCCGGCAGCAGCGACAGCATCTTCAAGCACTTGGTCTGCTCCGGGTAGGTGATTCCCGCGATCGCCAGCTTCGCGTAGAGGTCGCGCATCTTGTCCAAGACAGGTTGCACTGGCTCTCCCTCGCTCAGGCGCAACGCGGACAGCTCCCTCTCCATCATGAGCGTTGCGGCGACGGAGGTAGGGGCGTGCAGCTCCTTCAACACGGTCCACGCCTTCGGACCGCACTCAACCTCCGGCAGCAGGTGCATGACGTGGTGACGCTGATTCAGCTCCAAACTCTGCGACATCAAGTAGTAGCCAGCCGAGGCGCGCTCGTCCCAATCTTCCTGAAGGGCGGGGTCACTCGGTCTAGGCTCCTCCCCAATCATTAGTTTCAACAAACCGATCTGACGGAAATACAGTTGCATTTTCCAGGCCCAATCATCATAGCCCTCACCATTGAACTTCTCGACGGTGAAGTTTTTCAGCACCTCCTTGATCAGCGAGCCCTGGTTTGTTCGCGCTCCCCTTGGCGCTGAAACACCAGAATCTTGGCTGCCGCTACGATCTTGGGCTGAAGATTCACCAGCTACCGCCGAGGTGTTGCCCGCCATAGCTACCTTTAACGAGGATCACTATAACGCAGCTCTGATACCAGCTTGTTGGTGTAAGGGCCTAATAAACTCAAGCTATTATGACTTAATCAAACTTAAAACCTCTCCTCGGGGTCACCTCCAAGGGTCCCTGGGTGCCTGGCACAAGACCAGCCCCTATCCTCGGGTCCGAGTTTGTAGAGAGAGGAGTCAAGAAAGACTTAGCCAAAATAACAAGAGTACCTTGAACGTCGCGCAGCGTGCCGTGCAGACCGTCGATCGGATTAAAATGAGGATTTGCTATATCGAAGCTCTCTCTAAGAGCTTTAAAATAAGCCAAGTTGCCTCGCGAAAGTTGAGCCATTACGAAGTTATGGCTCGGACAACGTGCCTAGCGTTGGAATGCTAGCGTACTAGCGTTGACTCGGGTAGCATTCCGCCGTCGAACCGCGTAGAAACGAAATTCCAGTGAGGAAGGAATTCGCATGAATCAATTGACTATATCCAGGTACAAACAGAGAAGGATTAAATAGTTTTAGCTAGCAAGGACCTTGGGAATCAACCTGGGAACAACCAGGGATGATCCCAAATAATTCCAAGCAACAGAACCAACCTGGCTGGACAAAACAGCAGGTGGTAGGTTGGAAAACAACCTCTGGTTCTGTTTTTCCAACCTGGGAAAACAACAACCAGGTTCAGGTTCCAAAAACAGAACCTGTTTTGTCTTTGCCCAACCAGCCAAATGCTGGTTCTGCTGGTTTCCCCTGGCCTTGTAGCATGCAGATACAGACAAACAACATCCAACCTTCACCTAAACTGTACCCCTATAGTGCCTGCCTTGCTACACTATAGTCAACCAAACATAACAGTACAATTTCAAGTTGGATAGAACTGAATCTGCGCAATCAACTCAATCGAACTGCAAAGCTTCCATCTTGGGTTCCTTTGCGAGTTCGTCCTTTCTGCTTGCACTGTTCATAGCGCGTACAATGTTGTGCCGAAGCGCAAATTGCGCGAGTACCTGCAAATGCTTCAAGCGAAAATTGCGAAAGCAAACAAACACACGAACACAACATTCACACGCAAATGCACTCGCACACACATACTCGTACAAACAGACGGCAGGATGTCGTGCAAAGTGAATTTGCACCCAACAATCTGAGGGCGCTGTGCCCCAACACGAAGAGACTGCTAGGGCCTACTGTCGTGCTTGATCTCCTCGGGGGCATAGGGACCGGGCTGGCGGCGGTGCTGAAGTCGGGCATAAGTGTGGAGAAATGGATCCTGGTGGAAAGTGACATGCAGGCGGCACAAATGGCGGTGTGTCATGTGCATAAGCTGCACGAGAGGTACCCTCACCGGTTCCATGCGGTGACGTTGGAGCGAAGCCTCCGGTGCGGGGTCTGCGACATATGCCGTATAGTTGAGCAACAGCTACGACAATGGGGGAGAATCGACGTGGTGATTGCGGGGTGGGGGTGTCAATGTTACTCCCGAGAAGAAGCGAGCAGAGGCATGAGGGACGAGTGAAGTAGTCTGTTCCGGAAGCTCAAACGGGTGGTGGGGCTAGTAAAGAGGATCTAGGGGGACGTGCTCTACATTGTAGAAAATGTTGACACGGAAGGAGACATTAAAGAGCAAGTGCAGGTGGCGCACGAGGAGGTGACGGCAACCCTAGGACCGGGCGTGGTGGCAGACGGGGCACAAACAGGGAGCAGAACACACAGAGTCCGACGCTACTAGACAAACGGGGTGTCGGAGGCGACACTGCAGTACCGCCTCTCGCTGATAAAAAGGCCAGTGCCCCTGTTGGTCAAAGACATACTGGAGCCCGGGAAGTTGCCAGCACCCGTGGTTAGACCAGACCACCCCACGCAGTTTCCGTGTAATGAAGTGAGGAAGGCCAGTCAGGCATGGCCGACCTTCGTGTCATACGGAGAAGTAGACGCCTTTAGGATGCATGATGGGGAACCAGGGCCAGGCATGGTATACGACTGCACCGCGCGAGAATGGCAGGAGTCGACAGCCTTAGAGAAGGAGCTAGCCATGGGATTCATGGAGGACGCAATGGCTCATCCGGAGGTGAGCGAGGAGGAAAGGAGGAAGGCGCTAGGGAGGGCCATGGATCCAAATGTGATGCACTGGCTGGTGGCAACAATCAGGATGTATCACTCGCAGCTGCGCTGTGAATGAAAGCGAGACAAGGCGGCGGCAGTATAACCACCGACGGAGAGGTCAGCGGAGAAGGAGGCGTTGGCACGGGCCATGCTGGGGGAGATTCAAGAGCATGATGAGAGGCAACATGAGCGAGGGCACCCACTAGAAAGGAGGTGGGTATACCCCTGGGAGGAAGGGGACGAGAGACCGGCGGTATTTGCAGAGCAGGAAGACATCTGGCTCCCAGAAGAGCGAGAAGAGGAAGCCGTGGACAAAAAGCGCGAGGACTTTAGCTGGCTGGAAGAGGCGCCTGAGAGGCAGAGGAGGGAGAGCTACGAGCTGGAGTTCGGTTATCACGACTGTGCACTGATGGCGGCAACGAAGGAAGACGATGACACCCGAACGGAACCACGGGAGGCGGATGAGGCTGGGGGCAACGAAGAGATGCTGCAAATGGCCTCCCAAGCAGATGAAACAGGATGGCCAGAGCAGGGGTCAGGACATCGAGTCGGGGGGAAGGGGAGAAGGAATGGGTCATAGGGGAAGGCATGACGGAGGAAGACGCCACAGAATTGAAGAAGGTGCTGGCTAGGCATCGGGCGGCTTTCGCCTACTCGCTGAAGGAGGTGAGAAGATGCAACATGGCGGAAGTCACCTTGGAACTGACCACGGAGATACTGGTCTACCAGCGGCGGAGGCGGATGACAGCGGAAGAGACACAGATATGTAAGGAGAAATGCCAGGAGCTACTGGAGGCCGGCTTCATCCGTAAATCCAACTCAGTGGTGGCACGGACGGATCCAATAGGAAAGGTGCTCTCTAAGCGGATATGTGGAGATTACCGAGGGTTGAATAAGGTCACAGTCATGAAGAGGTATCAAACACCGATGCCGGACGAGATTTTCGACAAGCTGGCGGAGGCGCTAGTTTTCTCCACGTTAGACCTGCGGCAGGGATTCAATCAGATCCCCAGAGCGGAAGCGGACAAGAGGAAGACAGATTTTCACGGGTCAGACTGGCAGTACGAATAGAATCTCCTGCCGTTCGGCTTGGAGTCGGCATCTCCTGAGTTCCAACGCGTCATGGATCAGGTACTGCGTGAGGTGTAGAATGCTGCCTATTACATTGACGACATCATTGTGTTCACCTGCCACCCGAGGAAGTGCAAATTTGGGCAGACCACGGTGGAATACCTGGGCTTTGAGGTGGAAGGATGGAAAGTTGGGATTCAGAAGGCAAGTGCTGGATCGGGTGGTGACGCCGAACGACAGGGCTAGCTTGCGGGTGCTGCTTGGGTTCCTGAATTACTATCGTAAATTTGTGCAAAACTTCAGTCGCCGAGCCGCTGCACTAAACCAGCTGCTCAGGGAGGACGGGCAGTGGGAATGGGGACCAGATCAAGAAAGGGTTGTGCAGGACCTGATGGGAGCAGTGAAGAACGGAGCAGTGCTGGAGCTGCCGAGAGTGGACATGCCATTCAAGTTGTAGACTGACTGGAGCAGCACGGACATGGGAGCGGTGCTGGCGCAAATGAAGGGGGAACTGGAGAAAGTGGTTACCTTCGCCAGTCGTAGCTGTAACGCGGCCGAAGCCAATTACTCGTCATACGAAGGAGAGGGCTTGGCGGTAGTATGGGCAGTGAAGCACTTCCGGGTGTACCTGCAGGGCAGAAAATTCACCCTCGTAACAGACCATCAGCCGCTGCTGTGGCTGATGCAGACGCCAGACCTTACGGGGCGGAACGCCCATTGGGCAATGAAGCTGCAAGAATACGACTTCAAGATTAGGCACCGACCAGGAAAGACAATGCAGCACGTCGATGGCCTGTCAAGGAACCCATCGGAAATGCAGCCTGCCTCATGGCGATGGCGAAGGAAGATGAAGGGGGGCCCGGTGGACATCTGGGAGGATAAAGAAGCGTTGGTATGGATACAGGGGGCAACCACAGAGGAGTGGGCAGAGCCTGCGAGAGTGCGAGCAAGGGGAGAGCACTACGCTGGTTCAAGGAGCAGGTGCAGCTGAGAACGGGAGAGGGGTGGAAGCACGTCCCACCACCGGATGAGCGGGAGGCCATTATAAGGGAGGTGCACACGAAGCTAGGGCACTACGGTCCCTTACGGACACAGCAACTGGTCTAGACGGGCTGGTGGTGGGCGGGCATGCGGCAGCAGATCAATGAGTGGGTGTGGAAGTGCGAGGCTTGCTGCAGGAACAGAGTCGTGTTGGAGAGGGAGAAAGCGGAGGTGCAACCACTACCGATAGTAAGCCTGGGCTACCGATGGTCCCTGGACATAGCAGGGGAGCTGCCGGTCACCACGAAAGGACGGAGGTACATCCTCTTAATGGTGGAACACGTCAGCAAGTGGGCGGAATCAAAGCTGCTAATTCACAAAAGGTCTGAGGCGGTGGCTGAGGCGTTTGAGGAGATGGTGGCCACGCGGCTGGGGGCATGCGGAGAGGTGCTGACGGACCAGGGCATCGAGTTTGAAGGGGCGTTCGACCAGCTGTTGAAGGCCGGCGGCATCAAGCACCGGACCACATCACGCTATCACCCGCAGAGTGACGGGCTGGCGGAGCGGCTAGTGCAGACGGTAAAAAGGGGGCTGCGGGTCTATGGAGAGGAGCATAAGAGGGATTGGGACAGGAAGCTCTGCTGGGTCATGGCGGGATACCGTTTTAGTAAGCACGCGGCACTGAAGGACGTGCCACCTTACTACCTGTTGTTCGGCAAGGAGCCCGTGATGCCGGTGGGGGCGCCGAGGCTTTACCTGGACGTGGTGTCCACCGGGACGGCAGAAAAATGGGTGGCGGTGGCGGACGTGCGCGCGGCGGATCTAAGGCACCTACTGCCAGCAGCACTGAAAAATCTGCATGTCGCACAGCTGCGGGACATAGAGCGGTACAAGCAAAGGCAGGAGGCGAATGGAAAAGGGGCAATGGTGGGAGTGCAGGAGGAAGAAGAGGTGTATCTTAAGAGGCAGCGTAGGCATGCGCTGGACATGGGGCTGTCATAGCAGCGGTGGACTGTGAAGGAGGTGCGACCGTCAGGGGTTGTAGTCCTGGAGGATGGAAAGGGGAAGCGGGTGGTGGACCACGTCACCAACGTGGCCAGGATCCGCACGGAGAAGGACCAGGGAGTACCCCAGGGTCCCATGACGCGCGCGAGGACAGCAGCAATGCGTCATGTGAGGGGGCAGGAAGGGGCTCAGCAGAAAGATAACAAATGCAAAAGAAAGCAGAATGTGGGGTAAAGGAGGATGGGAGGATGCACGGGAGGAGGCGAGGCAGCAACAGACAAACCAAGGGCACGCTACGTGAGAGGGCCAGCAGAAAGGGGGGGAAGGGACAGTCAGACAGTGGAGGAGGAGGAGGAATGCGGCAGAGGCCAGGGAGAGACCAGAAGGGCAGCTAGTGTGGTGGTGGTAGTGTGAAGGCACATATGGGAGTAGGAAGGTTTCCACATGGGTAAGTAACGCATTTACTCTTAGTACCATCCACATGGGTATATCATGCACTTACTCTTAGTACCATCCATATGGGTAAGTAACGAGCTTACTCTTAGTATCGTCCACGTGGTTACATAACGCGCTTACTTTTAGTACCATCCACATGAGTAAGTAACGCGCGTACTCTTAGTACCGTCCACATGGGTAATTACGCGCTTACTCTTAGTACCATTCACAAAAGTAAGAAACATGCTCACACTTAGTATCATCCACACGGGTAAGTAACGCGTATACTCTTAGTACCATCTACATGAGTAAGTAACGCACTTACTCTTAGTACCATCCACATGGTTAAGTAACGCACATACTTTTAGTACCACCCACATGGGTATACTATGCACTTTCTCTTAGTACAATCCATATGGGCAAATTACACGCTTACTCTTAGTACCATCCACATGGGTAAGTATCATGCTTACTCTTACTACCATCCACATGGGTAAGAGACACACTTACTTTTAGTACCATCAACATGAGAATATTATGCACTTACTCTTAGTACCATCCAGATGGGTACATTACGCGCTTACTCTTAGTACCATCCACGGGTAAATTACGCACTTACTCATCCACATTGGCATATTACGCACTTACTCTAAGTACCATCCACGGCTAAATTACGCGCTTACTCTTAGTACCATCCACATGGGTAAGTAACGCGTTAACTTTTTGTACCATCCACATGGGTAAGTAACGCGCATACTCTTAGTACCATCTATATGAATAAGTATCGCGCATAGTCTTCGTACCATCCACATGGGTAAGTAACGCGCATACTCTTAGTACCATCCACATGGGTAAATTACGTGCATACTCTTTGTGAGGATCGAGGAATGAGTTCAGAAAAGAGAATGTAAATTGAATGATCACCTGGGTACAACACGAGGCTATATATAGGCTCAACACAAGGGGCAGTAACCAGGTGTTACGCGAAGGTTCTGCGGGTCGCGAAGCGTCCCGAACAGACCCTTCCCGAATTCGGTAGAAGGCATTTCGGTGGCAACCGAATAGCTCCGAATTCGGTGTAACCTAGCACGGTGCTTATAACTATAATAAAACATAGGAAAGCACCTAGCCTAGGAATCAAACAATTCATGCATGCAGAAAATAAACCTAAGCTAGAAATAGCGTAAGGAAATAATAGCAAGCATGAATAACAAGCATAAGCCATCGTACTCTCTCACAGTTGCTTCAGCAGTAGCTGTGGCGTTGGTCGGTATGAAGTGACCCATTTTGGAGAACTTATCGATGACTACGAGGATGGAATCGTGTCCCCGTGAGGTCGAGGGAAGTCCTGTGATGAAGTCGAGACTAACGACCTGCCATGGCTGCTCCGGTACGGGTAGAGGCTGAAGTAACCCTGCTTTCTTCTGCTTGCTACTCTTCATCCGCTGGCACGTGTCGCAAGAGGTGACGAACTGCTGCACGTCTGCTGCCATCCGAGGTCAGTAATAATACTTTGCTATTCGCGATAACGTCTTGTTGCTCCCGAAATGTCCCGCATATGGTACGTCGTGAAACTCCTCCAATAGGATCTGCCGTAGCGGGGCGTAATTCGGTACCCAAATCTTTCCTGAACCTAGTTTCTGTTTCTCTGCCGTTCCGATCACGCCGTCCACGGAGTACCCATGTTGGAATAGACCCTTGAGCAGAGGGTTCATCTCGTCGAGCTGGATGCCTGCTACATGACCTGGGCGGCTCAACGCGTCTGCCTTGTTGTGTAGCCCGGGCTTGTAGACGATGTCGTAGTGGAAGTGAGTCTCCAAGAAATCCACCCACCGCACCTGTCGTCGTGAGAGCGTTGGCTGCGACTTCAGGTATTTGAGACTGCAGTGGTCAGTATAGACTGTGGTCTTGGCTCCCTCAAGGTAACACCTCCACGCCTTGAAGGCTACGACTATAGCTAAGGCTTCCTTGTCGTGAATGGGGTAGTTCAGTTCTGCTCCGTGATCCTGCATCAGTACTGCTCCGACTGCCTGGTCACTAGCATCTGCTTCAACTACGTAGTCCTTCTCGGGATCCAGTAGGATGAGTACTGGCGCTGTGGTCAGTGCTGTCTGTAGCTGTTCCATGGCTTGCTGATGAGGAGCACCCCATTTGTAGGCCGTGTCCTTTTTCGGTCAGTGGCGCTGCTATCTTAGCGTACTGCGGCACGAACCTGTTGTAGTAGTTGGCGAAGCCTAGGAACTGCTGCAACTCCTTCACGTTCTCCGGAACCTTCCACTTTTTAACGGCTTCGATTTTCCGCGGGTCCACGTGTACGCCTTTGGCACTCACCATGTGCCCGAGAAACTGCACCTTCTCCAGTGCGAAGTCGCTCTTGGACAGCTTCACGTAGAACTTATTCTTCCGCAGGATCTCGAACACCTTCCGCAGATGCTCTACGTGCTCCTTCATGTTCTTGGAGTAGATGAGAATGTCGTCCAGGTACACCACTACGCACTCGTCCAGCAGGGGCCGTAGAATATGGATCATCTCCGCCTGGAACGTCGCTGGTGCATTGCAGAGTCCGAACGGCATCACCAAGTACTCGTAGGAGCCGTATCTCGTAGAATTGAGTTGTCCGCCATCTTGATCTGCCAGTAACCCGACCGTAGGTCCAGCTTCGAAAAGACTGTTGCACCACGCAGTTGGTCCAGTAAGTCGTCGATGCGCGGTATGGGATATTTGTTTTTAACTGTCTGTTTGTTCAGTGCGCGGTAGTCGATGCACATCCGTAAACTGCCGTCTGGTTTTGGTGTGAAGAGAACTGGTGCGCCGTAGGGAGAGGTGGATGGTCGGATCAGTTGTCTGTCCAGTAGATACTCGATCTGTTTCTTCATGTCTGTCAGTTCGGTCGGACTCAGTCTGTAAGGTGCACGTGAGACGGGTTTCGCACCTGGTTGCTCCACGATTTCGTGCTTGTGGGTGCGTGCAGGAGGTACACCTGCAGATAGGTCGTCGGGCTTGTACTGCTCCAAGACCTCTTTCACTGCTGCGGGTAGCTTGGAACCCGGTTTCATTTCTTCTGCTGCTGCCATGACCAGTGCTAGGTAACCCGTGTTACTCTCGTTCACCGTCCGTTCGAACCGTGCAAGTGTCGTTTCAGGAATATCCCCTGTATCCGTCCAGCTTCGCAGTGCTATCCGCTTCCCGTTGTTGTAGATGCACACCTTGCTGTTGACCCAATCGATCTCGGGGTTGAACCGCTTCAGGAAATCTCGCCCCAAGATGAAATCTAACCCTTTGATGTTGGTGACAGGTAGCTTCGGCTTCCATCTCAACGCACCTATATGCAGCTGCAAGGATGCCTCGCCGTGGATGGGAAGCTTCGTACCGTCCACCATGGTTGCTGAAAACTGGGTCTCCTCCGCCTTCTCTCCAATTTTCTCCAATGTTCCGCGGTCACACACCGAGTGAGATGCACCGCTGTCCACCAGTGCCTGGAGGCGTCGCCCATTGCATAACACCTCGAGGAGTAGTGGTTTCTGCTGCGTTGAGAAGCCAAAGAGGGTCTCATTAATAGGATCATAGGGTACATCAAAATGAATACCTTCCCTACTTCCTATACCTGACTCAGCACTTTCCAACTTCACCTGGGGGGTAGGAGGATTTTTCCGAGGCTTGTATAATTTCTCCTGAGCCTGGATGTTTCCTCTAAGCCTTTGCAGCTGTGTAGGCTTCACCTGTGGGCAATGGTTCGCCTTAACACTATGCTGCGGGGAGAGAATATTAACACCACGGAACGCACGACCCTTTTCTACGCTCCGTAATACTTTGCCCAACTTTGCAGGTACCTGAATAATTTCTAAAGGCTTTTTCTTGGCCTCTAAATCTCCCCTGAATTTTTCAAAGGCTTGAAAACCACGAGAAACAATATTTTTCGTAGAGTGTCTTTATAGGATACTTTTAACGAATTCTTACTTTCGTGGGGGTCCGGCTGGAGTTTCCCGGTCGGTGCAGAGTCTTTTTTCGCGGAGCCACCATTCGCCTCGGCGATTTCCCCTGATGCCGGCCGGTCGTGACGTTTTAGATTCGCGCCATCGTTCTCTCCCTTTTTCACCCGCTCCGAAGTCGCCACGTCGTCGCCTTTTCCTGCCTTTCGGATCTTTGCGCGATCGCCAGGTCGATCTGCGGCTACTGGCAATTGCCTTTTTTTTACTTCGGGGGTGCTAGACTGTTACCGTCCCGGAGTGCCGCACGTGCTTTCTTCATTTTGTAGCACGACAAGATTTGATGCCCTGCTGCGCCGCAAAATTCGCATTTCGCCGACTGCTGCTTCGCGTCAAATTTGTCGATATCCATCGGTTCGGCGAACGTGGGGGGTGCCGATCGCTCCGTGCCGAATGTACGGTTCGGCGCGAAACGTCGTGTTTCGGGTTGACCTCGAGTCAGCGCGTCGTAACGTTCGGCTGCACGCACGATGTCCCTGTAGCTGTCGTAATTCGCCGCGATCACCTGCCGCCGAATCTCTAATTTTAACCCTTCTGTGTACGCCTGGATTTTTTCGCCTTCGGTCAGGTCGGGGATGCGGTTGAACAGGAGCTCCATCTGCTGCGTGTACTGTGCTACACTACTGTACTGTTTGTGCCGATGAATTTGTTGCCGCGCCATGTAGGTGGTGTTAATCGGTTCGAAACGCCCGATTAATTCTGCCCGAAACTGCGTCCACGTTTTCTCCCCGCGGGCCACGTCAGTGTTGTAGATCCACTCGAGTGCTGGTCCGCGTAACAGTGTCGCTGCGAGCCGGATTCGTGTTGCGTCGTGTGTCGGGGTCGAACAGCCAATGGCCTCGAAGTAAATTTCGAGGGTGGCCACGAATCGCCGGACGTCGGATCCCTTCGCGCTTGGATCGAACGCTTCCGGGAGCCTCGTGTCAGACTTAACGGACTGGAATGACTGTACTAGCACAAAGTTGGATACAAGTAGGAAACCCTAATCTAGTGTACCCCCTAAGGTGTAACAAACTACAGCCTACAATCATATAAACATACAATGTTTGACACACCCCCATAGGCGCAGTGGGAGACAACCACAGGGTCACGAGACCAGTCAAAGCAAAGGAAGGCAAGCTCAGGGTGGATCTCAAGGATTCCACACAAATTCCGAGCACAAGCAAGCGGTCACAAGACCAGTTCACATGCAGGTTTATAACAGAGCAAGAGATACAGTGATCACAACCTAGCAAGAGTGAACATGCAGGTATACATATATATAGTGATCACAGTACAAGCAGGGTCAAGAAGTAAGCAAATGAGGTCCAGTAGGCACAAGGCCTAGCAGAGTGCAGAAACGCTGATGGTCACAAGGCTGAAGCGCCTTGGTGAACACATCAGCAGTGTTGGCCTCAGTGGCCACGTAACGAATACAAAGCTGACCGCGCTGCTGCAGCTCTCGAGCAAGGAAGTACCGCAGGGTGATGTGCTTCGTTCTGTGCTCCAGTCTGTGCTCCTCACACAAGGCAATGGCAGCCTTGTTGTCGACGTACAGCACTGGAGGAGAACGAGGCCGCTCTCCCAGGTCAGTCAGCAGGTAGGTCAGCCAGCGTAGCTCCTGGGCAGCCATGGCTGTGGCGTAGATCTCAGCCTCACAACTGGAGCTGAGAACAGAAGAAGAGCGTGTAGAACGCCAAGAAACTGAGCCAGAGCCAAGGCTGAAGGTGTAACCCTGAGACGACCGCTGAGTAGCCTGGTCGTCTGCCCAAGAAGCGTCTGAGTGTCCTGTGAGTACAACTCGGTCTCGCCCTCCAAGCACTAGCCCCATGCCCGACGTACTGCACAAGTAGCACAACACCCTCTTAGCGGCATCCATGTGCTCCTTCCTGTGATGGCCAGGAGCGACATAGCGTGCAAGGATGCTAAGAAGGTATGCCAGGTCAAGTCGAGTGCAGGTCATCAGGTACATGAGGCAGCCCACAAGCTCTGGATACGGGCCACTCGGCTCTACGGACTCATCCGAAGGCAGAGCTGAGAGCGAGTGACCGGTAGGCAGAGGAGTGGACTGAGGCGAGGAGTACGTGAAGCGGAAGCGCTGAAGGATCTGCTGCACCATGTGTGACTGAGTCAAGGTGATGGTGCGCCGTGCTCTGTCCCGGGTGATCCGCAAGCCAAGATAGCTCGTCAGTTCCCCCAGGTCTGTGCACGTGTGTCTCCTCTGCAGCTCCGACTTCACGTGGGCGAGTGCCGCGGTGTCAGCAGTGGCAAAGACCAGGTCGTCGACGTACACGAGGATGTAGAACGGCGGCAGCGAGGTGTCTGTGCGTAGAAACAGTGATGGGTCAGCAGTAGAGGGAGCGAACCCTAGAGCCGCAAGTGTCGCCCTCAGTGTGTCGTGCCACTCACGCGGTGCCTGGCGGAGACCGTAGACCGGCCGCTGGAGCCTCCACTGGGTACCAGGAGGAACTGACCCAGTGAAACCAGGTGGGCGGCGCAGCCAGATCTTCTCGTGCAGGCTGCCCTGTAAGAAGGCAGTGCTGAAGTCAAGTGAGTGAAGCTCGTAGTCGCGCTGAGCGGCTATGTGCAGCAGCACCCGAAGAGTGGTCATCTTCGGGGTGGGGGAGAAGGTCTGGAAGAAGTCAACTCCCTCTCGCTGGCTGAAGCCTCGAGCAACGTAGCGCGCCTTGAAGACAGGAGGAGAACCCGGCGGCCGCTTCACCCTGAAAATCCACATGCCACTGACGATGTTCGCCCCAGGTGGGGGAACCTCGTCGACGTAGGTGCCTGTGGACTTCCAGGAAGCCATCTCTGCGTCCATGGCTGTCTGCCACTGAGAGGAGTAGGGACCCGCCATCGCCTCAGCGTAAGAGCGCGGGGTCGGGATGTCAGGAGCATCCGGGTCTCCCTCAGGGGCAACTAGCAAGGACACGAGACGGGGCAAAACAGCAGCAAGGCACTGGAACTCCTCCTGTCTGTCCTTAAGGACGTCCGTGCCAAGAGCACACCCACCCCCGACGGACGGAGGACAGACAGACTCAGACTCAGACTCAGCGACAAGGCTAGCAGCGTAGTCTAGACGACACCGGGCAGCAAAGTCAACCAACTCAGCGACCAGTGCAGACGCAGCAGAGGACTCAAAGGTAGGGTCAGTGACAACAGTAGCGAGGAGGCGCGTGACAGTGGGACTGGCAGCACGACGGGAGTCAGACTCCGGGTCAGGAAGAGAGGAAGCGGGAGGAGACGGTAGCGGGACACGCTGAGGAGCAGTGGAGGGACGCAGAGTCATGGAGTGAGTGCCAGGGACAGGAGGAGGACGCTCACGTGGGACACGACGACCAGCGCGAGCAGTACGAACAGGCGACGCAGGACGAGACTCAGGCTCACGACGCTCTGTAAGACCTCCCGTGGGACCAGTGTAAGGAGAGGGAGCAGGGAGAGGCGAGGCAGGCGGTAACTGTGACTGTGGCTGGACAGGCGGAGGACACTCTACTGAGGGAGGAGGACAAGGAGGAGGAGTCTGACCAAGAACCTGCTGAAGGAGCGGTACGAAGTACGGTCGCGGCCGCGCAGCGTCTCCAGAACCAGCAGAGACACCAGCAGCAGGGTCCTCAGTACCCGCAGTAGCTCCAACGTCCGGGTCCTCAGCACCAGGAGCAGCTCCAACGCCCGGGTCCTCAGCACCAGCAGCAGCGCCACCGCCCAGGTCCTCAGCACCAGCAGCAGCTCCAACGCCCGGGTCCTCAGCACCAGCAGCAGCGCCACCGCCCAGGTCCTCAGCACCAGCAGCAGCTCCAACTCCCGGGTCCTCAGCACCAGCAGCAGCGCCACCGCTCGGGTCCTCAGCACCAGCGGCAGCTCCAACGCCGGGGTCCTCAACAGCAGCAGTAGCACCGCCGCGCAGGTCCTCAGTACCAGTAGCAGCGCCACCCCCAGGGTCTGCAGCACCAGGAGCACCACTCCGAAGACTGCAGCGCCGCGTGTACCACTCTCGGATCTGCTGAATGGGGGGAAGCTCCTGGGGTGGAGGGGAAGTACTGGTACGAGCTCCAGCAGCACCTCTCCGGAGGCTGCAGTACTGGAGGTACCTCTCCTGCAGCTGCTGGGAGGAGAGGGCTCCTCCAGGTGTAGCACGCTCAGGCTCAGCACCTCCAGACACAGCACCCCCAGGCTCAGCACCTCCAGACTCCGCACCCCCAGGCTCAGCACCTCCAGGCTCCGCACCTCCAGGCTCCGCACCCCCAGACTCCGCACCCCCAGGCTCCGCACCCCCAGACTCCGCACCCCCAGACTCAGCACCCCCAGGCTCCTCACGGTCAGGCTCAGCACCCCCAGCAGGACGAGAGTCAACAGCTACCTTGACAGGCTCACCCGGGTCTACCTGGGACACACCTGAGGGAGCGGCACCCTGAGGGGGGAGGGGGTCTGGTACCTCAGCACCTGGAGCCAGGAAGAGAGGCGGGGGGGGGAGTGGAGCAGTGCGGTAGGGGAAGAGGCGGTAGTAGGGGACGGACTCGTCAAAAGTGACGTCCTGAGAGGCCAGGACACGACGCGAGGTGGCGTGGTAGAACTGCCAACCAGGCGCGTCCGGGACAAAGCCAAGGAAGACACAGGGGACAGCTTGACGGGAGAGCTTGTCCGCGGACGTATCGCGAACAAAAGCTCGAGATCCCCAGACCCGAAAACGCGACGCATCGCCAGCCTCTCCCGTCCAACGCAGTGTCGGAGAAGTCTCCGGTAAGGAGACACGGGGCCAGAGGTTGAGCTGATGCGCAGCGTATCGGACTGCAAACGGCCACAGAAAGTGGGGGGCAGCCGCATGAACCAAGGAGGTACGAGCGACCTCCATGACCAAGCCAATGCGGCGCTCAGCAACCCCATTCTGCTGTGGAGAGGCCGGAAGCGTGAACGACTGCTCAATGCCCTCCTGCTGACAGAAGGCCTCCAAGAGGCCAGAGGAACTCTCCCCACCTCTGTCAGAGTGCAGACGCAGGACAGGGAAGTCGGAGCGGAAACGCTCACTGAGCTGGAGACGAGATCTGCGGATCCAAGGGATCAAGACATCAGGGACGTCACCCTTGGTGCGCAAGGGGAAGACCGTGGTGTAGCGCGAGAAGTCGTCAACAACAATCAGGAAGTACCGCTCCTGACCCTGACCACGGACGCGGGCTGGGCCCCACACGTCCATGTGGAGCGTCTGCAAAGGAGCAGTCGTCGGGGGGAAGGAGGAGGAGTGAGGAGCGGCGTGCTGCCGCCCCTCGACACAGGGAAGACAGGGAGGAGCAGGCGAGGGTGGGAGGGGAGGGAGAACCCTGGGAAGACCAGCAACAAGGTCCCGTTTGTGCATGGCCCGAAGGCGCTGCACAGACGGGTGACCAAGGCGGTGGTGCCAGAGGACAGTCTCATGCGCCAGAGAGCGACACGAGCAGGGGGCGGACAGCTGACCTGACGCAGACGCAGACGCGGACGCAGCTACCTGAGGGGACTCAGTGGTCAGTGTGTACAGGTCCGACCCCGGCTGCCGAGTGAAGGTAGCCAGGTGACGGCCCATCCGAGCACACGTGCAGTGGGTCACGCGCTCGTAAGCAGGGGTGAACTGGTGAACACCCCCGTCTTGGAGCACACTACCTGCCACCAAGTTCGTAGAGAACGAGGGGAGGTAGAGGCCTGACAGTGTGCCTGACGGGACCGCAGGACAAGGAAGGACAGTGGAGGAGGTCGCAACGACCGGACCCCCAGAGGGGTCAGCGAGGGAGACAGCAACTGGCCGAGCGAGTGGCTCAAGGACAGTGCGGTCACGAAAGAAACAGCGAGAAGCACCTGAGTCCAGTGTGAAGGTGTGCAGTGCTGCAGTCGACTCAGTACCAGCGGGCACGGACTCACTAGCACCTAGAGCAGCAGCCTCACCAGGACCTGGGGCAGCAGACTCACTAGCACCTAGAGCGGCAGCCGGACTGGTCTGAATGCCCGGGTCGGGCGGAACACGCAAGTACTGAGCACCCTCTCCACTAGTAAACATCGCATACATGGCAGTGAGAATAGCATCAAAGTCTAAAGCCCAGATATCAACTCCCTTCTTCTCCAGATCAGCCCAGCGGGGCAGCTCAGTGGCATCAGGAAACTGGGCACGCCACGCATCAGTAAGGCGCGCGAAACAGCGCTGCGTGGGGTGCTGCCTCCCACACTGCTGGCCAGTGCGGTCACCAGTGCGAATGACGTACGTGCAGGTAAAGCCACGCTGCGCATACCACTCACGGGCGGCCTGAAGCGACTAGGCGGGCTGCTGACTCTGGCCACCGCCAGCGCCTCCACGACCACCACCGCCGCCGCCACCGCCTCGGCCACCTCCACCCCTGCCGCTGCCACGACCACCTCCGCCTCCGCTGCCGCCTCCACCCCTGCCGCCACTCCCGCCGCTGCTGTCACCACCCCCACTGCCGCCACTAGCCTCCCCAGCCGCTCCTCCACTCCCACCGCCTCCACCCCCACCTCCTCCGCCGCCACCTCCACCCTTGCCCCCTTTGCTCTTGCGGCGCCCGCTCGAAGCAGACGCGGTCCCGACCTTCTCAGCACCAAGGAGGTCGACAGCAGCAGCAGAGGCGACAGAGGGGAGGAGAGGGGAAGGGGAACACCCCTCAAAGAACGGGGTGCGGGGGTCGCCACGAGAGGTGCCTACAGCGACAATGCTCGCCTCAGCTGCAAGCAGTTCCTTCTCGAGGAGGGCAATGGTGAGTTCAGTGGGGGAGCGAGAGAGGAAGTGGTCCCTGAGCGGGGGGGGGTTGCTAGTGAGGAACTCGTCAGGCATAGCAGCGCGAAAGCGGGCCTCACTGGTCTTAAGGTGGGTGATGAGGTCAGCAACTGTCTGAAAGGAGGCCAGGTCGGGGAACAGGTAGGGGAGAGTGAGGCGGCCTAGTGTGGCAGAAGCGGGTGAGGAGTAGCGAGCGACTACAGCAGTGTACAGGTCCTTAGCAGTTTTGTGCTGGCCAAAGTGCTCGCGCTCGTCGATCGGTAGGGAGTTACGAATAGCGAAGCGAGCGTGGGCGTCACGAGTCTGCCACTGTGAGCGCTGAGTGCTGTCAGCAGTGGTAGGAGGGGCAGTAGCGTTGCCTAGGGCATGATCGTACAGTGAAATGTCCTCCTTAGCAGTGAGCTGTAGAAAGAGGTGGAGGTCATCGAGCCAGGTTTCGAACTTCACTGGACGGCCCTCAGCATCGAAAGTAAGTACAGTAGGAGTAGCCATAGCGGCAGTAGCAGTAGCGGTAGAAACAGTAAGAATGAGGCCGTTGGGAAGCTGTGGGCGGTGTCAACGGGGCCACTAAAAGAACGTGCACGGGCGGTAGCGGCAGAGTTGACAGGCCGGCAGCGGCTTAGGCGCACGGGCGGCAGCGGCAGTGACAGCACACGGGCGGCAGCAGCTGATGCGCACGGGCGGCAGCGGCAGCGGGCGCAGTAGCGGCGGCTGCAGCGGGAGCGAGTGCAGCAGCGGCAGCGGTAGCAGGCGCAACAGTAGCGCACGGGCGGTAGCGGCCGCGGCGCACGAGCGGGAGCGGCTGCGGGCGACGCGCAGGCGGTAGCTGCAGCGGCGGGCCCGTGGTAGCGGCAGCAGCAGCGGGCGACGAGCGGGCGGCAGCTGCAGCGGGCGACGAGCGGGCGGCAGCTGCAGCGGGCGACGAGCGGGCGGCAGCAGCAGCGGGCGACGAGCGGGCGGCAGCTGCAGCGGGCGACGAGCGGGCGGCAGCAGCAGCGGGCGACGAGCGGGCGGCAGCTGCAGCGGGCGACGAGCGGGCGGCAGCAGCAGCGGGCGACGAGCGGGCGGCAGCTGCAGCGGGCGACGAGCAGGCGGGAGCTGCAGCGGGCGGGCGGCAATGTGCAGGCCGGCGGGGCCGCGGCGGGCTGCGCTTTAGCGGTGCGAGCGGCGCGCGGGCGGCTAGCTGGTCGCGCTCTCAAGAAATCGGCCGCGCGCGGGCAGCTAGCGGGTCGTGCGCGGTAAAAAAAAAAAAAAAAAAAAACGAGCCGCGCGCGAGTGGCTGGCGGGCTGCGCGCGCGCGGTAGGTAGGAGGCGCACTAGGGCGCGTAGGCGCACGAGGGCGCACGGTAGGTAGGTAGGTAGGTAGGTAGGTAGGTAGGTAGGTAGGTAGGTAGGTAGGTAGCGGTGGGCCCTAAGAACGGTCCTAGCGAAGGACCTGCTCTGAAACCATGTCAGACTTAACGGACTGGAATGACTGTACTAGCACAAAGTTGGATACAAGTAGGAAACCCTAATCTAGTGTACCCCCTAAGGTGTAACCCACTACAGCCTACAATCATATAAACATACAATGTTTGACACCTCGGTCGTGCTGCTTCGAGGTTCGGCGACAGTGGTGTCATCGGTCCGTGAAATGTCGATGTCGCCACTGCTGCTAAAGTTGTCGGTGCTGCAATCGTTGCAGTCGCTGCTGCTGCCGTGGCGAACCCTGGGTGGCTTGTCAGAAAAGCCTCGAGTCGACGAAGCGTCGCCTGCGTCTGCTCCATGTCGGTGCGGAGGCTCGCGATGTCGCTCGTAGTCGCGTAGTTGTCGCCCTGGCCTTCCATGCCTGACATTAACGCGTCCGAAAAGCCGAATCGAGGGGGAGTGAAAAACACGGAACCGGTTTTACGTACCCGAATCAATGTTTAACTGCGTCGCCCTTGCGGGTTTTTGAAGACTGGGTTTTAGCGGTCGAAAAAACTTCGCGTGTAAACGGGCTCTGATTACTAAGTGTGAGGATCGAGGAATGAGTTCAGAAAAGAGAATGTAAATTGAATGATCACCTGGGTACAACACGAGGCTATATATAGGCGCGACACAAGGGGTAGTAACCAGGTGTTACGCGAAGGTTCTGCGGGTCGCGAAGCGTCCCGAACAGACCCTTCCTGAATTCGGTAGAAGGCATTTCGGTGGCAACCGAATAGCTCCGAATTCGGTGTAACCTAGCACGGTGCTTATGACTATGATAAATCATAGGAAAGCACCTAGCCTAGGAATCAAACAATTCATGCATGCAGAAAATAAACCTAAGCTAGAAATAGCGTAAGGAAATAATAGCAAGCATGAATAACAAGCATAAGCCGTCGTACTCTCACACCCTTAGTACCATCCACTTGGGTGATTACGAGCTTACTGTAAGTACCATTCACACGAGTAAGTAACTTGCTCACTCTTAGCATCATCTGTTGGTGTGAGGGCCTAATAAACTCAAGCTATTAGGACTTAATCAAACTTAAAACCTCTCCTCGGGGTCACCTCCAAGGGTCCCTGGGTGCCTGGTACAAGACCAGCCCCTATCCTCGGGTCCGAGTTTGTAGAGAGAGGGATCAAGAAGGACTTAGTCAAAACAGCAAGAGTACCTTGAACATCGCGCAGCGTGCCGTGCAGACCGTCGGTCGGATTAAGCTGAGAATTCGCTATATCGAAGCTCGCTCCAAGAGCTTTAAAATGAGCCAAGTTGCCTCGCGAAAAGTTCTGCCATTACGAAGTTATGGCTCAGACGGTGTTTGCCTAGCATTAGAGTGCTAGCGTACTAGCGTTGACTCGGGTAGCATTCCGCCAACGAACCGCGTAGAAACGAAATTCCAGCGAGGAAGGAATTTGCATGAATCAATTGACTATATTCAGGTACAAACAGAGAAGGATTAAATAGTTCTAGCTAGCAAGGACCTTGGGAATCAACCTGGGAACAACCAGGGATGATCCCAAATAATTCCAAGCAACAGAACCAACCTGGCTGGACAAAATAGCAGGTGGTAGGTTGGTAAACAACCTCTGGTTCTGTTTTTCCAACCTGGGAAAACAACAACCAGGTTCAGGTTCTAAAAACAGAACCTGTTTTGTCTTTGCCCAACCAGCCAAATGCTGGTTCCGCTGGTTTCCCCTGGCCTTGTAGCATGCAGATACAGACAAACAACATCCAACCTTTACCTAAATTGTACCCCTATAGTGCCTTCCCTGCTACACTATAGTTAACCAAACAAAACAGTACAATTTCGAGTTGGATAGAACTGAATCTGCGCAATCAACTCAACCGAACTGCAAAGCTTCCATCTTGGGTTCCTTTGCGAGCTCGTCCTTTCTGCTTGCATTGTTCATAGCGCGTACAATATTGTGCCGAAGCGCACATTGCGCGAGTACCTGCAAATGCATCAAGCGAAAAATGCGAAAGCAAACAAACACACGAACACACCATTCACACGCATTCGCACACGCATACTCGTACAAACAGACGGCAGGATGTCGTGCAATGTGCATTTGCACCCAACACACTCCCCCTCAGCCTGCCGGCTGCATCCCCGTCATTCCATGCTAGTTCATGCTCATTCCACTCATGCGCACACAACGCCAATGAGGCTCATCCGCAAGCCTCTTGGTGAGAAAGTCTGCTGGCTGCTGGTGAGTCTTGATGTAGATCGGATGCACCGTCCCCCTCTTCACCTCCTTACGCAGCCAGTGCCACTTGATACGCATGTGCTTGTTCAGCCCATGAAGCACAGCGTTTCTGGCCATCCCAAGAGCCCCCTTGCTATCACAAAACAGCGGCGTAGCAACTTTCTGCTCCTGGCCAATCTCCTCTAACAGCCTCCTCAGCCAAATCACCTCCTTCACCCCATGGAACATCGCCATGTACTCTGATTCTACGGAAGAGAGTGCCGTCTCCGTCTGCTTCTTGGACCTCCAACTAACAGGTCCTCCCCCAACTACGCAGATGTATCCTCCCACAGATGAGGAATCCTCCTTCTCAGAAGCCCATGTAGCATCGGTAAAGCAAGTGAGAAATAGCTTGCCTTCTCCAAGCCTCTCCCCCTTCTCTTTCAGCACCTCCACCCCTTTCTGCTTCACCTGTGCAGATGCGGAGTATTGAACTCCAATGCTTGGGTGAGAGTTCAGGTACTTCACCACACGCTCAGCTGCATCCACCTGCTCCTCTGATGGATTCTGCACCACCCTAGCCAGCTGCCCAACCGAGAAAGAGATGTCGGGCCTCGTGTGAACTGCTGCGTACAAGAGGCTGCCCACCAAGGACTGAAATTGCTGCTGCTCTTCAGCTTCAACCCCTTCATCCTCTGCAGCCTTCACAAGCTTGAATTCTGCTGGCAGGGGAGTTGCAACCTTGCGCTCATTCTCAATCCCATACTTCTCCCCCAGCTCCTTGATGAACTTCTCCTGGTGCAGCTTCAACCACCTGTGATCTGGATCCCTCTCCACGTGCATCCCGAGGTAGTACTTTACCTCCCCAAGGTTCTTGCACTTGAAGTTTTCCATCAGTTGCTGCTGCACTTTCTGGATCTCCTTCATGCTGCTGCTGAAGAGAAGAATGTCGTCCACATAGACCAGAAACAGCACCAGCTTCTCCCCCTCGCCCTTGAGAAAGAGGCTCTCATCACAGCTGCTGGTCCTGAATCCCATCTCCTCTAAAACAGCTGCCAACTTCTGGTACCAGCAGCGTGGCGCCTGCTTCAAGCCGTAGATGGACTTGTTGAGCTTGCACACCCTGCCCGTACCATCCTCATACCCAGGCGGCTGCGTCATGTACACATCCTCCTCTAAAATCCCATTCAGGAATGCCGTTGAAATATCCATCTGAATGATGAATTTCCCACTAACAGCTGCATCTGCCAACAAGACACGGAGGGTAGGGGGTTTGGCAGTGGGAGCAAAGATCTCGTTGAAGTCCTGCTTCTCCTTCTGCATAAACCCCTTCGCCACCAGCCTACTCTTGTAGATGGTGACCTGCCCCTTGTCATCGGTCTTGATCCTCAGCACCCACTTGCATTGTATCGCTTTCTTCCCATCAGGCAGCACCACCAGATCCCATGTCCTATTCTCCAGCAGACTCTGGTACTCAGCATCCCTAGAAGCCAGCCACTTGTCCCTATCTGGTCCAGCTAATGCCTCCTCCATGCTAGCTGGTTCCTCTGGTGCAGGGGCAAGAAAACAGTACGCAGGCTCATCCTCCTCATCCGGGTCATAGCCATGAGGTAGAATCAGCAATGCCTCTTCGGTCCCTAGCTGCTGCTCTGCTGCATCAGTTCCTGCAGTCAGCTTCTTAGTAGCCATACGGGTACGTCCTGGCCTGGAGACGGGTGTCTCCCATCCCTTCATAACGACACCCTTCGGCTTCTTAGTTTTTCCCTGCTGCTTCTCTCCTCCCTCGGGTCCAGCAGCTCCACTAGTGCTGCCGCCAGTTTCCACACCATTTTCTCCACCAGCAGATGCCTCCTGTACCTTCTCTCCATCACCATTTCCAGCAGCTGCCTCCTCTCCCTCCTCCCACACACTAGGAGTCAGGTCCAGCTGCATGGTGATCTGCTCCATCTGCTGGGACACCCTTGCCTCCGGCTGTTTCTCCCAGCTCCCATACATCATGCCCTCAATGAATTTCACATCCCTGCTGTCAAACAACACACCCTTGGATGGTTCCCACAGCAGCCATCCCTTGCTCTCAGCAGCCAGCCCCAAATGCACACACCAGATTGCACTCGCCCCCAACTTACTGCGGTAGGTCTTGGGGACGTGGGCGACTGCCATGCAACCGAACACCCTCAGCATGTCCACCGGCGGCTTCCTCCCAAGCCACCTCTCCAAAGGCACCCACGAGTCATCCCCAACCTTGGTGAGCACCCTGTTCCTAGCGACAGTGGCGTGCCGGACAGCATGAGGCCACATAGAATTGCTCAGCCCAGATTCTATGAGCAGCGCCCTAGCTGTCTCCAGAATGGTCCGGTTTGCCCGTTCTGCTACACCATTGGACTGTGGGGTATAAGCCGTGGTCAGCTCTCTCTGGATGCCCTGCTTCTTGAGCCAGGCCGTCATTTCAGCTCCAAGGAACTCACCACCCCGGTCTGTCCTAATCCGCTTCACTACACACTCCGCCTGCTTCTCCACGAATGGCAGCCAATCGTCCCGTATCGTGGAGGCGGCGTGGTCCTTCTGCTTCAGCGGATACGCCCACATCAGCCTGCTCCAGTCATCCACAATTGTAAGAAAATACCGCTCCCCCTTGTGCCCTTGCACCGGCAGCGGCCCCACCAAGTCCATGTGGACCAGCTCCAAAGGCTTCTTGCTCCTGCCAGCCACACTATGGAAAGGGAAACGGGTGAACTTTGAAAGCAAACAGATTTCACAGTTGTCATCGGGTGGCTGTCCGTTCAGCTTCAGACCCTTAACGGCTCCATCCTTCTCCAGCTGCTTCAGCAAAGGCATTGCCACATGCCCTAAGCGCCGGTGTGCCGTTGCCCAATCTGTCTCCCCAGATCTGGCCGACACTTTCACACCAACCCCTCCAACGGCATTGCACTCCCCCTGGGATGCAGACCCCTCTCCAGCCTGCCCCCCACCATGCCACGCCAGGGCCGGCAGCTGCCACATAGATCTGTACACGTCCTTGCTCTCGTGCAGATCCCAAAGCACCCGATTGCCCAGCTTCCCCTTATAAGTGCGTGCCCCATCCGTGTTGGTGTTCACCCCAGCCTTGCCAAGCTTACGGAGGGAGATAAGGTTGGCCTTCAGGTCGGGGACGAAGAGAACGTCGTGCAGCACCACCGGCTTGCCATCCGCTCCCTTAAACGCAGCTCGTCCCGCACCAGCCACCTTCAACATGTGTCCAGAGGCGGAGCACACTTCATTGATCGGTGCAGCTCGTACTTCGTCCAGCAGGTCCTTGCGCGGCGTCATCGTCCAAGCAGCGCCTGTGTCCAACACCCAATAGTCTAGGGGGTGCAGCTCTGCTCCAACTTTGGCAGAGGCGTCTCCTTGCTCCCCCTTGTCTCCCACATGGAAGAATTGGCCCGCGGTGCGCTCCTTCTTCTTCTCCGCACCGCCGTTGCCCTTCGGGTTGTTGTCGGACGAATCAGCGACCATGTTGGCGCCGTTTTTCTGGTTCCTCCGCGCGCCGCCATCCTGGTGACGATTCTGGGGGGTCCATCCATCGGGTTTCTTATAGCACAAAAACCAGGGGTGCCCTTCCTTCTCACAATACCAGCAACTCCCTTTCATTTTGCCACCAGCACCCGACTTGCCCCCACGTCCAGATTTCGCACCGCGACCCCAACCGGTACCTCCTTGTTGGTCGTTGGAGTCGTCGTCTTTCTTTGCACCGCGTCCAGCACCACCGAAGCCACGTCCTCTGCCACGTCGGCTCCCTTGCATCCCGTAGCCGCTGCTGCCGTCGTCTCCACCCCTCAGTTGGCGGCGACGGAAGTCCTCCTCCAGAATCTTCGTCCGCACCCACTCGAGCGTCCACAAGCTCTGGTTCTGCGGCAGGCTCAATCCGCTCGTAAATTGAAGCCACGATTCTGGCAGCAGCGAGAGCATCTTCAAGCACTTGGTCTGCTCCGGGTAGGTGATTCCCGCGGTCGCCAACTTCGCGTAGAGGTCGCGCATCTTGTCCAGGACTGGTTGCACCGGCTCTCCCTCGCTCAGGCGCAACGCGGACAGCTCCCTCTCCAGCATCAACGTTGCGACAACGGAGGTCGGGGCGTGCAGCTCCTTCAACACGGTCCACGCCTTCGGACCGCATTCAACCTCCGGCAGCAGGTGCATGACGTGGTGACGCTGGTTCAGCTCCAAACTCTGCGACATCAAATAGTAGCCAGCCGAGGAGCGCTCGTCCCAATCTTCCTGCAGCGTGGGGTCACTCGGTCTAGGCTCCTCCCCAATCATTAGTTTCAGCAAACCGATCTGACGGAAATATAATTGCATTTTCCAGGCCCAATCATCATAGCCCTCACCATTGAACTTCTCGACGGTGAAATTCTTCAGCACCTCCTTGACAAGCGAGCCCTGGTTTGTTCGCGCTCCCCTTGGCGCTGAAAGACCAGAATCTTGGCTGCCGCTACGATCTTGGGCTGAAGATTCACCAGCTCCCGCCGAGGTGTTGCCCGCCATAGCTACCTATAACGAGGATCACTATAACGCAGCTCTGATACCAGCTTGTTGGTGTGAGGGCCTAATAAACTCAAGCTATTAGGACTTAATCAAACTTAAAACCTCTCCTCGGGGTCACCTCCAAGGGTCCCTGGGTGCCTGGTACAAGACCAGCCCCTATCCTCGGGTCCGAGTTTGTAGAGAGAGGGATCAAGAAGGACTTAGTCAAAACAGCAAGAGTACCTTGAACATCGCGCAGCGTGCCGTGCAGACCGTCGGTCGGATTAAGCTGAGAATTCGCTATATCGAAGCTCGCTCCAAGAGCTTTAAAATGAGCCAAGTTGCCTCGCGAAAAGTTCTGCCATTACGAAGTTATGGCTCAGACGGTGTTTGCCTAGCATTAGAGTGCTAGCGTACTAGCGTTGACTCGGGTAGCATTCCGCCAACGAACCGCGTAGAAACGAAATTCCAGCGAGGAAGGAATTTGCATGAATCAATTGACTATATTCAGGTACAAACAGAGAAGGATTAAATAGTTCTAGCTAGCAAGGACCTTGGGAATCAACCTGGGAACAACCAGGGATGATCCCAAATAATTCCAAGCAACAGAACCAACCTGGCTGGACAAAATAGCAGGTGGTAGGTTGGTAAACAACCTCTGGTTCTGTTTTTCCAACCTGGGAAAACAACAACCAGGTTCAGGTTCTAAAAACAGAACCTGTTTTGTCTTTGCCCAACCAGCCAAATGCTGGTTCCGCTGGTTTCCCCTGGCCTTGTAGCATGCAGATACAGACAAACAACATCCAACCTTTACCTAAATTGTACCCCTATAGTGCCTTCCCTGCTACACTATAGTTAACCAAACAAAACAGTACAATTTCGAGTTGGATAGAACTGAATCTGCGCAATCAACTCAACCGAACTGCAAAGCTTCCATCTTGGGTTCCTTTGCGAGCTCGTCCTTTCTGCTTGCATTGTTCATAGCGCGTACAATATTGTGCCGAAGCGCACATTGCGCGAGTACCTGCAAATGCATCAAGCGAAAAATGCGAAAGCAAACAAACACACGAACACACCATTCACACGCATTCGCACACGCATACTCGTACAAACAGACGGCAGGATGTCGTGCAATGTGCATTTGCACCCAACATCATCGACATGGGTAAGTTACGCGCATTCTCTAAGTACCATCTAGATGGTTTAGTAACGCGCATACTCTTGGTACCATCCATATGGGTAAGTAATGCGCTTACTCTTAATACCATCCACATGGGTATATTCTGCACTTGCTCTTAGTACCATCCACATGGGTAATTCCGCGGTTACTCTTAGTACCATTCACATGAGTAAATAACGTAGTTACTCTTTGTACCATCCACATGGGTAAGTAACGCGCATACTCAAAGTACCATCTACATGAAATGTACATACTCTTAGTACAATTCACATGGGAAAATAATGCGCATACTCTTAGTACCATCCACATGGGTAAGTAACGCACTTACTTTTAGTACCATCCACATGTGTATATTATGTGCATACGTTTTACTCTTAGTACTATCCACATGGGGATATTCCACGCATACTCAAGTACCATGCACATGGGTAAATAATGCGCTTACTTTTTGTATCATCTACAAAGGTAATTACGCAATTATCCTTACTACAATTCATATGAGTAAGTAACGCACATACTCTTAGTACCATCCACATGGATAATTACACGCTTACCCTTTGTACGATTCACAAGGGTATGTAACACACTTACTCTTAGTACCATCCACATGGATAAGTAACGCGCATACTCTTAGTTGCATTCACATGGGTAAGTAACGCGCATACTCTTAGTACCATTCACATGAGTAAATTACGCACTTACTCTTAGTACAATCCACAAAGGTAAGTAACGCGCATACTCTTAGTACCATCCACATGGGTAAGTAACGCATTTACTTTTAGTACCATCCACATTGGTATATTATGCACTTACTCTCAGTACTATTCATATGGGTAAGTAACGTATTTACTCTTAGTACCATCACATGGATTAGTAATGCGCATACTCTAAGTACCATCTTCATGGGTAATTAACGCGCATACTCTTAGTTGTTGCTGTAAAGGCCAAATAAGCTCAAGCTATTAAGACTTAATCAAACTTGTAGCCTCTCCTCGGGGTCACCTCCAAGGGTCCCAGGGTGCCTGGTACAAGACCAGCCCCTATCCTCGGGTCCGAGTTTGTAGAGAGAGGGATCAAGAAGGACTTAGTCAAAACAGCAAGAGAACCTTGAACATTGCGCAGCGTATCGTGCAGACCGTCGATCGGATTAAGCTGAGAATTCGCTATACCGAAGCTCGCTTTAAGAGGTTTAAAATTAGCCAAGTTGTTTCACGAAAAGTTCTGCCATTACGAAGTTATGGCTCGGATAGCGTTTGCCTAGCGTTAGAGTGCTAGCGTACTAGCGTTGACTCGACTAGCATTTCGCCATAAAACCGAGTAGAACCGAAATTCCAGCAAGGAAGGAATCCGCTTGAATCAATTGACTATACCCAGGTACAAACAGACAAGGAATAAATAGGCCTAGCTAGCAAGGACCTTGGGAATCAACCTGGGAACAACCAGGGATGATCCCATATAATTCCAAGCAACAGAACCAACCTGGCTGGACAAAATAGCAGGTGGTAGGTTTGTAAACAACCTCTGGTTCTGTTTTTCCAATCTGGGAAAACAACAACCAGGTTCAGGTTCTAAAATCAGAACCTGTTTTGTCTTTGCCCAACCAGCCAAATGCTGGTTCTGCTGGTTTCCCCTGGCCTTGTAGCATGCAGATACAGACAAACAACATCCAACCTTCACCCAAGTTGTACCCCTATTGTGCCTGCCATGCTACACTATAGTCAACCACACAAAACATTAAAATTTTGAGTTGGATAGAACTGAATCTGCGCAATCAATTAACCGAACTGCAAAGCTTCCATCTTGGGTTCCTTTGCGAGCTCGTCCTTTCGGCTTGCACTGTTCATAGCGCGTACAATGTTGTGCCGAAGTGCACATTGCGCAAATGCTCAAAACAAAGAATTCGAAAGCAAACAAACACACGAACATACCATTCACACGCAAATGCATTCGCACACACATACTCGTACAAACAGACAGCGAGGATGTCGTGCAATGTGAATTAGCACCCAATATTAGTACCATCCACATCGGTAACTAACGCGCATACTCGTAGTACCATGCACATGGATAAGTAACGCACTTTCTTTTTGTACCATCTACATGGGTAAAATAGGCGCTTATGTTGGGTGCAAATTTACATTGCACGACATCCTGCCGTCTGTTTGTACGAGTATGCGTGTGCGAATGCATTTGCGTGTGAATGGTGTGTTCGTGTGTTTGTTTGCTTTCGCATTTTTCGCTTGATGCATTTGCAGGTACTCGCGCAATGTGCGCTTCGGCACAACATTGTATGCGCTATGAACAGTGCAAGCAGAAAGGACGAGCTCGCAAAGGAACCTAAGATGGAAGCTTTGCAGTTCGGTTGAGTTGATTGCGCAGATTCAGTTCTATCCAACTCGGAATTGTACTGTTTTGTTTGGTTAACTATAGTGTAGCAGGGAAGGCACTATAGGGGTACAATTTAGGTGAAGGTTGGATGTTGTTTGTCTGTATCTGCATGCTACAAGGCCAGGGGAAACCAGCGGAACCAGCATTTGGCTGGTTGGGCAAAGACAAAACAGGTTCTGTTTTTAGAACCTGAACCTGGTTGTTGTTTTCCCAGGTTGGAAAAACAGAACCAGAGGTTGTTTACCAACCTACCACCTGCTATTTTGTCCAGCCAGGTTGGTTCTGTTGCTTGGAATTATTTGGGATCATCCCTGGTTGTTCCCAGGTTGATTCCCAAGGTCCTTGCTAGCTAGAACTATTTAATCCTTCTCTGTTTGTACCTGAATATAGTCAAATTGATTCAAGCGAATTCCTTCCTCGCTGGAATTTCGTTTCTGCGCTATTCGACGGCGGAATGCTACCCGAGTCAACGCTAGTATGCTAGCACTCCAACGCTAGGCAAACGCTGTCCGAGCCATAACTTAGTAATGGCAGAACTTTTCGCGAGGCAACTTGGCTCATTTTAAAGCTCTTGGAGCGAGCTTCGATATAGCGAATTCTCAGCTTAATCCGACCGACGGTCTGCATGGCACGCTGCGCGACGTTCAAGGTACTCTTGCTGTTTTGACTAAGTCCTTCTTGATCCCTCTCTCTACAAACTCGGACCCGAGGATAGGGGCTGGTCTTGTACCAGGCACCCAGGGACCCTTGGAGGTGACCCCGAGGAGAGGTTTTAAGTTTGATTAAGTCCTAATAGCTTGAGTTTATTAGGCCCTTACACCAACAAGCTGGTATCAGAGCTGCGTTATAGTGATCCTCGTTATAGGTAGCTATGGCGGGCAACACCTCGGCGGGAGCTGGTGAATCTTCAGCCCAAGATCGTAGCGGCAGCCAAGATTCTGGTCTTTCAGCGCCACGGGGAGCGCGAACAAACCAGGGCTCGCTTGTCAAGGAGGTGCTGAAGAATTTCACCGTCGAGAAGTTCAATGGTGAGGGCTATGATGATTGGGCCTGGAAAATGCAATTATATTTCCGTCAGATCGGTTTGCTGAAACTAATGATTGGGGAGGAGCCTAGACCGAGTGACCCCACGCTGCAGGAAGATTGGGACGAGCGCTCCTCGGCTGGCTACTATTTGATGTCGCAGAGTTTGGAGCTGAACCAGCGTCACCACGTCATGCACCTGCTGCCGGAGGTTGAATGCGGTCCGAAGGCGTGGACCGTGTTGAAGGAGCTGCACGCCCCGACCTCCGTTGTCGCAACGTTGATGCTGGAGAGGGAGCTGTCCGCGTTGCGCCTGAGCGAGGGAGAGCCGGTGCAACCAGTCCTGGACAAGATGCGCGACCTCTACGCGAAGTTGGCGACCACGGGAATCACCTACCCGGAGCAGACCAAGTGCTTGAAGATGCTCTCGCTGCTGCCAGAATCGTGGCTTCAATTTACGAGCGGATTGAGCCTGCCGCAGAACCAGAGCTTGTGGACGCTGGAGTGGGTGCGGACGAAGATTCTGGAGGAGGACTTCCGTCGCCGCCAACTGAGGGGTGGAGACGACGGCAGCAGCGGCTACGGGATGCAAGGGAGCCGACGTGGCAGAGGACGTGGCTTCGGTGGTGCTGGACGCGGTGCAAAGAAGGACGACGACTCCAACGACCAACAAGGAGGTACCGGTTGGGGTCGCGGTGCGAAATCTGGACGTGGGGGCAAGTCGGGTGCTGGTGGCAAAATGAAAGGGAGTTGCTGGTATTGTGAGAAGGAAGGGCACCCCTGGTTTTTGTGCTATAAGAAACCCGATGGATGGACCCCCCAGAATCGTCACCAGGATGGCGGCGCGCGGAGGAACCAGAAAAACGGCGCCAACATGGTCGCTGATTCGTCCGACAACAACCCGAAGGGCAACGGCGGTGCGGAGAAGAAGAAGGAGCGCACCGCGGGCCAATTCTTCCATGTGGGAGACAAGGGGAGCAAGGAGACGCCTCTGCCAAAGTTGGAGCAGAGCTGCACCCCCTAGACTATTGGGTGTTGGACACAGGCGCTGCTTGGACGATGACGCCGCGCAAGGACCTGCTGGACGAAGTACGAGCTGCACCGATCAATGAAGTGTGCTCCGCCTCTGGACACATGTTGAAGGTGGCTGGTGCGGGACGAGCTGCGTTTAAGGGAGCGGATGGCAAGCCGGTGGTGCTGCACGACGTTCTCTTCGTCCCCGACCTGAAGGCCAACCTTATCTCCCTCCGTAAGCTTGGCAAGGCTGGGGTGAACACCAACACGGATGGGGCACGCACTTATAAGGGGAAGCTGGGCAATCGGGTGCTTTGGGATCTGCACGAGAGCAAGGACGTGTACAGATCTATGTGGCAGCTGCCGGCCCTGGCGTGGCATGGTGGGGGGCAGGCTGGAGAGGGGTCTGCATCCCAGGGGGAGTGCAATGCCGTTGGAGGGGTTGGTGTGAAAGTGTCGGCCAGATCTGGGGAGACAGATTGGGCAACGGCACACCGGCGCTTAGGGCATGTGGCAATGCCTTTGCTGAAGCAGCTGGAGAAGGATGGAGCCGTTAAGGGTCTGAAGCTGAACGGACAGCCACCCGATGACAACTGTGAAATCTGTTTGCTTTCAAAGTTCACCCGTTTCCCTTTCCATAGTGTGGCTGGCAGGAGCAAGAAGCCTTTGGAGCTGGTCCACATGGACTTGGTGGGGCCGCTGCCGGTGCAAGGGCACAAGGGGGAGCGGTATTTTCTTACAATTGTGGATGACTGGAGCAGGCTGATGTGGGCGTATCCGCTGAAGCAGAAGAACCACGCCGCCTCCACGATACGGGACGATTGGCTGCCATTCGTGGAGAAGCAGGCGGAGTGTGTAGTGAAGCGGATTAGGACAGACCAGGGTGGTGAGTTCCTTGGAGCTGAAATGACGGCCTGGCTCAAGAAGCAGGGCATCCAGAGAGAGCTGACCACGGCTTATACCCCACAGTCCAATGGTGTAGCAGAACGGGCAAACCGGACCATTCTGGAGACAGCTAGGGCGCTGCTCATAGAATCTGGGCTGAGCAACTCTATGTGGCCTCATGCTGTCCGGCACGCCACCGTCGCTAGGAACAGGGTGCTTACCAAGGTTGGGGATGACTCGTGGGTGCCTTTGGAGAGGTGGCTTGGGAGGAAGCCGCCGGTGGACATGCTGAGGGTGTTCGGTTGCATGGCAGTCGCCCACGTCCCCAAGACCTACCGCAGTAAGTTGGGGGCGAGTGCAATCTGGTGTGTGCATTTGGGGCTGGCTGCTGAGAGCAAGGGATGGCTGCTGTGGGAACCATCCAAGGGTGTGTTGTTTGACAGCAGGGATGTGAAATTCATTGAGGGCATGATGTATGGGAGCTGGGAGAAACAGCCGGAGGCAAGGGTGTCCCAGCAGATGGAGCAGATCACCATGCAGCTGGACCTGACTCCTAGTGTGTGGGAGGAGGGAGAGGAGGCAGCTGCTGGAAATGGTGATGGAGAGAAGGTACAGGAGGCATCTGCTGGTGGAGAAAATGGTGTGGAAACTGGCGGCAGCACTAGTGGAGCTGCTGGACCCGAGGGAGGAGAGAAGCAGCAGGGAAAAACTAAGAAGCCGAAGGGTGTCGTTATGAAGGGATGGGAGACACCCGTCTCCAGGCCAGGACGTACCCGTATGGCTACTAAGAAGCTGACTGCAGGAACTGATGCAGCAGAGCAGCAGCTAGGGACCGAAGAGGCATTGCTGATTCTACCTCATGGCTATGACCCGGATGAGGAGGATGAGCCTGCGTACTGTTTTCTTACCCCTGCACCAGAGGAACCAGCTAGCATGGAGGAGGCATTAGCTGGACCAGATAGGGACAAGTGGCTGGCTTCTAGGGATGCAGAGTACCAGAGTCTGCTGGAGAATAGGACATGGGATCTGGTGGTGCTGCCTGATGGGAAGAAAGCGATACAATGCAAGTGGGTGCTGAGGATCAAGACCGATGACAAGGGGCAGGTCACCATCTACAAGAGTAGGCTGGTGGCGAAGGGGTTTATGCAGAAGGAGAAGCAGGACTTCAACGAGATCTTTGCTCCCACTGCCAAACCCCCTACCCTCCGTGTCTTGTTGGCAGATGCAGCTGTTAGTGGGAAATTCATCATTCAGATGGATATTTCAACGGCATTCCTGAATGGGATTTTAGAGGAGGATGTGTACATGACGCAGCCGCCTGGGTATGAGGATGGTACGGGCAGGGTGTGCAAGCTCAACAAGTCCATCTACGGCTTGAAGCAGGCGCCACGCTGCTGGTACCAGAAGTTGGCAGTTGTTTTAGAGGAGATGGGATTCAGGACCAGCAGCTGTGATGAGAGCCTCTTTCTCAAGGGCGAGGGGGAGAAGCTGGTGCTGTTTCTGGTCTATGTGGACGACATTCTTCTCTTCAGCAGCAGCATGAAGGAGATCCAGAAAGTGCAGCAGCAACTGATGGAAAACTTCAAGTGCAAGAACCTTGGGGAGGTAAAGTACTACCTCGGGATGCACGTGGAGAGGGATCCAGATCACAGGTGGTTGAAGCTGCACCAGGAGAAGTTCATCAAGGAGCTGGGGGAGAAGTATGGGATTGAGAATGAGCGCAAGGTTGCAACTCCCCTGCCAGCAGAATTCAAGCTTGTGAAGGCTGCAGAGGATGAAGGGGTTGAAGCTGAAGAGCAGCAGCAATTTCAGTCCTTGGTGGGCAGCCTCTTGTACGCAGCAGTTCACACGAGGCCCGACATCTCTTTCTCGGTTGGGCAGCTGGCTAGGGTGGTGCAGAATCCATCAGAGGAGCAGGTGGATGCAGCTGAGCGTGTGGTGAAGTACCTGAACTCTCACCCAAGCATTGGAGTTCAATACTCCGCATCTGCACAGGTGAAGCAGAAAGGGGTGGAGGTGCTGAAAGAGAAGGGGGAGAGGCTTGGAGAAGGCAAGCTATTTCTCACTTGCTTTACCGATGCTACGTGGGCTTCTGAGAAGGAGGATTCCTCATCTGTGGGAGGATACATCTGCGTAGTTGGGGGAGGACCTGTTAGTTGGAGGTCCAAGAAGCAGACGGAGACGGCACTCTCTTCCGTAGAATCAGAGTACATGGCGATGTTCCATGGGGTGAAGGAGGTGATTTGGCTGAGGAGGCTGTTAGAGGAGATTGGCCAGGAGCAGAAAGTTGCTACGCCGCTGTTTTGTGATAGCAAGGGGGCTCTTGGGATGGCCAGAAACGCTATGCTTCATGGGCTGAACAAGCACATGCGTATCAAGTGGCACAGGCTGCGTAAGGAGGTGAAGAGGGGGACGGTGCATCCGATCTACATCAAGACTCACCAGCAGCCAGCAGACTTTCTCACCAAGAGGCTTGCGGATGAGCCTCATTGGCGTTGTGTGCGCATGAGTGGAATGAGCATGAACTAGCATGGAATGACGGGGATGCAGCCGGCAGGCTGAGGGGGAGTGTGTTGGGTGCAAATTTACATTGCACGACATCCTGCCGTCTGTTTGTACGAGTATGCGTGTGCGAATGCATTTGCGTGTGAATGGTGTGTTCGTGTGTTTGTTTGCTTTCGCATTTTTCGCTTGATGCATTTGCAGGTACTCGCGCAATGTGCGCTTCGGCACAACATTGTATGCGCTATGAACAGTGCAAGCAGAAAGGACGAGCTCGCAAAGGAACCCAAGATGGAAGCTTTGCAGTTCGGTTGAGTTGATTGCGCAGATTCAGTTCTATCCAACTCGGAATTGTACTGTTTTGTTTGGTTAACTATAGTGTAGCAGGGAAGGCACTATAGGGGTACAATTTAGGTGAAGGTTGGATGTTGTTTGTCTGTATCTGCATGCTACAAGGCCAGGGGAAACCAGCGGAACCAGCATTTGGCTGGTTGGGCAAAGACAAAACAGGTTCTGTTTTTAGAACCTGAACCTGGTTGTTGTTTTCCCAGGTTGGAAAAACAGAACCAGAGGTTGTTTACCAACCTACCACCTGCTATTTTGTCCAGCCAGGTTGGTTCTGTTGCTTGGAATTATTTGGGATCATCCCTGGTTGTTCCCAGGTTGATTCCCAAGGTCCTTGCTAGCTAGAACTATTTAATCCTTCTCTGTTTGTACCTGAATATAGTCAAATTGATTCAAGCGAATTCCTTCCTCGCTGGAATTTCGTTTCTGCGCTATTCGACGGCGGAATGCTACCCGAGTCAACGCTAGTATGCTAGCACTCCAACGCTAGGCAAACGCTGTCCGAGCCATAACTTAGTAATGGCAGAACTTTTCGCGAGGCAACTTGGCTCATTTTAAAGCTCTTGGAGCGAGCTTCGATATAGCGAATTCTCAGCTTAATCCGACCGACGGTCTGCATGGCACGCTGCGCGACGTTCAAGGTACTCTTGCTGTTTTGACTAAGTCCTTCTTGATCCCTCTCTCTACAAACTCGGACCCGAGGATAGGGGCTGGTCTTGTACCAGGCACCCAGGGACCCTTGGAGGTGACCCCGAGGAGAGGTTTTAAGTTTGATTAAGTCCTAATAGCTTGAGTTTATTAGGCCCTTACACCAACAGCTTACTCTTTGTACGATCCACATGGGTAAGTAACGCGCATACTCTTAGTACCATCCACATGGGTAAGTAACGCGCTTACTCTTAGTACCATCCACATGGATAAGTAACGCACTTACTTTTAGTACCATCCACATGGGTATTTTTTGCACTTACCCTTAGTATTATCCACATGGGTAAGTAACACACTTACTCTTAGTACCATCCACATGGATAAGTAACGCACTTACTCTTAGTACCATCCACACAGGTAAACTACACGCTTACTTTTAGTACCATCCATATGGGTAAGTAACGCGCTTACTCTTAGTATCATGTACATTAGTATGTTATGCACTTACTCTTAGTACCATCTACGTGGGTAAATTACATGATTACTGTCAGTGCCATTCACATGGGCAAGTAACGCACTTACTCTTAGTACCATCCACATGGATAAGTAACGTGCATATTCTTAGTACCATCTTCATGGGTAAGTAAAACGCATGCTTTTAGTACCATCCGCATGTGCAAGTAACGCGCTTACTCTTAGTACCATCCACATGGATAAGTAACGCACTTACTTTTAGTACCATTCACATGGACAAGTAACGCGATTATTCTTAGTACCATCTTCATGGGTAATTACACGCTTACCCTTACGACAATTCACATGGGTAAATAACACACATATTCTTAGTACCATCCACATAGATAATTACACGTTTACCCTTAGTACGATTCACAAGGATAAGTAACGCACTTACTCTTAGTACCATCCACATGGGTAAGTAACGCGCATACTCTTTTTACCATCCACATGGATAAGTAACAAACTTACTTTTAGTACCATCACATGGGTATATTACGCGCTTACTCTTAGTACCATCCACATGGGTAAGTAACGCGCTTACTCTTAGTACCATCTACATGGGTAAGTAACGCGCTTACTCTTAGTACCATCCACATGGATAAGTAACGCACTTACTTTTAGTACCATCCACATGGGTATTTTTTGCACTTACCCTTAGTATTATCCACATGGGTAAGTAACACACTTACTCTTAGTACCATCCACATGGATAAGTAACGCACTTATTCTTAGTACCATCCACATGGGTAAATAACGCACTTACTCTTAGTACCATTCACATGGGTAAGTAACGCGCATACTCTTAGTACCATCCACATGGGTAAGTAACGCACTTACTTTTAGTACCATCTATGTGGGTATATTATGCACTTATTTTAAGTACCATCTACGTGGGTAAGTTACGCGCTTATTATCAGTACCATTCATAACGCACTTACATTTAGTACAATTCACATAAGTAAGTTACGTGATTAATCTTAGTACCATCCACATGGGTAAGTAACGCACATATTCAGAGTACCATCCACATGAATAAGTAATGTGCATACTCTGAGTACAATTCACATGGGTAAATAACGTGCATACTCTTAGTACCATCCACATGGGTAAGTAACACACTTACTCTTAGTACCATCCATATGGGTAAATAACGCGCTTACTCTTAGTACCATTCATAAGTGCGTTACTTACCCATGTGGATGGTACTAAGAGTAAGTGCGTTACTTACCCATGAGGACGGTACTAAGAGTAAGTGCATAATATACCGATGTGGATGGTAATAAGGGCATGCGCATTACTTACCCATGTGGATGGTACTAAGAGTAAATGCATTACTTACCCGTATGGATAATACTAAAAGTCAGCGCGTTACTTACCCATGTGGATGGTACTAAGAGTACGCGCGTAATTTACTTATGTGAATGGTACTATGAGTAAGTACGTTACTCACCAATGTGGATGCCACTAAAACTTAAAGCGTTATTTACCCATGTGGTTGCACTACCACTGCAAGCGTTACTTAACCATCTGGATGGTACTAAAAGTAAGCGCGTCACTTACCCATATGGATGGTACTAATAGTAAGCGCGTTACTTACCCATGTGGATGGTACTAAGAGTATGCGCGTTACTTACATATGTGGATGGTATCAAGAACAAGTGCGTAACTTACCCATGTAGATGGAACTACGAATAAGCGCTTTATTTACCCATGTGGATGGTACTAAGAGTAAGTGCGTTACTACGCATACAGATGGTACTAAGAGCAAGCGCGTAATTTACTTTTGTGGATGGTACTAAGAGGAAATGCGTCACTTACCTATACGGATGGTACTAAGATTAAATATGTTACTTACCCATGTGGATGGTACTAAAAGTAAGTGCGTAATTTACTTATGTGGATGGTACAATGAGTAAGTACGTTACTCACCCATGTGGATGGTAATAAAAGTAAGAGCGTTGCTTATCCATGTGGACGGTACTACCACTGCGCGCGTTACTTACCCATGTGGATGGTACTATTAGTAAGCGTGTCACTTACCCATGTGGATGGTACTAACAGTAAGCGCGTTACCTACCCATATGGATGGTTTTAAGAGAATGCGCGTTACATATTCATGTGGATGGTGCTCTGACTATGCGCGTTACTTACTCATGTGGATGGTACTAAGAGTAAGCACGTTACTTACTCATGTGAATGGTACCAAGAGTAAGCGTGGATTTACCCATGCGGATGGTACTAAGAGCAAGTGCATAATACACCTATGTGGATGGTACTAAAAGTAAACGCGGTAGTTACCCATGTGAATGGTACTAACTGTAAATGTGTAATTTACCCATGTGGATGGTACTAAGAGTAAACGCGTTACTTACCCATAAGAATGGTTTTCGGAGAATGCGCGTTACTTATTCATGTGGATGATACTAAGAGTATGCTCGTTACTTACTCATGTGGATGGTACTAAGAGTAAGCGCTTCATTACCCATGTGGATTGTGGTACTAAGAGTAAGTGCGTTATTTACCCATGTGGATGGTACTAAGAGTAAGCGTGTTACTTATCCACTGAGATGGTACTAAGAGTAAGTGCATGATTTACCCATGATAGTTCTAAAAGTAAACGCATTATATGCATATGTAGATGGTAGAAAAAGTAAGCGCGTTACTTACCTATGTGGATGGTACTAAGAGTAAGTGCAGTACTTACCCATGTGGATGGTACTAAGAGGAAGTGGATAATATACCCATGTGGATGGTACTAAGTGTCAACATGAGTGATGTTTGGCCCCGTCCTAGCTTGGCAGAGTCGCCCTCGTTGTCGGGTGTGCAGGGTGATGCAGCCGACCTGCAGCAGTGGGCACGGGGGCCACAATAAGGGCGACGAGCAGAAGGACAAAGTCCTAAGCGCCTAGACGGCGTCCTGGACAATTTGGACGGCGTCGTGGGAGGCTGGACGCCATACTGGGCGCTTGGCCGGCGTCCTGGGTGGCCGGTCATCGACCTGGCCGCCTGGCCGACGTCCTGAGAGGCTGGACGCCGAACTGGGCGCTTGGCTGGCGTCCTGGGAGGTCGGACGCTGATCTGGGTGTCTGTACGGCATCCTGGGAGGCTGGACGCTGACATGGACGTCCGGACGGCGTCCTGGGCACGTGGACGCCGACCTGGACGCCAGGACGCCGACCCTGTGAACGCCGGTTTGGTGTAATCGGCGACCGATTGGGCTGGACGACCAGGCATGGTTGCCCGGTCGACCTGGACACCCTGGCGACGTATGCGAAGGTCGCCGGGGGTGATTTTCTTCGAGGGCGACCTCGGGGGTGGTATCCTGAGGTCGACGTGGCTGGTGGGCACGGTCACTGGCGTGGACTCTGCCAGGCGTGTGCGCTGTGCTCGTGACGAGGCGTGGAGCACCAACCAGCTGCGCGCACCTGCGAAGTAGGTGCACCGTTGTCCTGCGGGTGCAACGCTGTGCAGCCTGCTTGCTGCAGCGTTGGCACACCGCAGACTTGCAACGTTCGACCAGCAGCCTTGCTAGTTCTGATGTAGTCTTGCATGCCAATGTTGTTGCTATTATTCTGTACCATTGTTGTCTTTTTTTTCCTAATGAAACTCTTGCACATTCTTCCCGTAAACTAGTATGCAGTGTGCGCACAAAGAAACGATTAAGGAACGAACGCAAAGTTCACTCTTGCCCTTTGCCTTGCCTGTAGTCTAGCTCCTTTTGATTGAGTTATCTCCGCATGGTGCAGTGAGCATGGACGACGTTGCGAAGTCACCTTCGGTGTAATCGACTTTGCTCTTTCCTAGCTTGTTTGTAGGCTGGCTGTGTTGGACGTCATGGTGGACCCCGTAGTTGAAGCGAGCGTCGTGGACACCTTGGAGGCACGGCTGGAGGATGCGAGGAGACGCCATGCGGCGAACGAGTATGAGACTCTCCCGCTGTCAGTCATCGAGGCTGGCATCCGCGCCGTGTAGGCGACGAAGCACCTTTTCCGACCAGTGAACAATGTGGGCGGAGTGTCAACGCCCGTGACCAAGTCGGCAGCGGTGCGGGAGGCTCATCGAGGCAGAGAGGAGTGATACACGCTGATGAAGTCGGCGGCGTTCAGGCGCGATGGATTCAGTCGTCGGCGGCTGCAAGGACCTCGCAAGGCGACGTTAGTGTTGGTGTAAGGGCCTAATAAACTCAAGCTATTAGGACTTAATCAAACTTAAAACCTCTCCTCGGGGTCACCTCCAAGGGTCCCTGGGTGCCTGGTACAAGACCAGCCCCTATCCTCGGGTCCGAGTTTGTAGAGAGAGGGATCAAGAAGGACTTAGTCAAAACAGCAAGAGTACCTTGAACGTCGCGCAGCGTGCCGTGCAGACCGTCGGTCGGATTAAGCTGAGAATTCGCTATATCGAAGCTTGCTCCAAGAGCTTTAAAAATAGCCAAGTTGCCTCGCGAAAAGTTCTGCCATTACTAAGTTATGGCTCGGACAGCGTTTGCCCAGCGTTGGAGTGCTAGCATACTAGCGTTGACTCGGGTAGCATTCCGCCGTCGAATAGCGCAGAAACGAAATTCCAGCGAGGAAGGAATTCGCTTGAATCAATTTGACTATATTCAGGTACAAACAGAGAAGGATTAAATAGTTCTAGCTAGCAAGGACCTTGGGAATCAACCTGGGAACAACCAGGGATGATCCCAAATAATTCCAAGCAACAGAACCAACCTGGCTGGACAAAATAGCAGGTGGTAGGTTGGTAAACAACCTCTGGTTCTGTTTTTCCAACCTGGAAAAACAACAACCAAGTTCAGGTTCTAAAAACAGAACCTGTTTTGTCTTTGCCCAACCAGCCAAATGCTGGTTCCGCTGGTTTCCCCTGGCCTTGTAGCATGCAGATACAGACAAACAACATCCAACCTTCACCTAAATTGTACCCCTATAGTGCCTTCCCTGCTACACTATAGTTAACCAAACAAAACAGTACAATTTCGAGTTGGATAGAACTGAATCTGCGCAATCAACTCAACCGAACTGCAAAGCTTCCATCTTGGGTTCCTTTGCGAGCTCGTCCTTTCTGCTTGCACTGTTCATAGCGCATACAATGTTGTGCCGAAGCGCACATTGCGCGAGTACCTGCAAATGCATCAAGCGAAAAATGCGAAAGCAAACAAACACACGAACACACCATTCACACGCAAATGCATTCGCACATGCATACTCGTACAAACAGACGGCAGGATGTCGTGCAATGTGCATTTGCACCCAACACACTCCCCCTCAGCCTGCCGGCTGCATCCCTGTCATTCCATGCTAGTTCATGCTCATTCCACTCATGCGCACACAACGCCAATGAGGCTCATCCGCAAGCCTCTTGGTGAGAAAGTCTGCTGGCTGCTGGTGAGTCTTGATGTAGATCGGATGCACCGTCCCCCTCTTCACCTCCTTACGCAGCCAGTGCCACTTGATACGCATGTGCTTGTTCAGCCCATGAAGCACAGCGTTTCTGGCCATCCCAAGAGCCCCCTTGCTATCACAAAACAGCGGCGTAGCAACTTTCTGCTCCTGGCCAATCTCCTCTAACAGCCTCCTCAGCCAAATCACCTCCTTCACCCCATGGAACATCGCCATGTACTCTGATTCTACGGAAGAGAGTGCCGTCTCCGTCTGCTTCTTGGACCTCCAACTAACAGGTCCTCCCCCAACTACGCAGATGTATCCTCCCACAGATGAGGAATCCTCCTTCTCAGAAGCCCACGTAGCATCGGTAAAGCAAGTGAGAAATAGCTTGCCTTCTCCAAGCCTCTCCCCCTTCTCTTTCAGCACCTCCACCCCTTTCTGCTTCACCTGTGCAGATGCGGAGTATTGAACTCCAATGCTTGGGTGAGAGTTCAGGTACTTCACCACACGCTCAGCTGCATCCACCTGCTCCTCTGATGGATTCTGCACCACCCTAGCCAGCTGCCCAACCGAGAAAGAGATGTCGGGCCTCGTGTGAACTGCTGCGTACAAGAGGCTGCCCACCAAGGACTGAAATTGCTGCTGCTCTTCAGCTTCAACCCCTTCATCCTCTGCAGCCTTCACAAGCTTGAATTCTGCTGGCAGGGGAGTTGCAACCTTGCGCTCATTCTCAATCCCATACTTCTCCCCCAGCTCCTTGATGAACTTCTCCTGGTGCAGCTTCAACCACCTGTGATCTGGATCCCTCTCCACGTGCATCCCGAGGTAGTACTTTACCTCCCCAAGGTTCTTGCACTTGAAGTTTTCCATCAGTTGCTGCTGCACTTTCTGGATCTCCTTCATGCTGCTGCTGAAGAGAAGAATGTCGTCCACATAGACCAGAAACAGCACCAGCTTCTCCCCCTCGCCCTTGAGAAAGAGGCTCTCATCACAGCTGCTGGTCCTGAATCCCATCTCCTCTAAAACAGCTGCCAACTTCTGGTACCAGCAGCGTGGCGCCTGCTTCAAGCCGTAGATGGACTTGTTGAGCTTGCACACCCTGCCCGTACCATCCTCATACCCAGGCGGCTGCGTCATGTACACATCCTCCTCTAAAATCCCATTCAGGAATGCCGTTGAAATATCCATCTGAATGATGAATTTCCCACTAACAGCTGCATCTGCCAACAAGACACGGAGGGTAGGGGGTTTGGCAGTGGGAGCAAAGATCTCGTTGAAGTCCTGCTTCTCCTTCTGCATAAACCCCTTCGCCACCAGCCTACTCTTGTAGATGGTGACCTGCCCCTTGTCATCGGTCTTGATCCTCAGCACCCACTTGCATTGTATCGCTTTCTTCCCATCAGGCAGCACCACCAGATCCCATGTCCTATTCTCCAGCAGACTCTGGTACTCAGCATCCCTAGAAGCCAGCCACTTGTCCCTATCTGGTCCAGCTAATGCCTCTTCCATGCTAGCTGGTTCCTCTGGTGCAGGGGCAAGAAAACAGTACGCAGGCTCATCCTCCTCATCCGGGTCATAGCCATGAGGTAGAATCAGCAATGCCTCTTCGGTCCCTAGCTGCTGCTCTGCTGCATCAGTTCCTGCAGTCAGCTTCTTAGTAGCCATACGGGTACGTCCTGGCCTGGAGACGGGTGTCTCCCATCCCTTCATAACGACACCCTTCGGCTTCTTAGTTTTTCCCTGCTGCTTCTCTCCTCCCTCGGGTCCAGCAGCTCCACTAGTGCTGCCGCCAGTTTCCACACCATTTTCTCCACCAGCAGATGCCTCCTGTACCTTCTCTCCATCACCATTTCCAGCAGCTGCCTCCTCTCCCTCCTCCCACACACTAGGAGTCAGGTCCAGCTGCATGGTGATCTGCTCCATCTGCTGGGACACCTTTGCCTCCGGCTGTTTCTCCCAGCTCCCATACATCATGCCCTCAATGAATTTCACATCCCTGCTGTCAAACAACACACCCTTGGATGGTTCCCACAGCAGCCATCCCTTGCTCTCAGCAGCCAGCCCCAAATGCACACACCAGATTGCACTCGCTCCCAACTTACTGCGGTAGGTCTTGGGGACGTGGGCGACTGCCATGCAACCGAACACCCTCAGCATGTCCACCGGCGGCTTCCTCCCAAGCCACCTCTCCAACGGCACCCACGAGTCATCCCCAACCTTGGTGAGCACCCTGTTCCTAGCGACAGTGGCGTGCCGGACAGCATGAGGCCACATAGAATTGCTCAGCCCAGATTCTATGAGCAGCGCCCTAGCTGTCTCCAGAATGGTCCGGTTTGCCCGTTCTGCTACACCATTGGACTGTGGGGTATAAGCCGTGGTCAGCTCTCTCTGGATGCCCTGCTTCTTGAGCCAGGCCGTCATTTCAGCTCCAAGGAACTCACCACCCCGGTCTGTCCTAATCCGCTTCACTACACATTCCGCCTGCTTCTCCACGAATGGCAGCCAATCGTCCCGTATCGTGGAGGCGGCGTGGTCCTTCTGCTTCAGCGGATACGCCCACATCAGCCTGCTCCAGTCATCCACAATTGTAAGAAAATACCGCTCCCCCTTGTGCCCTTGCACCGGCAGCGGCCCCACCAAGTCCATGTGGACCAGCTCCAAAGGCTTCTTGCTCCTGCCAGCCACACTATGGAAAGGGAAACGGGTGAACTTTGAAAGCAAACAGATTTCACAGTTGTCATCGGGTGGCTGTCCGTTCAGCTTCAGACCCTTAACGGCTCCATCCTTCTCCAGCTGCTTCAGCAAAGGCATTGCCACATGCCCTAAGCGCCGGTGTGCCGTTGCCCAATCTGTCTCCCCAGATCTGGCCGACACTTTCACACCAACCCCTCCAACGGCATTGCACTCCCCCTGGGATGCAGACCCCTCTCCAGCCTGCCCCCCACCATGCCACGCCAGGGCCGGCAGCTGCCACATAGATCTGTACACGTCCTTGCTCTCGTGCAGATCCCAAAGCACCCGATTGCCCAGCTTCCCCTTATAAGTGCGTGCCCCATCCGTGTTGGTGTTCACCCCAGCCTTGCCAAGCTTACGGAGGGAGATAAGGTTGGCCTTCAGGTCGGGGACGAAGAGAACGTCGTGCAGCACCACCGGCTTGCCATCCGCTCCCTTAAACGCAGCTCGTCCCGCACCAGCCACCTTCAACATGTGTCCAGAGGCGGAGCACACTTCATTGATCGGTGCAGCTCGTACTTCGTCCAGCAGGTCCTTGCGCGGCGTCATCGTCCAAGCAGCGCCTGTGTCCAACACCCAATAGTCTAGGGGGTGCAGCTCTGCTCCAACTTTGGCAGAGGCGTCTCCTTGCTCCCCCTTGTCTCCCACATGGAAGAATTGGCCCGCGGTGCGCTCCTTCTTCTTCTCCGCACCGCCGTTGCCCTTCGGGTTGTTGTCGGACGAATCAGCGACCATGTTGGCGCCGTTTTTCTGGTTCCTCCGCGCGCCGCCATCCTGGTGACGATTCTGGGGGGTCCATCCATCGGGTTTCTTATAGCACAAAAACCAGGGGTGCCCTTCCTTCTCACAATACCAGCAACTCCCTTTCATTTTGCCACCAGCACCCGACTTGCCCCCACGTCCAGATTTCGCACCGCGACCCCAACCGGTACCTCCTTGTTGGTCGTTGGAGTCGTCGTCTTTCTTTGCACCGCGTCCAGCACCACCGAAGCCACGTCCTCTGCCACGTCGGCTCCCTTGCATCCCGTAGCCGCTGCTGCCGTCGTCTCCACCCCTCAGTTGGCGGCGACGGAAGTCCTCCTCCAGAATCTTCGTCCGCACCCACTCGAGCGTCCACAAGCTCTGGTTCTGCGGCAGGCTCAATCCGCTCGTAAATTGAAGCCACGATTCTGGCAGCAGCGAGAGCATCTTCAAGCACTTGGTCTGCTCCGGGTAGGTGATTCCCGCGGTCGCCAACTTCGCGTAGAGGTCGCGCATCTTGTCCAGGACTGGTTGCACCGGCTCTCCCTCGCTCAGGCGCAACGCGGACAGCTCCCTCTCCAGCATCAACGTTGCGACAACGGAGGTCGGGGCGTGCAGCTCCTTCAACACGGTCCACGCCTTCGGACCGCATTCAACCTCCGGCAGCAAGTGCATGACGTGGTGACGCTGGTTCAGCTCCAAACTCTGCGACATCAAATAGTAGCCAGCCGAGGAGCGCTCGTCCCAATCTTCCTGCAGCGTGGGGTCACTCGGTCTAGGCTCCTCCCCAATCATTAGTTTCAGCAAACCGATCTGACGGAAATATAATTGCATTTTCCAGGCCCAATCATCATAGCCCTCACCATTGAACTTCTCGACGGTGAAATTCTTCAGCACCTCCTTGACAAGCGAGCCCTGGTTTGTTCGCGCTCCCCTTGGCGCTGAAAGACCAGAATCTTGGCTGCCGCTACGATCTTGGGCTGAAGATTCACCAGCTCCCGCCGAGGTGTTGCCCGCCATAGCTACCTATAACGAGGATCACTATAACGCAGCTCTGATACCAGCTTGTTGGTGTAAGGGCCTAATAAACTCAAGCTATTAGGACTTAATCAAACTTAAAACCTCTCCTCGGGGTCACCTCCAAGGGTCCCTGGGTGCCTGGTACAAGACCAGCCCCTATCCTCGGGTCCGAGTTTGTAGAGAGAGGGATCAAGAAGGACTTAGTCAAAACAGCAAGAGTACCTTGAACGTCGCGCAGCGTGCCGTGCAGACCGTCGGTCGGATTAAGCTGAGAATTCGCTATATCGAAGCTCGCTCCAAGAGCTTTAAAATGAGCCAAGTTGCCTCGCGAAAAGTTCTGCCATTACTAAGTTATGGCTCGGACAGCGTTTGCCTAGCGTTGGAGTGCTAGCATACTAGCGTTGACTCGGGTAGCATTCCGCCGTCGAATAGCGCAGAAACGAAATTCCAGCGAGGAAGGAATTCGTTTGAATCAATTTGACTATATTCAGGTACAAACAAAGAAGGATTAAATAGTTCTAGCTAGCAAGGACCTTGGGAATCAACCTGGGAACAACCAGGGATGATCCCAAATAATTCCAAGCAACAGAACCAACCTGGCTGGACAAAATAGCAGGTGGTAGGTTGGTAAACAACCTCTGGTTCTGTTTTTCCAACCTGGGAAAACAACAACCAGGTTCAGGTTCTAAAAACAGAACCTGTTTTGTCTTTGCCCAACCAGCCAAATGCTGGTTCCGCTGGTTTCCCCTGGCCTTGTAGCATGCAGATACAGACAAACAACATCCAACCTTCACCTAAATTGTACCCCTATAGTGCCTTCCCTACTACACTATAGTTAACCAAACAAAGCAGTACAATTTCGAGTTGGATAGAACTGAATCTGCGCAATCAACTCAACCGAACTGCAAAGCTTCCATCTTGGGTTCCTTTGCGAGCTCGTCCTTTCTGCTTGCACTGTTCATAGCGCATACAATGTTGTGCCGAAGCGCACATTGCGCGAGTACCTGCAAATGCATCAAGCGAAAAATGCGAAAGCAAACAAACACACGAACACACCATTCACACGCAAATGCATTCGCACATGCATACTCGTACAAACAGACGGCAGGATGTCGTGCAATGTGCATTTGCACCCAACAGTTAGAGGATGTCGGAGCAGTGTGACGCCGATGTCGGCGACCCACGTGACTGCGGGAGGAATCGCGCCGAGCTATGGCTACTTCAAGTTTACGCTGGACAGGATCTCGGTCACCCTCTTGCTGGTCGGCCGTCCCGACATCCTCACCTGGAAGGAAGCCATCGGGCCTCGGCTGGAGATGGCCGGGCTGATGGGCTTCGCCGCCGGCACAATGGCGACGCCGTTGGAGAACTACCCCGACCTGCGTGGGGAGTTTCGCGTTGTGCAGCTGTGCACGGTCATCTCACGGTGCTGCTCGTCGGACGTGCAGATCGCCTTGAAGCCGTGCAGGGACTACCTGGACGCCGGCCACCAGGCGTGGCACTTCATCGAGTCGACGTACCAGGTCACCGACGACCTGTACATCGGCCAGCTCGAGGAGCAGATGATGCACCTGCAGATGGGCGAGCAAGAGACGGCGACCGATTACTGCAACCGGGTTCGCCAAAATCAGGATGGTTGGCTTTTTTTTTTTTTGGTGAGTATAAGTACATTACGCATATATATACACTCGCAGTCGTAACTGATGCTAGGGGGCATGCAGGCGGTTACAAGTAACCAGGCCCCCCTTCCATCTCATGGTGGTTGGAAAGCGACACCGCCGTCCTCCCATACAGCTTTGAAACCCGCCCTCCACGTCATCGAGGCTTCAGTCTCGTACAGTCTGCTCAGAGCCTTTGCCTCATCAGCATCTAGATGGTTCCATTCCCCTGTCCTCTTCGAGCCACCCTTTACAGCCGACCGTTTCCGCACTCTGCTGTATATCTTCACGTGTCTTGTAAAACCAACCGCGATGTGCCTCAGAGCTCTTTTAGCCCGAAAGCGGCTGCCACGAAACACGTCTTTAAGGGGCTCCCAAGCGGATACAATATGATGAAGCGACTGATGGTAGCACTGGGCACGAAGGAGTCGCTCAATGCGGACTCGCTGGCCTCGTTCATCCTTCGGGACGAGGCGATGCAGGAGGCTGAGAAGTCCACGGAGCTCCTACCACAGACGAACTACGTCGCCCCGGCGAAGCAAGGTGGTCGACCAGAGCAGCGCGGCAAGCTTTGCGGCGGATGTAGTAGAGGTGGAAAGCTGGCCAAGGACGCCGATAAGGGGAAGTCGGCGAAGGACGGCGGTCATGGGTGGAGGAGGAGGGCGACGCCGGGAATGCTGGCTGTGCGGCGACCCCAACCACCTCTCCTTCGAGTGCTCCGACCGCAGTGACTCTGACGACGACGCCAAGGGAGGCCACGGGAGGTTGGCCAGCCGTCGCCCTCGTCGAGAGAACAATCCGCGCACGGAGAAGCAATCGACCAAGGCGTCAACCTCGGAGAAGGACGCCGACTCCTCCGATGGTGGCAAAGGGCAAGGCAACAATGTGGATGGAAAAAATAATATCCGCATTACTTACCCATGTGGATAGTACAAAGAGTAAGCGCGTTACTGACCCGTGTGGATGGTACTCAGGGTAAGCGCATTACTTACTCATGTGGATGGGTACTAAGAATAAGCGCGTTACTTTCCCACGTGGATGGTACTTAAAGTAAGCGCGTTACTTTTCCATATGGATAATACTAAGAGTATGCGGGTTTCTAATCTATGTGGATGGTACTAAGTAAGCGCGTAATATACTATGTGAATAGTATACTAAGAGTAAGTGCGTTACTTACCCATGTGGATGGTACTAAATATAAGCGTGTTACTTACCCATGTGGATAATACTAAGGGTAAGCGCGTTATTTACCCATGTGGATGGTACTAAGAGTAAGCGCGTTGGTTACCAGTGTGAATGGTACTAAGAATATGTGCGTTACTTACCCAAATGGGTGGTACTAAGAGTAAGCGCGTTACTTACCCAGGTGGATGGTACTAAGAATAAGCACGTTACATACCCATGTGGATGGTACTAAGAGTAAACATGATAGTTAACCACTCGGATGGTACTGAGAGTAAGCGCGTTACTTACCCATGTGGATGGTACTAAGAGTAAATGCGTTACTTACCCATGTGGATGGTGCTAATAGTACGTGAGTTACTTATCCATGTGGATGTTACTACGAGTAAGTGCATGATATACCCATGTGGATGGTAATACGAGTATGCCCATTATTTACCCATGTGGATGGTACTAGGAGTAAATGCATTCATTTACCCATGTGGACGGTAGTAAGAGTAAGTGCATTACTTACCCATGTGGATGGTACTAACAGTGTGTGCGTTACTTACCCATGTAGATAGTACCAAAAATAAGCGTTTCACTTCCCCATGTGGATGGTGCTAACAATAAGCACGTTACTCCATATGAATGGTACTAAGAGTATGCGTGTTACTTGCCTATGTGGATGGTAGTAAGAGTAAGCGTGTTACTTATCTATGTAGATGGTACTAGGCATAACATAACCATGTGGATGGTATTAAAAGTAAGCGCGTTACTTACCATTATGGATGGTAGTAACAGTAAGCGCGTTACTTACCTATGTAGATGGTACTAAGAGTAAGCGCGTTACTTACCTATGTGGATGGTACTAAGAGTAAGTGCATGATATACCCATATGGATGGTACTAAGAGTATTTGTGTTACCTACCCATGTAGATGGTACTAAGACTACGAGCGTTATGTACATATGTGGATGGAAAAAAGAATATCCGTATTACTTACCCATGTGGATAGTACAAAGAGTATTCAGAGGAAGCACATTACTTACCCATGTGGATGGTACTAGGAGTAAGCGCGTTACTTACCTATGTGGATGGTACTAAGAGTAAGTGCGTTATTTACCCATGTGGTTGGTACTACAAATACGAGCGTTACTCACCCATATGGACCGTACTAAAAGTATGAGTGTTACTTATCTATGTGGCGATATGAGTGGTACAAAGAGTAAGTGCATTACTTACCCATGTGGACGGTATCAAGAGTAAGCACGTTAGTTTTCCATGTGGATGGTACTAAGAGAAAGCATGTTACTTACGCATGTGGATGGTACTGAGAGTAAATGCAATACTTGCCTATGTGGATGGTACAAAGAGTATGGACGTTACTTACCCAAATAGATGGTACTAAGAGTAAGTACGTTACTTACTCATCTAACTGGTACTAAGAGTAAGCGCATAATTTACCCATGTGGATGGTACTAAGAGTAACTGTATTTATTGACACACATGGATGGTACTAAAGTAAGCGCGTTACTTACCTATGTGGATGGTACTAAGAGTAAGCGTGTTACTTTTTTATGTGGATGGGACTAACAGGAAGTGTGTTACTATACCCATGTTGATGGTACTATGTATAAGCGTGTTACTTACCCATGTGGATGGTACTAAGAGTATTTGTGTTACCTACCCATGTAGATGGTACTAAGACTACGAGCGTTACATACCTATGTGGATGGAAAAAAGAATATCCGCATTACTTACCCATGTGGATGGTACAAAGAGTAAGCGCGTTACTTACCCATGTGGATGGTACTCAGACGAAGCGCATTACTTACCCATATGGATGGTACTAGGAGTAAGTGCGTTACTTACTCATGTGGATGGTACTACGAATAAGTGCATTCTATACCCACGTAGATGGTACAATGAGTAAGCGCGTCATTTCCGCACGTGGATGGTACTTGGAGTAAGCGCGTAATATATCCATGTAGATGTTACTAAGAGTACGCGGGTTTCTAATCTATGTGGATGGTACTAAGAGTAAGTGCGTTACTTACCCATGTGGATGGTACTAAAAATATGCGCATTATTTACCCATATGGATGGTACTAAGGGTAAGCGCGTTATTTGCCTATGTGGATGGTACTGAGAGTAAGCGCGTTAGTTACCAGTCTGGATGGTATTAAGATTATGTGCGTTACTTACCCAAATGGGTGGTCCTAATAGTAAGCACGTTACTTACCCATGTGGATGGTACTAAGAGTAAGCGTATAATATACCCATGTGGATGGTACTAAGAGTAAGCGCATTATATGCCCATGTGGATGGTACTAAGAGTAAGCGCGTTTCTTACCCATGTGGATAATACCAAGGGTAAGCAAGTTTGTTATCCATGTGGATGGTACTAAGAGTAAGCGCGTTACTTACCTATGTAGATGGTACTAAGAGTAAACGCTAAAGTTACCCATGTGGATGGTACTAAGCGTTTACGCTTTACTTACCCATGTAAATGGTACTAAGAGTAAGTGCGTTACTTACCCATGTGGATGGTACTAAGAGTAAATGCATAATATACCCATGTGGATGGTACTAAGAGTGTGCGCGTCACTTACCCATGTAGATGGTACTAAGAATAAGAGCATTACTTACTCATGTGGATGGCATAAGTGCATTACTTACCCATATCGATGATACTAAAATTAAGCGTGTCACATTTCCATATGGATGGTACTAACATTAAGCGCGTTACTTACCCATATGGAGGGTACTAACAATAAGCGCATAATATTCCCATGTGGATGGTACTAAAAGTAAGAGTGTTACTTACCCAGGTGGATTGTATTAAGAGTAAGTGCGTTCCTTACCTGTGTGGATGGTAATAAGAATATGCGCGAAATTTTCCCAAATGGATGGTACTTGACGTAAGCACGTGCTATACCCATGTGGATGGTACTAAGAGTATGCGCGTTACTTACCCAAGTGGATTATACTAAGGGTAAGCAAGTTTGCTATCCATGTAGATGGTACTAAGAGTAAGCGCGTAATTTATAATAAGGATGGTACTAAGAGTGAGTGCGTTATTTACCCTTGTGGATGGTACTAATGTAAGTGTATTACTTACCCCTGTAGATGTTACTAACAGTGTCAACGGGAGTTGGGTGTTGGCCCCGTCCTCGCTTGGGCGGAGCCGACTTCGTGGTCGGGTGTAGGGGTGCAGCCGACCTGCAGCAGTGGGCGGGCTGGTCGACGAGGTTGGTCGACCTGCATGGGAGCCACTGCAAGGGCGCCGACTTCGGGAGGGCACCAGCTTTGGGTGGTCGACCTGGGAAGTCGACTTTCGGAGGGCGTCGACTTGGTGACGCCAACTCGGGGTGGCCGACTTGGATGGTCGGCTGACAGAAACTCTGGTCCACCTGGTAAAACGACCAGGCCTTCTGGTCGACCAGGGAAATTGACCAGGTCTTCTGGTCGACCAGGAGTGACGTCGACCTAGAGCTGGTCGACCAGGGAGTAGTGGTCGACCTGGGGAGGTCGACTGGAGGTGGCCGTCGACTTGGGAGGTCGACCGGCACATACCGGAGGCAGTGGTCGACCTGGTGAGGTCGACTGGAAGTGGTCGTCGACCTGGGTGGTCGACGGGCACGCACAGGAGCATCTGGTCGACCTGGTTGCCCGGTCGACCATGTTACCTGGGTGACGAGGGTCTGCGAAGGCACGCGAAGGTCGCCCAGGCGAGGTTGGCGAGGACGACCTCGGTGGTGGTATCCCGAGGTCGACCTGGCGGATTAGATGCAGTTATCAGCATGAGGTGGACTTGGTGCGTGCGCTGTGCAGGTGACGAAGCAGTGCACTCCAATCACCTACGAGCACATGCGAAGCAGGAGCGATGCTGGACTGCAGGAGAAACGCTTGCGCGCCGTCGACTTGCGCTGTTGTCACGCCGTCGACCTGCAGCGTTGGCAAGCCGCGTCCCTGCACTGCTGGAGCGCGGTCGACCAAGTCGTGCTGGCACGCGGTCGACCATGCTGCTTTTGCAGTCGACCTGCTTGCATCCTAGCTCTGATGTAGTCTTGCCTAGCCAACTTCATTGTATCATTGTTGTCAACTTTCTCTAGTGAAACTCTTGCCAAATTACCTTGTGAACTAGCAAGCAGTGTGTGCACTAGGAAAACGACTAAGGACCAACGAACGCAGAGATCACACGAGCACCCATGCCTAGCCCGTAGTCTAGCTCCCGTTGTAGTAGTTATCTCCGCATGGTGCGGTGAGCGTGGACGGCACACGACTTACCTTTCAGTCAGGTCGACGTAGAGGTCACTTACCTAAGTCGTTCGTAGGCCGGCAGCCGTGGGTGGGTGACAACTAGGGAATGGAGACCCTGGAGGCACAGCTGGAGGACGCGAGGACGCGTCATGCAGCCCAGGAGTATGGAACGATTCCTTAGGCGGTTGTGGAGGCGGGCATTCGCACCATGTGGGCGACGTTGCACCCTTCTCAACCTGCATCTCCTCGACCAGTGAACGTAGAGGATAGCGTCGACGTGGGCGTCAACGCCGGTGGTGGCCAAGTCGGCAGTAGTGCGGGAGGCACGTCGAGGCAGAGACGTGTGATACACGCTGACGAAGTCGGCGGCGTTCAGTCGCGAGGGATGCGGTCGATGGCGGCTGCAGGCACCTCGCAGGGCGACGTCGGAGGTCGACGAAGCGGGTTGTCGCCGATGTCGGCGACTCAGGTGACGGCAGGCGGGATTGCTCCGAGCTACGGCTACTTCAAGTTCACGCCGGACAGGATTCTTGTCACCCCACCGCTCACTGGTCGACCCGACATTCTCACCTGGAAGGAGGCGATCGAGCCCCAGCTGGAGATGGCCGGGCTGATTAGCTTTGCTCGAGGCACTGTGGCGACGCCGGACGACCCCGACTTGCGTGCAGAGTTTCGCGCCGTGCAGCTGTTGACCTTCACGGTCATCTCGCGGTGCTGCTCGCCGGGAGTGCAGATCGCCTTGAAGTGGTGCCGGGAGTACCTCGACGCCGGCCACCAGGCGTGGCACTTTATTGAGTCGACCTACCAAGTCACCGACGACTTGTTCATCGCCCAGCTGGAGGGACAGCTGACAAACCTGCGTATGGGCGACGAGGAGACGGCGACCGACTACTGCAACCGTGCCCGGCGAATTCTCGCCACCATCAGGATGGCCGGCGCGCAGTACTCGACGGCGTCGTACGTCACCCACGTCATGCAGGGACTCTCGAGCAGCTACAACCTCCTAAAGCGGCTGTCAATGGCGCCAAGTACGAGGACGACGCTCAACGAGGACAACTTGACCTCATACATCCTGCAGGACGAGGCGATGCACGAGGCTGACTGGTCCCACGACCTCTTGGCGCAGGCGCACTTCGTCGCCCCAGCGGAGCAAGGAGGCCGACCGGGGCAGCGCGGACAGTCTGGCGGCGGTGGTAGCAGTGGCTCGAAGTCGGCCAAGGAAGTCGACAAGAAGAAGTCGACCAAGGACAGCGGTCGAGGAGGAGGAAGTCGGCGTCGGGAATGCTGGATCTGCCACAGCCCCGACCACCTCTCCTTTGAGTGCCCCGACCGCAGCGAATCCGACGACGACGATGCCAAGGGAGGCCGCGGGAGGTCGGCCAGCCGTCGTCCACGTCGAGGCAACCAGCCGCGCAAGGAGAAGCAGTCGAACAAGTCGACCTCGGCGAAGGACGCCGACTCCTCTGCTGGCGGCAAGGGGAGCGACGACAAGTCGGCGTCGTGCTCCCTGGTCGGCGTTGTGGAGCCGACCGTCTCGCTGGCACCGGAGGCCGGCGAGGACTTCCAGGCGGTGGCGGCAGCTGTGCAGGCTAATCCGGCGGTGGTCCTGCTCGACAGCGGCTGCTCCCACCACCTGATGGGGACGAAGGACGCCTTCGTCGACTTGGGGCCGAGCGGCGACGTGAAGCACGTGCGTGGCTTCAATGGGGCGCTGCAGGACGTCCAGGGCCGCGGCACCGTCGCCCTGCAAGGCGAGGCCGGGAAGCAGGTGCTCATCCCCGACGTGCTGTACGTCCCGGGTGTGCGGGCAAACCTGCTGTCGTCCGGCCAGTTGAAGGAGCATGGCGTAAAGTTGCGGGAGGACGGCGACGGGATGCTGCTCGTCTCGGCAGCAGGGGAGGTGCTTGGTCGGGCGACGTACTCCGGGCGAGTCCTCTGCACCGACCTGCGTCCCTGCTCCACGAGGTCGACGTCGCCCACGCCGGAGGTTGTGGCCCTGCGGGCGATCGTCTCGAAGACGAAGTCGACGCCGAGCAGGATGCATGCTCGGCTTGCGCACGTCGGCATGGACACCATCCGGAGCTCGGCGAAGAACGAGGTCGCCATTGGGCTGGACCTCAAGTCGGCGACGGGCGCCGACTCACCGTGTGTCTCGTGCGTCGGCGGGAAGCTGGCGCGGCACACCTTCCCCGACCAAGGCTCCGACGCCGACGACATGTTGGCCGTCGTGCATATCGACCTGTGTGGGCCGTTCCGCGTGGCTGCCAAGGACGGCAGCCTGTACTTCTTGCTGCTGAAGGACCGTAAGTCCCGCTACGTGTGGGTGAGGCCGGTCGCCAAGAAGTCGGACGTGCTGCTGGAGTTCCAGAAGTGGCTGGTGCTGGTGGAGCGGCAGACGAAGAAGTCGGTGTTGCAGCTGCGCTCTGACCGAGGCGGGGAGTTCCTCGGGAAGCAGTTCACCGACTTCGTGGACGGCAAGGGGATCGTCCACGACTTGACTAGCCCGTACACTCCGCAGTAGAACGGCATGGCGGAGCGGGAGATGCGAACAGTGATGGAGTCGGTGCGCGGACTATGCTGCTGCACATGGGTGTGCAGCACCACTGGTGGCACCTTGCTCTGCGGCAGGCCGTCTGGATCTGCAAGTTCCTGGAGCGGTCGGCCACGCCGGGGACGACGCCGTACCAGCTGCTGACCGGGACGAAGCCCGACTTGTCGCTGGCGCGCGTGTGGGGCTGCATGGCACAGTTCCTCGTCCCCGAGCAGCAGCGTGGTGGAAGGTTGAAGCCGAAGGCCAAGTGGGGCCTTCACCTTGGCGTGTCGGAGGCCAGCAAGGGCTGGGAGCTCCTCGACATTGCCACCAACCAGGTGGTCACCACGTCGGACGTGGTGTTCTACGAGGACCTGTCGCTGGAGGAGTGGAGGTCGGCGCATGGCCCCGTGTCAGGGCGGACACTGATGGCCACGCCGACGGATACCTCGACGGCAACGCTCCCTCTGCTCGCCGAGGTCGGTGAGCTTGCTGAGGACGACGCCGAGGTCGTCCACCCTTCCTCCCCCTCCCCTGCCCCTCCCCTCGTCGACCTGCATGGGCTGACTCCGTCGTCGGCCTCCGGCGATGAGGGGAGCAGTGGGACGTCGCCTGTGGCGCCGACCAAGGGCATCGCCGGTGGCCGACGGGACGAGCAGCAAGTCGACGAGCAGCAGGTCGACCTGGGAGTGCAGTCGACCTGGATAAGGGGGGAGCAGGTCGAGGAGGTGCAGCCGACTTGGGTGAAGCCGACAGGGGAGCAGGCAGCAACAAGGCCGACCAAGGAGCAGTCGGCGACCTGGCAGTCGGTAGGGGAGCTGACCGCAGGGGAGACATCGGTTGGGACGCAGACCGAGGTACAGCATGACGACGAGGATGGCGGTGAAGATGAAGGGGAGCAGTTGGGCGACGAGGAGCTGGTCGACCAGGAGGTGGTCGACCAGTCCACCGACCGTGACGTGGTGGTGGTCCCGCCTGAACCCCGGAAGTCAGGTCGACTTCGGAGGCCTCCCGACTTCTTCGTCCCCGCTGCCTTCACCACGGTGTACGACGTGGAGGACGACGACGGCATACTGTACGACGACGCCGACGAGGACGAGGAGTTTCCGGAGCTCGACCCTGACATGCTGGCCGACCCCGAGCATCGTTGGGACATCTCGACGATGACGGTGAAGGAGGCGTTGGCAAGCTGGAAGGGCCCAGCGGTGAAGGCCGCCATGGAGGAGGAGATCCGTAGTCTCCTCGCCATTAAACCTGGGAGCTGGTCGAACGCCCACCAGGGGTCAACATCATGAAAAACCGGTGACGACGAAGTACCACATCGACGACACCGTCGAGCGGGAGAAGGCGAGGCTGGTCGTGAAGGGTTTCACGCAGGTGTACGGCGCCGACTACGACGAGACGTTCGCGCCGGTGGGCAGCTACGTGTCACTGAGGATCTTCCTCAGCATCGTCGCCGTCCTCAACCTCAACCTGATGCAGCTCGACATGAAGAACGCCTTCTTGCAGAGCAAGCTCGACCGGGTGCTCTACATGTCCCAGCCGGACTACTTCAACGACGGAACCGGCCTGGTGTGCAAGCTGCTGAACCATCCATATGGTACTACAGCAGCGGCGACTGCTCATCCCCGCCAAGTACCACAGCAGCGGCGACTGCTCCAAGTAACGCGCTTACTCTTAGTACCATCCATATAGGTATATTATGCACTTACTCTAAGTACCATCCAGATGGGTAATTACGAGCCTACCGTTAGTACCATTTAGATGGGTAAGTAACGCACTTACTCTTAGTACCATATACATGGGTAAGTAAAGTGGATACTCATAGTATCATCCATGTGGGTAAGTAACGCGCTATTGTACCATCCACATGGGTAAGTAACACACTTACTCTTAGTATCATCCACATGGATTTGTAACGCGATTACTCTTAATACCATCCACATGGGTATAATATGCACTTACTCTTAGTACCTTCAACGTGGATAAGTAACGCGCCTACTCTTAGTACCATCCGCTTGGGTAAGTAACGCACTTACTCTTAGTAACATCCACATGGGTATATTATGCACTTACTCTTAGTGCCATCGAGATGGGTAATTACGAGCTTACCCTCAGTACCATCCAGATGGGTAGGTAATACGCTTACTCTTAGTACCATCCACATGGGTAAGTAATGCGCCCACTCTTAGTACCATTCCTATATATTACGCACTTACTATTAGTACCATCCATATGGCTAAGTAATGCGCGTACTCTTAGTACCATGCTCATAAGTAACACGGTTACTCTTATTACTGTCCACATGGGTATATTACGCGCTTACTATTAGTACCATCCAGTTGGGTAAGTAACGAGCTTACTGTTAGCACCGTCGACATGAGTAGGTAACGCGTGTCAGAATGTTATTATTGTCTAGCCTGTAGTGGGGTGCTCTATAGCGAGTACAACCCAGTTAGGGTTTGCTATATGTACCCCAACTGCTGCTAGTGAAACCCCTCTCCTTTCAATCATTCTTGCCTAGTTCTTTTAACATGCTATCAGAGCAGGTCGACCCCCTTGGGTCGATCCTGTGGGTGGGCCCGCCACCTAACTGCTTCCGCTGCTATTCTGCTTCTCGCACGCCTCGGGCGCGCGCCGTCTTCTTCCTGCCGGCGAAAATTTTTAGGGTTTTTCATCCCGCCGTGCGCTCAGGGCGTACGGCGGTTTTCTGCCCGCCGTGCGCCCCGAGGCGCGCGGCGGTTTCCTGCCCGTCGTGGCGCCCCCGAGGACCTGCGCGCTGCCCCCCGTCGTCCTCCTCCCGTCGCCTCGTCGCGGCGCCCTGGGGGCCCGCGCGTCCCCCCCCTCCCGTCGCCTCGTCGCGGCACCTTGGGGGCCCGCGCGCCGCCCCCTCCCGTCGCCTCGTCGCGGCACCTTGGGGGCCCGCGCGCCGCCCCCTCCCGTCGCCTCGTCGCGGCACCTTGGGGGCCCGCGCGCCGCCCCCTCCCGTCGCCTCGTCGCGGCACCTTGGGGGCCCGCGCGCCGCCCCCTCCCGTCGCCTCGTCGCGGCGCCTAGGGGGCCCGCGCGCGGCCCCTCCCGTCGCCCGTCGAGCCGCCCTCGGGGGCCCGTGCGCGGCCCCCCTCCCGTCACCCGCCGTGGCGCCCTCGGGGGGCCCGCGCCCTGCTTCTTCGTGGCGCCCAAGAGCCACCCCGCTGCCTCCCTTCCCCTCCGTGCCCCGCCCCTGCTGTTTCCCGTGCTCCTGCCTGCGTTAGGGTTTGGGGGTGGCGGGCATGGGGGTGACCGGTGTGGGTAACCTGCGGCTCCCCCTTCCTTCTCCTCCGTCTCCCACTGCTGCAGCTGCCGCTGAGGGGGGTGGGTGTGTGGGAGCCGAGGGTTTAGGGTTTAAGGGGGGTGCCGTGGAAGTGGAGCTAGGGTGTCAGCAGGGGGTGTGTGAGAGGGGCGTGGGACGGTCGGGGGAGGTTGCGTGGAGGTAGCCGTCGTGACGCCAGCAGCGCCAGTAGTCCGGATGCCCTCGCGCGTTTCGGTAGCCCAGCGAGCCTGCTTCGCCAGTCGCCTGTGGGTCCGTTGCTCCTGTGTGTGCTCGTCGTAGCCGCGGAGCCAGATACTCCCGTAGTCCGGTGCCCTCGTGCGCTCGGTAGCCACTGTGCGCGCCGCTCCTGTTGCCCGTGTGTCTGCAGCTTCAGTCGGCGCCTTTCATCTTCTCGCCCTCACAGTTTCTCCTCCTCCTCACTTGCCCTCTATGATCACCTCTAGCTTTGCTTATAATTGTGAACTATTGCTATGCCTGCTCATTGTACTGATTACACCCCACTTTGGCTATGGGGGTGTGTCAGAATGTTATTATTGTCTAGCCTGTAGTGGGGTGCTCTATAGCGAGTACAACCCAGTTAGGGTTTGCTATATGTACCCCAACTGCTGCTAGTGAAACCCCTCTCCTTTCATCATTCTTGTCTAGTTCTCTTAACAACGCGCTTATTATTAGTACCACTTACTTGGTAAGTAACACACTTACTCTTAGTACCATCCACATGGGTATGTAATACGCTTACGCTTAGTACCATCCACATGGGTAAGTAACGCGCTTACTCTTAGTATCATCCACGCGGATAAGTTAACACACTTACATTTAGTACCATCCACATGGATAAGTAACGCGCTTACTTATAGTGCAATCCACGTGGGTGAGTAATGCGCTTACGCTTTGTACTATCCACATGGGTAAGTAACGCACTTACTCTTAGTACCAACCACATGGAAGTAAAGCGTTTACTCTTAGTACCATCCACGTGGGTATCTAACGCCTTAACCTATAGAACCATCCACATGGGTAAGTAGCGCGCGCTTACTCTTAGTACCATCCACATAGGTAAGTAACGCGCTTACTCTTGGTATCAACCACATGGGTATATTACGCCCCTACTCATAATACCATCCACATGGGTAAATAACGCACTTACTCTTAGTACCATCCACATGGGTTAATAACACCCTTACTCTTAACACCATCCACATGGGTAAATAATGCGCTTACTGTTCGTACCTTCTACATGGGTAAATAATGCGCGTATTTCTAGTTCCATCTACATGGATAAGTAACGCTCTTACGTTTAGTATCATCCACATGGGTGAGCTACGCACTCACTCTTAGTACCATTCACGTGGGTAAGTAAGGCGCTTACTCTTAGTATCATCCACATGGATTATAACGCTCTTATTCTTAGTACCATCTACATGGGAAACTAATGCCCTTACCTATAGCACCATCAACATGGGTAAGTAACGGGGTCACGCTAGTAATATCCGCATAGGTAAATAACGCACTTACTCTTAGTACCATCCACATGGGTAAGTAGCACACTTACTCTTACGCTTTTTCATAGTTCCATCAACATGGGTAAATTTCGTGCTTACTCCTAGCACCATCCACAAGGCTAAATAACACGCTTACTATTAGTACAATTCACATGGGTAAGATACACGCTTAGTTTTAGTACCATCCTCATGGGTGAGTAACCCGCTTACTCTTAGTACCATCCACATGGGTATATTAGGGCTTACTCTTAGTACCATCCACATGGGTAAGTAACACGCTTACTCTTAGTACCATCCACATGGGTGACCATCGCGCTTACTCTTATTACCATCCACATGGATAAATTTCGCGCTTATTCTTAGTTTCATCCATATGGTGAAGTAATCAGCTTACTGTTAGTACCGTCCACATCGGTACGTAACTCTCTAACTCCTAGTACCATCCATATGGGTAACTCACGCCCTGACTCTTAGTATCATCCGCATGGGTAAGTAACGCACTTACTCTTAGTACCATCCATATGGGTAAGTAACGCGCTTACTCTTAGTACCATCCATATGGGTAAGTGATACTCTTACTCTTAGTACCATCAACGTGGGTAAGTAAGTTGCATTCTCTTAGTACCATCTACAAGGGTATGTAAGGCGCATACTGTTAGTACCATTCATATGGGTAATTAACGCGCTTGCATTTAGAACTTCAATCCATATGGGTAAGTAACGCACTTACTTTTAGTACCATCCACATAGGCATATTACGCTCTTTTTCTTAGTACCATCCGCATGGTTAAGTAACACGCTTCCTTTTAGTACCATCCACATGGGTAACTAACGCCCTTACGTACAGTCCCATCCATATGGGTGAGTAACTCGCTTGCATTTTGTACTATCCACATGGGTAAATTACGCGCTTACTGTTAGTACAATCAAGATGGGTAATACGCGCTTACTGTTAGTACCATCCATATGGGTAAGTAACGCGCTTACTGTTAATACCATCCAGATGGGTAAGTAACGCGCTTTCATTTAGTACCATCCACATGAGTGAGTAACGCACTTACTTTAAGTACCACCCACATGGGTATATTACGTTCCTTTTCTTAGTACCATCCACATGGGTATATTGCACGCTTGCTCCTAGTAGCATCCGCATGGATAAGTAACGTGCTTTCTCTTAGTACCATCCACATGGGTAAATTACATGCTTACTTTTAGCAGCATCTAGATGGGTAATATACGTGCTTACTGTAAAAGTATAATCCATGTGGGTAGATTACACGCTTACTTCTTGTACCATCCACATGGGTAAGTAATGAACTTACATTTAGTACCATCTACGTGGGTGAGTAACGCCCTTACTTTTAGTACCACCCACATCGGTATATTACGCTCTTTTTCCTAGGACCATCCACATGGGTATATTACGCGTTACCTATTAGTAACGTGCCTACTTATTGTATCATCCATACGGGTAAGTAGCGCACGTACTCATAATACTATCCATATGGGTAAGTAACGCACTTACTCTCAGTACCATCCACAAGAATAACTAACGCCCTTCCCTTTAGTACTATCCACATGGGTAAGTAACGCACTTATTCTTAGTACCATCCACATGGATAAGTAACGCGCCTACTCTTAGTACCATCCACATGGGTAACTAACGCACTTACTTTTAATACCATTTACATGGGTAAGTAACATACTCACTCTTAGTACTATTCACATGGTTAAGTAGTGCGCCTATTGTTAGTTCCATCCTGATGGGTAAGTAATGCGTGTACTTTTTGTATCATCCAGATGGGTAAGTAACGCACATATACTTAGTATCATCCACATGGATAAGTAACGCGCCCACTCTTAGTACCATCCCCACGGGTAAGTAATGGGCGTACTTTTAGTGCCATCGACATATGAATGTAACGCAGTTACTATTAGTACCATCCAAATAGGTATATTACGCGCTTACTGTTAGTACCATCCACATGGGTAAGTAACGTTCTTACTTTTAGTACCATCCACATGGGTAAGTAACACACTTACTGATAGTACCATCCACATAGGTAAGCAACGCGATTACTCTTATTACCATCCATATGGTTAAGTAACTCGCGTACTCTTAGTACCATCCAGATCTGTATATTATGCGCTTACTCTTAGTACCATCCATATGGGTATATTGCATAGAGTTAGCACCATCCACATGGGTAAGTAACGCACTTACTGTTAGTACCATCCATATGGGTAAGTAACCCACATACTCGTAGTACCAACAACATGTGTAAATTATGCGCCTACTCGTAGTACCAACCATATGGGTAAGTAACGCGCATACTCTTAGTACCATCCACATGGGTAAGAAACGCACTTACCGGTAACTAACGCCTTCACCTATAAGTACTATCCACATCGGTAAGTAATGCGCCTACTCTTAGTACCATCCGCATGGGTAAGAAAGTAACGCGCTTACTCTTAGTACCATCCACATGGGTAAATAACGCCCTTCCCTATATTACCATCCACATGGGTAAGTAACGCGCTTACTCTTAGTACCATCCACATGGATAAGTAACGCGCCTACTCTTAGTACCATCCACATAGGTAAGTAACGCGCTTACTCTTAGTACCATCCATATGGGTAAGTAACGCGCCTACTCTTAGTACCATCCACATGGGTAAGTAACGCACTTACTCTTAGTACCGTCTACATGGGTAAATTACGTGATTAATGTTAGTACCATCCACATGGGTAAGTAGCGCCCCTATTGTTAGTACCATCCTGGTGGATAAGTAACGCGCGTACTATTAGTACTATCCACATGGGTAAGTAACGCACTTATTCTTAGTACCATCCACATGGATAAGTAACGCGCCTACTCTTAGTACCATCCACATGGGTAACTAACGCACTTACTTTTAATACCATTTACATGGGTAAGTAACATACTCACTCTTAGTACTATTCATATGGGTAAGTAGTGCGCCTACTGTTAGTACCATCCTGATGGGTAAGTAATGCGCGTACTTTTTGTATCATACAGATAGGTAAGTAACGCACATATACTTAGTATCATCCACATGGATAAGTAACGCGCCCACTCTTAGTACCATCCCCATGGGTAAGTAATGGGCGTACTTTTAGTGCCATCGACATATGAATGTAACGCAGTTACTATTAGTACCTTCCAAATAGGTATATTACGCGCTTACTGTTAGTACCATCCACATGGGTAAGTAACGTTCTTACTTTTAGTACCATCCACATGGGTAAGTAACACACTTACTCATAGTACCATCCACATGGGTAAGTAACGCAATTACTCTTAGTACCATCCACATGGGTAAGTAACTCGCATACTTTTAGTACTATCCACATAGGTAAGTAACACACTTACTCTTGGTACTATCTACATGGGTAACTAACGCCTTTATCCATCGTACTATCCACACGAGTATATTATGCACTTATTAGTAGTACCATTGATATGGGTAAGTATCGCACTTACTCTTATTGCCTTCCACATGGGTATATTACGCGCTGACTCTTAATACCATCCACATGGGTGATTTACGCGCTTACCGTTAGTACCATCTACATGGGTAAGTAACGCGCTAACTTTTAGCACTATCCACATGGGTAAGAAACGCAATTAATCTTATTACCATCCACATAAGTATTTTACGCGCGTACTTTTAGTATCATCCACATGGGTAACGCGCATACTCTTAGTACCATACATATGGGTAAGTAACGCGCTTACTGGTGACACCATGCGCTTACTTTTAGTACCATCCACATGAGTAAGTAATGCACATACTCTCAGTACCATCCACATGTGTCAATCATGCGCCTACGTGTAGTACTATTCACATGGGCAACTAATGCGCATACTTTTAGTACCATCACATAGGTAAGTAACACCTTCACCTATACTACTATATATATGAGTATATTACTCACTGACCATAAGTACCATCCACATCGGTAAGTAACGCACTTACTCTTAGTACCATCCACATTGTTGGTGTAAGGGCCTAATAAAATCAAGCTATTAAGACTTACTCAAACTCAATGCCGCCCCTCGAGGTCACCTCCAAGGGTCCTTGGTTGCCTGGTACAAGACTAGGCCATACCCTCAGGTCTGACTTCGTAGCGAGAGTATCTCGTACGTCGCGCAGCGTATCGTGCAGACCGTCGTATATCGAAGCTCGCTCCGAGGGCTTTATTAAAAATGAGCCAAGTTGCCTCGCAAAAAGTTCTGCCATTACGAAGTTATGGCTCGGACAGCGTTTGCCTAGCGTTGGAGTGCTAGCATACTAGCGTTGACTCGGGTAGCATTCCGCCATCGAACCGCGTAGAAACAAAATTTCAACAAGGAAGGAATCCTCTCAAATAAATTGACTATATTCAGGTGCAAATAGAGAAACAACATCCAACCTTCACCTAAATTGTACCCCTATAGTGCCTGGGTTTTATCTTGGGTTCCTTTGTGAGCTCGTCCTTTCTGCTTGCACTGTTCATAGCGCGTACAATGTTGTGCCGAAGCGCACATTGCGTGGTACTCTTAGTACCATCTATATGGGTAGATTACGTGCTTATACAAGAGTAAATTACTCGCTTGCTCCTAGTACCATGGGTAAGTAACGTACGTACTCTTAGTACCATCCACATGGGTAAGAAACCGACATGTGAATTAACCGAACCGCAAAGCTTTTATCTTGGGTTCCTTTGTGAGCTCGTCCTTTCTGCTTGCACTGTTCATAGCGCGTACAATGTTGTGCCGAAGCGCACATTGCGTGGTACTCTTAGTACCATCTATATGGGTAGATTACGTGCTTATACAAGAGTAAATTACTCGCTTGCTCCTAGTACCATGGGTAAGTAACGTACGTACTCTTAGTACCATCCACATGGGTAAGAAACCGACATGTGAATTAACCGAACCGCAAAGCTTTTATCTTGGGTTCCTTTGTGAGCTCGTCCTTTCTGCTTGCACTGTTCATAGCGCGTACAATGTTGTGCCGAAGCGCACATTGCGTGGTACTCTTAGTACCATCTATATGGGTAGATTACGTGCTTATACAAGAGTAAATTACTCGCTTGCTCCTAGTACCATGGGTAAGTAACGTACGTACTCTTAGTACCATCCACATGGGTAAGAAACCGACTTACTCTTAGTACCATCCACATAGGTAAGTAACGCGCTTACTGTTAGTACCATCAACAAGGTAAATAACATGCTTACTTTTAGTATCATCTCATGGGTAAGCAACGCCCTTACTGGTAGTACCATCCACATCGGTAAGTAACGCGATTTCTCTATTTACCATCTTTGTGGGTAAGTAACGCGCATACTCTTAGTAACATCCACATGAGTAAGTAACGCACTTACTCTTAGTACTATCCACATGGGTAAGTAATGCGCATACTCTTAAGACCTTCCACATGGGTAAGTAATATGCTTACTCTTAGTACCATCCATATGGGTTAGTAACGCACTTACTCTTAGTACCATCCACATGGGTAACTAACGCCTTTATCTATTATACCATCCACATCAGTATGTTACACACTTAGTAGTAGTACCATTGACATGGGTAAGTAACGCACTTACTCATACTACCATCCACATGGGTATATTACGCGCTGACTCAATACCATCCACATAGGTAAATTACGCGCTTACCGTTAGTACCATCCACATGGGTAATAAACGCACTTATTCTTATTACCATCCACATGAGTGTATTACGTGCTTACACTTAGTACCATCCACATGTGTATATTTTGTGTTTATCCTAGTACCATTCGCATGGGTAAGTAACACGCTTACTCTTAGTACCATCCACATGGGTAAGTAGCGCCCCTACTGTTAGTACCATCCTGATAGGTAAGTAACGCTTGTACTTTTAGTACCTTTTACATGGGTAAGTATCGCACTTAGTTTTAGTACCATCCACATGGATAAGTAACGCGCCTACTCTTAGTACCATCCACATGGGTAAGTAACGTACTTACTCTTAGTACCATCCACACATGTGAATGTCGCGCTTCTGTCAGTACCATCCACGTGGGTAAGTAACTCGCTTACTCTTTGTACCATCTACATGTGTATATTTTGTGTTTACTCTTAGTACCATCCACATGGGTAAGTAACGCGCTTACTCTTAGTACCATCCACATGGGCAAGTAGCGCCCCTACTCTTAGTACCATCCTGATGGGTAAGTAACGCACGTACTTTTAGTACCTTTCACATAGGTAAGTAACGCACTTGGTTTTAGTACCATCTACATGGATAAGTAACGCGCCTACTCTTAGTACCATCCACATGGGTAAGTAACGTACTTACTCATAGTACCATCTACACATGTAAATTACGCGCTTACTGTTAGTACCATCCACATGGGTAACTAACGTAGTTACTCTTAATACTGTTCACATGGGTATGTAACGCGCTTAATGCTAGTAAAATCCACTTGGGTAAGTAACGCGCGCTTATTGTAAGTACCATCCAGATGGGTAAATATCGTGCATATTCTTACTACCATCCATATGGTTAAGTAACTCGCGTACTCTTAGTACCATCCAGATCTGTATATTATGCGCTTACTCTTAGTACCATCCATATGGGTATATTGCATAGAGTTAGCACCATCCACATGGGTAAGTAACGCACTTACTGTTAGTACCATCCATATGGGTAAGTAACCCACATACTCGTAGTACCAACAACATGTGTAAATTATGCGCCTACTCGTAGTACCAACCATATGGGTAAGTAACGCGCATACTCTTAGTACCATCCACATGGGTAAGAAACGCACTTACCGGTAACTAACGCCTTCACCTATAAGTACCATCCACATCGGTAAGTAATGCGCCTACTCTTAGTACCATCCGCATGGGTAAGAAAGTAACGCGCTTACTCTTAGTACCATCCACATGGGTAACTAACGCCCTTCCCTATATTACCATCCACATGGGTAAGTAACGCGCTTACTCTTAGTACCATCCACATGGATAAGTAACGCGCTTACTCTTAGTACCATCCACATAGGTAAGTAACGCGCTTACTCTTAGTACCATCCATATGGGTAAGTA